>OY755210.1:2837635-3397241 GCA_963576765.1 Draba incana | reverse complement strand
TCTCTCTTTCTCCCTTCTTGTGGTAGATTTTGTATTTTTTGTCCACTGACAAAAAGTCTAGTTTGTAAACATCTTGTATTTCTTGTCCTCCGATATACACCACATAAACATTGACAAAAACGGTGGTGGACATAGCCGGAGTTGGTGGGCATCATAGGACAAGAAATACAAGACGAATGACATGAAATTAAAGACGAAAGACAAGAAATACAAGACAGATGGCAAGACAGAAGATAATGTCATAATAGAAGATGACGTCCACGTCCGAACGTATGCCTAGACAGAAGACATAACCGAGTGAACAACTTATGAAGATAATATTACATATAGACAATAAATTATCTACAAAACCAAAACTAAATAATATTTATGTCCTCTCAGAAAGACGTCCACGTCAGAGAGAGAGAGAGAGAGAGAGAGAGAGAGAGAGAGAGAGAGAGAGAGAGAGAGAGAGAGAGAGAGAGGAAGGAAGGAGAAACAAAATGAGTAGATGAGAATATGAGCAAAATAGTTATTTTGCTCTTTACTAAATAACAAAAATGTGGCATATTGAGAAATGTTTTTTCAGTTATGGCATATTGGAAAATATCATTTGGCAATTATGGCACATTGAAAATTTTTCCCTAAACGTATTGTGCGTGTGTGCACGTAGAGAAATATAGGAGACGTGCTTGAAACTCCGAATGGCATATATAGGAGAAATTCTACACCACCTGGAGGGTGGCATCTTTTATACTTATATCATTAAACTTTACACAATTTGGCCTCTTCTTTTTGCAAATACGAATATTTTTATACTTTTAAAATTAATCAGCGTCAACCTTTAGTTGATGTGTGACATTTCAAAGCTTATAATGCTCTTTCTCTATATGTTCATAAATAGCTTTATATCAGAACTTTTGTTGCTTTTGTTGTCATCCTAACATTTTAAAAATGGAGAGTATCAGCGTGCTTGTTTTATTGACCCTAATAGGGATTTCTCTCATGACTAATCTTGCTCAAGCTCAACAAGGTAATTTATGCCTAACTTTAGGAGTATAAACTTTTTATATATATATTGTTGCGAACTTTGTGGCTATATACAGTAGAACTTCTATAAACTAATATTCTTTAAATTAATAATCACCATAAATTAATAAAATTTTCCGGTCCCGAGTCGGGCCAATGTAAAAATTTACAAAATTCGATGAACTGATAAGATAATAATTTTTTTGAAACTCCTATGTAAAACATGGTTCCAGCAATTGTGTAAATTAATAATCATATATAGTGATGCATAAATATAACTATGATAGTGTTTAAAACATGGTTTTATGGATTGTTTTTTTTTTTTGACTTAAAGTTGAATTGGAACTTATCTCAAATTTTACTCATTGCATCAAAAACATTTATGATTGATTTTTTTGAATGTGTCCAAAACTTGTGAAATTAATAGATTGATTTTTTGCACTAAATTTTTGTAAATGTAGCATAGTATATATATATCGGAAATCTGTCGGAATTTTTGCACTAAATTTTTACGCAATGCTGGTTTCATTCGCAACGGACAAAGTGCTATAATTAAGATCGAGGATCCCGGGTTTGGCATGAAATACATAAAGCCATATAAGCACCTCCGGTATTTTCCGGAAGGAACACGAAACTGCTATACTTTGGATGTCGTGCAGGGCACACATTATCTTATCAGAGCTGTCTTTTTATATGGAAATTATGATGACCTCAAAGAAAGACCAAGATTTGATCTTCATCTTGGCCCTAACTTCTGGGCAGTTGTAGATTGGCAAGATCGATCTGGAGATTCGGATAGGGTTTATTTGAATGACGGTAGGATAGAGGAGATAATCCACATGCCAAAGTCAAACACTTTGGATATTTGTCTGGTTAAGACAGGAACAACGACTCCATTCATATCAGCCTTGGAACTACGTCCTTTGAGAGATGACACCTATACTACTAAAACCGGCTCCCTAAAGCTTGTTTCCCGCGTGTCACTCTTAGACCCTGAATCCATCATACGGTCAGCCAACTTACCCTATCTTATTAATTACTTTTGTAGATCATGTTTCTCATTTGAGAAACTTTTGTATGGGTTTATCCATTCACTAGTAAAAAAAAAGTTAATACCCACGAAAAACCCACGAATTTTTTCGTGGGTAAAGCAAAAAAGCCACGAAAACCCACTATGAACAGTATATGCTTACCCACGAAAAAATTCGTGGGTTTTTCGTGGGTATTCGTGGCTTTTCGTGGGTATTAGTGGGTAAATTTGTACCCACGAAATGGTAGTGGGTTTTCGTGGGTAATTTTGCCACGATTACCCACGATTTTTTCCGTGGCAAATCCAATACCCACTAATACCCACGAAAAAATTCGTGGGTTTTGTAATACCCACGAAATACCACGAATTTTTCCGTGGGTGGTGCTTACAAAATGTTAGAACTATACGGTTCCGATTTGTTTTTAACATTGACAAATATATTAACCTTATAATGGTTTAAAAACTTATTAATTATATTTTTGTTAATTCAAATGGAAGCTCAATAAAAAACAAAACATTTGTTATATAATATTGGTTTATTTCATTAAACATATTAAAATATTACATTACACAACAACATTATTATAAACGCGTACAATAGATGGTAGGAAAATAGTAAACATTAAAGCAACATAAAGAGTCTGGTGTTTAACCAGCTTATTCGTAAACATGGACGGGTCGGATGTTTATTCACCATCAGAGTGAGGGACTATTTCATTTTTGTAGCCAGTACTTCCTTCAGCTTCCTCATTGATAGTAAATGGTACGGTTGGTTCGTATTCAGCAATCATCGAATTAGCCCCAATTATCTGTTTGAAAAAAGATTTTAGTTTATAATTATCAGTAATATTTACAAACTTATGGAAAATCTACCTTAACAATGTTCCGCTCAGTGATGTTGAGGTACTTAGAGTTCCGGTTAAAACGGCCTACGGTCACATTCTGTAGAATGACAACCGCACCTACGCCAGTGTTGACTCTGTTCTCGTCATTGTTGAAGATGTTACGGTGCATGGTTCCCTCGATGATTCCAGACGGATCCTTTAAGGTTACTAGAAGGTCTCCCTGGCCGTTGGGGGTCGCACTGGATAACATAGCGACAAGCTGAGAATAAGATAAAATTAACTTGTTAGATACATTGTATATGTAAAATTAAATAATATTGGTCGACAACGTAAACCTTTTTCACTTTCACAAACTGTGAATGCGGGCATTGTATTTCTAGAACCTGGGTCCAGAATGGTGTGGTCCTATTGTTATAAGTACCTATATTTATGAATTACAGAGTTAGTATTTGTCATGTACAATCATTATTGTAATGGTAAATGAGTACATTATATGTCTATACCTTCGCGGATTATGTAATCGATAGTAGAAGTCCAGCGAGGACTATTAAAATCTTGGTCGGCCTGTTGTGGCTCATTCATGACCTCACGAATGAAATCTTGTGTTGGGCGTGTTTGAGAACTTTCACCTCTCAACACCTTCCTATCGTGAGCCCTCTTGCGAAACATTCCTCGCTGTATGAGTTGGGCAGGTCCCGAAATTACCGGCGTTTGGATTTCAGATCGTTGTGTTGGTTGGAGTGAAACTGTCTGTTGAGCATCAATAACATATAAGTTATCGTATGGAGGGCTTGAAGGAACACGAGTTGTTTCTCGAGGGTTTTGGACGGAGGCTCGGTTTTGCATATAGTAATTCCATAGATCTCTGTTTGCCATTTGAAAATTGTTTTGTGTGTTATGATTTTGTGTTGAATTACTCGGACTTATATAGGCAAAACAGAGTGATTTTTTAGGCTTAACGTGTCGATGTATTTGTGGATAAAAGAAAGTATGAAAACATTATTTGACATTACATATCAGTGTGCAATAAAGACATCAAGTATGTGAATGACATTGTCTGCCACTGAATCATAAATAACATTGTGAATGACACTGTCGGCCACTAGATGGTGAATTGACATTTCGACAATTAAATGAATGGCGTGTAAGTATTCTACTCATGTAAACAATCACGGGTGTTGTAAATAGGGCTAGCTGTTATAACTGTTTAGAAAGATACAAATTATATTCCACATAATATTATACATGAATCCACAACATATTTTATTACAAACCACTCGACGGATAATAATCCACTACTTTTATAAGACGTTAAAAACTTAACACAGGCGAAAAAAATATTACATAAAATACTAAAACTTAAGGATCGCGTTGATGCACAATTTTCATTCATCTTCATCATTGGAATCAGCTTGAGAACATTCGTCATCACTTAGCTCATGCTCGGATGTGTACATGTCGTTTGTATGTTGGTCGGGTAAATCATCATAATTGTCCATGTCTTCAACATTGAGTGCCTCGACCCTTAGGAGCCCTGAAGGTGCAACAATAGTATTCCTAGAATCCTCTTGAAAGGCATGTTGTAAAGCATCTGTAACATTTCGAACACCTCTAGGTACCACTTTTACACATGCTAACCATTCCGTCCCATGCCTCCTACTCACCTTTGGGTATGGTATGTAACAAACTTGATCACACTGTTCAGGAGTAATAAACGGATCATATTGTCGATACTGCTTGTTTGCAGCAACATCCACCAGTCCTGAACGACTTCTACGCATTCCACTTCCACTAGTGATGTCGTACCAAAAGCATTTGAAGATAACCACCTTCAACCCGACACCGCCGTCGTACTCAACCAATCTAATGTCTTCCACAACGCCATAATATTCCGTATCAGTAGTTCCCCTCACGCGAACACCGAAATTTTGTGTCTTTTTGTTTGCACTCCTACTCAATGTTCGGAATAAGAACCCTCTTGTTGCATACGAGAGCCAGGATGTGTAAGCACGACGTGGACCTTGTACAAAATCAATGAGCCATTGTGGCACTGTTGATACCATCCTTTGATTATTAACTTGTAGTAAAATAAATACATAAGTTGAACATTATATTAAAAACGGCCTAGTACAAAAATACTTACATAATCTTTGCACCAGCGTGCAAAGTTATTGTCTTTCAATGATTGTAGGTCAGTGGTAGACAATGCCGGATATGTAGTTCGCATGAAATCTTCAAACATCCTATGTATACAAATTATGTAATTAAAAAGTATTTAACTATTGAATATAATGTTTTACGACGGTTACTCATACCTTTCATATAGTGCTAACTCGGGACAGTTATTCATGAGAAACGTTTGCAAAACGTTGTACTCTTCGTCTGTTATCCATCCCTTTGAATGTTTACCAATGAACCTTCCTTTCTGTTTGAAATTTGTTGGGACATCGTCGAATGCGTAGAAGTATATGTTTTCACCATGCCATCCTTCATTACCTGCAGCGATCGGTTTTCCAAGCCAATGGGTAGCTAGCGCTGATATTTCTTCTTGTACACAGTGCTCGACGATAGACCCTCCGATTTGTGCCTTGTTCATAACCTTTTTTTTTAAGTGGTACATGTACCGCTCAAATGGATACATCCACCTATATTGTACCGGTCCACCTAAGATGGCCTCGTCCGGAAGGTGTACCGGTAGATGCTCCATGACATCAAAAAACGAAGGAGGAAATATCTTCTCCAAGTTGCATAATTTTACTGCTATATTTTCCTTCATTGTTATAACATCTTGTTCTTTTAATGATGGGGCACCAATGTCTCGGAAAAACAATGCGATTTCTGTGTAATAAAAGTAACAACCTAAATTAGTCCGTCATATTTGTGTATCAAAAAAATTAAAATTTTAATACCTGAAATCGCTACGTGTACAGACTTGGGGAGTAGTTCCATCAAAGCAAAAGGTAGAAGCCTTTCCATAATGACATGACAATCATGGCTTTTGAGACCAGAAAGAGTCGCATTAATTTCATTGACACATCTACCAAAGTTGGAAGCATACCCGTCTGGAAAACGAATTTCTTTCTTCAACCAACTTAGAAATTTCTTTTTCGCTTCCTTTGACAATCGAAATATTGGAACTGGAGCAATATTTGGATATGTAAGCTCCAACGCTCTACGGTTGCATATTATCGCTATATCTAGCCTAGATTTTAAGTTATCTTTTGTTTTCCCCGGCACGTTCAAGATAGTTTTGATAATATTATCAAAAAAGTTTTTCTCTATATGCATAAAATCTAGGTTGTGTCTAAGCAATAGATTCTCCCAATAAGGCAAAGACCAAAAAATAGATTTTTTGTACCAATTATGATATTGACCATAACCATGTACCGTTTTAGATGGATCGTTGTGTCCGTTGCCACCACACTCGGCACTCATTTGCAGTCCGTCTATACTGTTGATGGAGTCCAATATTGTTCTTCCAGTACGCCATACCGGTGCTTCATCATGGACATCTTTAGACTTAGTGAAGGCAACTACATTCCGCCTATATGGGTGGTCGCTCTTCAAAAATTTTCGGTGACAGTCAAACCAACACTGTTTTCGTCCATTCGTCAACCAGAATGAATTGGTTGAATCCATACAGTTTGGACATGCGAGGCGTCCGTGAGTCATCCACCCCGATAACATCCCATAAGCTGGGAAGTCACTAATCGTCCACATAAGCGCCGCTTTTATCTTAAAAGAATTGTGTGTTGATATATCATATACATCAGCGCCATGTGTCCATAGTTGTTGTAGTTCGTCGATTAAAGGTTGAAGGTACACGTCCAAACTTTTCTTCGGGTGTGTTGGACCAGGAACCAAAATCGAGAGGAATAAAAATTCTCGGTTCATACACATACCAGGAGGTAGATTGTATGGTGTGACTATCACCGGCCAGATTGAGTGTGCCTCGCCACTCATGCCTAGTGGATTAAAACCATCTGTTGATAATCCAAGGTAGATGTTTCTTGGTTCAGAAGCAAACCCCGGATAAACGCTCTGGAAATGTTTCCAAGCGGCCCCGTCTGATGGATGATTCATTTCGCCTTCAACATTCATATGCTCGGCATGCCAACGCATATGTCCCGCAGTTGATTGACATTGGTATAGTCTTTTCAAACGATCAGTAATGGGAAGATAAAACATTCGTTGTTTTGGAATCTTTTTACCTTGCCCATTCCACGGATGATATCGGTCTGTTTGACAGAAGCGACATTTCTCGAGCGTGGCATCTTCTCCTCGCCAAAATAGCATACAATTGTTCTCGCATACATCAATTTTATGAACGGGTAAGCCAAGAGTCTTCGTAATCTTTTTGGTTTCGTAGTACGACTCCAGAGCAGTATTCGGGCCTGGTAGAATCCTTTTGATAGTACTAGCGATGTCGTCTACAGCACCCACTGCTATATTGTGCTCCGTCTTCCAACGTAAAATACATGATGCCAAATATAATTTGGTATTCTCTGCATTGCACCCTTCGTATAAAGGTTAATTAGCTTCCATGAAGGCCTCATACGACTTGTCCACGAACGCCGGAACTTCGACTTCTTCCATATATTGTTGATCTTGCATCTCTGAAATATCAGCAACATCTACGAATCCTTCATGAAATGTTTCTTGTACAGCAACATGAGGGTGATGATAACGCTCTTGGTTGGCACTTCCATGAAATTGTGTTGCAGTAGATGATTCTCCCGTAATCATGAAAGATTCTCCATGATTACTCCAAACATAGTAATTGCCTTTGAATCCAACTGTGTAAAGATGACGCACCACCGTCCTAGGTTTTGTTGGTGGCTTTTCATTCTTGCACCGTGCGCATGGACAAAGGAGTAATCCAGTTGCCTGATATGATGGTTGTTGACAAGCAAATGTGATAAACACATTAATCCCATTAGTAAATACTTCGGTAATAGTATTTGTTGACGGATCAATTCGGAGATCCATCCATCTTCTTGGATGGTTTGAGGAAGACATAACAAATATACGTATTGATTCTTAAAAGATTTGGAATTAGATGGGTTTGGTGTAACAAATTTGGAACACATAAGGCAAGTATTTATAATACTATGGATGGTATAAGTTGTGCATTATGCAGGTAAAGGTAGATACAAAACAGATTTGACAAGACACTGTAATTGTCTTTGAAGAATCAAAATATTTAATGTCTCACACACCATTTTCAACGGCCAAGATCAACTCTGCAAAAGTATTCAGCAAAATTGTGGCCAAGATCGTTTGATACGAAACTGATTTGACAAGACACTGTAATTGTCTCTGAGGAATCAAAATATTTAATGTCTTACACACCCATTTCAACGGCCAAGATCAACTCTGCAAAAGTATTCAGCAAAATTGTGGCCAAGATCGTTTGATACGAAACTGATTTGACAAGACACTGTAATCGTCTCTGAGGAATCAAAATATTTAATGTCTTACACACCCATTTCAACGGCCAAGATCAACTCTGCAAAAGTATTCAGCAAAATTGTGGCCAAGATCGTTTGATACGAAACTGATTTGACAAGACACTGTAATTGTCTCTGAGGAATCAAAATATTTAATGTCTTACACACCCATTTCAACGGCCAAGATCAACTCTGCAAAAGTATTCAGCAAAATTGTGGCCAAGATCGTTTGATACGAAACATGGGGATACAATCGTTACAGACCAACGTGATTTGACAAGACAGCACATCTACTATAAATAAATATGGAGTGTATCTTTTACACCCATCAATAACAAAATAATGTCTTCTAGCTCAAGTGATGAAGACTCTCAATCAAAAAACGTGTCAAATTTTTACCCTCTTCCAAAATTATCTTGGGAAACCGAAACTCTTTGCGATGAATTCACTCAAGAGATACCTACTTACTCGTGGGAATATGATACGCAATCACCAATCTATGCAACTGATGGTTCTACATCAACAATAGTACCGGACAGCCAGTTCTTGGAAAACATCCACCACAATCCAAAATACTTGGGGGAAACTGGAACTCATTTGATTGTCGATGATAAGCATCCAGAAGGTCATGACCAGAAGCGGGTTGTCGATGATGTTTTGTATAGGCAAATCGAAGACGTACAACCATCTCTGTTGATTGAAAAGTCAGATACTTACGGTGGAAGTCCTGCAAGTGATTTGGAGTTTGCACAAAGGCCAGAAAGCCCAAACTTAAATCTAGATGTTGATGCAATCAAAAGGGAATGTTGTGACGGATTTTCACATACCTACGGTGGAAGCTCCTCGTATGAAAACAAGGATCAATACTATGATTTTGAGTTTGCCCAAAGACCAGAAAGCCCAAACTTAAATCTAGATGTTGATGCAATCAAAAGGGAATGGTGTGACGGATTTTTAAATTCTCCACCAAAGAAACAGAAAGGAAAGAAAAGTTTCTGGTAACTTTGGAGTGGAAAAGAGACAAATGCAATCAAAATTTAGTGCCTAATATGTACGTGTACCATAACCATTGTATGTTTAATATTTTCCAGTCTTTTATCTACCAGTTTAATAGTTGTTTCAAATTTTATGTTTCATTAAATGTAATATTTTGTTGGAGTTGCATAATCAAATTATCTTTTAACTTTGCAAAAGGGAATATTTAAAATAATTATGTTTAAATACTATTAAATGTTGATGATCTATAAGATTCGTCAACACCATAATTTGATGGTTACTTAAACTTTCTTTAATAAAAATTCAAACCCGTATTCGAATAAGTTGTTGTGGAAAATATTTTTAAAAATTAAAGAATTTACCCACGAAACAAAACGTGGGTAAACGTGGCTTTTTTGAAATACCCACGAAAATAATCGTGGGTTTACGTGACTTTTTTGAAATACCCACGAAAATAATCGTGGGTTTTCGTGGGTTTTTTTTAAATACCCACGAAAAAATCGTGGGTTTTCGTGGGTACTGTCATTATTTTCATCGAACAGATCCTTCTCCTCCATTCGACAAAACCACCGAATTTTTCATCTCCTCCGGCGATTTCGACGCAGACACCGCCGACGAGCCCACCAGCGACGAGTACACGGCGATTTCGACACCCACCACCACCAATTTTGCATCTCCTAAGGTAAATTCCTTTCTTCTCTTTAATCCTTTGTTTTTCTTCAATTTTGTTTTGGGTAAATCATCAAAATTGGATTGCCTCTTGATTGTAATAGCTTTGTGTAGTTTATGAGAAGGAAATTTGGATTGATTTACTTAGATTGTTAAAAATTTGCTTAGATTGTTAAAAATTTAGGGTTAGTGTATACTTTAGGGTTTTTTTAATTTTCCAAATAATGTTTTGTTTGAAAAACTTAAATTAAAAGGTTTGTAGAAAAAATTGTTGAGTAGTTAGTGTTTACTAATAATTAAAAGAAAATTTTAAATATGTTTAGGTATTTAAAATTAATTTTGTGGATTTTTACATACAAATTGCATATTTTATAAATTTAGTATTATAATTTAGTTTGAAAAATAATATAAAACCTGAAAAATTAGATAACAAATACCAAAATTATATAATTGAAAAAATAAATCTAATACAACTTGTATTGTGTAGGGTTTTTTAATTTTCCAAATAATTTTTTGTTTGAAAAACATAAGTTAAAAGGTTTGTAGAAAAAATTGTTGAGTAGTTAGTGTTTATTAATAATTAAAAGAAAATTTTAAAATTGTTTAGGTATTTTATATTAATTTTGTGGATTTTTACATACAAATATTATATATAATATTAGTATTATAAATTAGTGAAAAAAATATATAAAATCGGGAAACAATTAGATAACTAATACCAATATTATATAATTGGAAAAACATATCTAATACAACTTGTACAACACTTATATATAAAAGTGTCACTTGTTAACAAATTTTGAAAACATATTAATGCCTTCAAATCCTAAATTCTTGAAAAACATATATGAGAAAATAAGTTATAAAATTAAATGTTAATGGCTCTACAAAAATATATGACAAAATAAAGACTTGAAAATTTAAAATATAAAACATATTAATGGCTCTAATTTTTTTTAACAAAAAATCAGAAAATATTATTAGTGTAAGAAATATTAGATGTATTATTTTTTGCATGTAGTTATGTCTTCGTCTACCGGGACCGGCTCAGTTCGAAGCAGACCCCGTTTCCATCTCCCAAAATCTGCCATAGGTGCTTCTGCAGAGTATCGTTACCGTTTACAGGCGGTATACGAAGCGCCTACTAGGAGATCACAGCCTGTCCTCCATCCGTTTAAGGAAAACGGAGGACTATGGTAAACATCTTAAATATTTAACAAGTTTAAGGTCTATGTGTTTACTAATTGATTTCTAACTTTTTAAATATTTTTTAAAGGATTGGGATCGATGATTCGGTCACCAGTTTTATTAAACGGACCTGGCAGGGTAATTTTTGGGGTCCTTGGAAGAACTGGACCGATGTGAAAAAATTCGCTCCAGAAAAAATTCTGAGTTGGTGGGGAACATTTGTGGTAAGTTAGAAAATTCGGATATTTAAACATTTAGTAATTTTCCATTATTAACATTGTATATTAACAATGGTTGTTGCGAGTTGTAGCAAAACTATTATTGGGATCCCGAGTTCGAGGACATCGTCTTTTATGAATGGAAGGAAAAGACGAAGTTAGGAATCGGCGAAGAGATTAGTAGGAAACATCGGCAGGGAGTGCAGCCCGTCTATATCAGCGAGGATGACTGGGCAATTCTTTTGGAACAATGGCAGACTGAGAAAGCCATTAGCAAGAGTAAGACTGCTGCTGAAAGCCGTAAAACGCCGATCAACGGCAAAGGAATGCACAAACACAGTGCCGGGCCCCGATCCTTCTCAAAGATCGACTATGAATTGGTAAGTTTGATCCATATATTAATTTACAAATCTATTAAATATCGTTAGTAATGTTAATGATCACTACATTGTGTTAAAAAAAATTTTTGATAATGCAGAAGCAGAAGGGGCAGGGATCCGAGGAACCATCCATTCTGGATTTGGTGAAGGAGACGCATACACGCGCGGATGGCACTTACGTTGATCCGGTGATTGAGGGACTCGTGAGGGAGGTTGAAGAGGAGGCTTCTCAGCACCAAGATTCGACCGACACAGCTTTTTCCACAAGTGGTTCTCCTCGGGAATTCATTAACCAATTATATTTTCAGGTAAATTTTTTCATATTATAATTTTTTATTTATTGTATATTTAGACTTTAATTCTCTTATTGTTTAAAAATGCAGAGGGTGCAACCAAGATACGGGCATGCCTTCGGCGTCGGTAGTGCGAGGACGCAGTTCTATCACCCTTCCGTCCAGCATCCGTCGGAAACACAACCGGATCTCCGAACTGAGCTCGATAAAATGAGGGGTGAGATGACTAGCATGGGGAGTAAGATAGATGTCATTTTGAGGAAGCTAGAAGGACGCAGCGGTTCAAGCGGGACGACTCAGCCCGAAAACTCTGGTGGTTCGTAGTCGTTTATTTTATGTTTCTGCTTTTTTTTTTATTTGAAAACTTTTAATTTAGAACAATTTAATTTTATGTAAAATATTTTATTTCTATTCGAATTATTAGTTTAGTATTTAATTTAATTAATAATTTTAATAACAAATTTCAAAATAAAAAATGTTTTTTTCCAAAAAACATACTACGTACCCACGAAAGTTTTAGTGGGATTTCGTGGGTAAAAGGCTTCCCACGAAAATTTTCGTGGCAAATCGTGGGTAGTTTGCCACGAATAAATTCGTGGGTATTCGTGGGTAACTACCCACGAATACTATCGTGGCAAGTCGTGGGTAACAGTACCCACGAAAGATTTCGTGGGTATTCGTGGGTATTTGCCACGGAAAATTTTGTGGCTTTTCGTGGGTAGCTTTACCCACGAACACCCACTAAATTCTCTACCCACGACGCTATACCCACGAAATTTTTCCGTGGTTTTTCGTGGGTAAACCCACGAAAACCCACGAAAATTCTTCACTATTACCCACGAAACTTTCGTGGGTATAGCCAATTTTTTTACTAGTGATTATTTGAGATACCCACATCCATTATTTGGAATACAATAATATTTATTTGTAATTTTGAAAACCCCATTTGAGATACCTTGCTCTTAGAGCATTTCCAATGGGAATCTCTCATATTAGGGCATGTTCAATGGTGACACCGGAGGGTCTAAAAAGGTGTTTTTATAATATAAAAGTATTAAAATTTGAGTAAAAGGAAGAAATAGAGTGTTTTTGTGGGGTATATTGAAATATAAAATTTGAGTAAAAGGAAGAAAGAGAGTATTTTTGTGGATAAAATTAGATATTTTGGAGAGAGAGGGATCTTATTGGATCTTTTGGAGAGTGTGTTTAAAAGGAAAAAAAAGTGTTTAAATATAAAATTAATAAAAGTTGAGTAAAATGATGAAAGAGAAGGTATAAAGTTGAGTAAAAGGAAGAGAGAGAGTGTTTTAATAATTTAAAAATGACATTAGACCCTTAAGGGTCACCATTGGTGATGCTCTTAGTATCTCATTTAGCAAAAATTAAAAATAATAATATTTACACAGTTGGGTTTTTCAAATAGTGTAAAAACCCAAAGTACACTATTAAGAGTATTCCACTGATATAATGTCATTTTTGTTATAAATCATAGTGGATTGTCATAACTAGTTCTGGTCCGTTTACGGCCCATTAACACTTAGTCTTTAGGCCGGTTTAATGAATCCTAGTTGAATTAGGATTTTCCTTTTATGTACTTTCCTTTTCCCATTAGGAAAAGGAATTTTCTTTTTCTCTCTTGTAATAATCCTATATAAAGGATCTTATGATTAATGAATAAACACAATCTTCCCCATTCGTTCTCTTGATTCACAACACGTTATCAGCACGAGTTGCTCCCTAAACCCTAAAAACACAAAAAACGCGATTACTGTTCATCGTTACTATTCATCGTACTGTTCATCGCGTACTGTTCATCGAACACTATTCATCGCGCACTGTTCATCGACGATTACTGTTCATCGACGATTACTGTTCATCCGGCGTTACTGTTCAAATCATAGTTCATACAGTCTTTAAGGTTACGGCGAACTAGAAGAAAGTTCATACAGCCTATCAACGGTTACGGCGAACTAGAAGACTCACGGAGGTTAAGGTAAACAATAAGAAACCCTAATCTAAAGAACCTAGATTCATGATAATCTTAGAAACCCTAATCTAAATCATGCTTGTTATTGTTATTGCTTGCTTGATTGTGTTTATTGATTCATGATTCGTAATCACTAGAAACCCTAACTTGAAACCCTAACCTAATTCAATTAAAATCCAAACCGATTGCATGATCTGTACCCGTGTCGATCGACACTAGTTTTATGTCGATCGACACGTAAACTTCTGCCTGAATTTGTTGTTTGAATTAAACTGTGTCGATCGACACAAATCACCCGTCGATCGACAGTAAACACTCTGTCCAAATTTGGTTGCATATTTATTTGAACTCGTTTGTTTGTTTGCTTGTTTGGATTGATTCGTTGATTGATAAACATGAAACTGAAACTGATTGCATCATATAGACATAACATGCTTGATTAAAATCCGGTCATATCATCATACGGTTTAGAATTTGAATACTAGGCTTGCATCATGAGCATATAAAAACATTATGTTAGGTTGTTAAACATAAAAATCTTGTTTCATAAGCATCATGCATCCGTACCCGTTTATATAAGCACCCATGACCTATTTTGCATCATATGCATAAACTTTAAAATCTTATAGTTCTTAGAGAATAGGATGAATGTTTTCAGATGTCGAAAATCAACAATTTGGATTATGCTGCCCTCAATCTCTCTGGAGACAATTACTTACAGTGGGCGTTGGATACTAAGATAAATCTAAAGTCTAAAGGACTTGGCGAATGTATCATTAAGGATAATAATGAGAATGAAAGGAATCGATACAGAACGATATCGATCATTCGTCATCATCTTGTTGAGGGTCTCAAGGATCAATACCTAACCATTGAGAACCCTTTGGACCTTTGGAAAGAATTAAAGATAAGATATGACCACCATAGAACGGTGTTGTTACCAAAGGCCAATTATGATTGGAGGAATCTCAGGTTCCAGGACTTCAAGTCCGTGGAAGAATATAACTCGGCTATGTTCAGAATAGTTTCTCAATTGAGACTATGTGGTGAGAAGGTAACTGAGAAAGACATCTTGGAAAAGACCTTCTCCACCTTTCACACTAATAACGTGTTGCTTCAACAGCAATACCGTGAAAGAGGTTTTGAGACATACTCAAAGCTTATAGCATGTCTATTACTAGCCGAGGAGAATAATACACTGCTAATGAGAAACAGTGAGATGAGACCTCCTGGATCAGCCCCACTTCCTGAAGCGAATGTGGCCAGAGATGAAAAGAAAGAAATTAACCACGTCCAAAGTGATTATAGACATCGTGGTCGTGGACGTGGGGGTAGATGGCAAGGACGTGGCCGTGGCCATTTTAATCCATACGGCCGAGGTCAGGGCCGAGGCCACGGATTCCATAACGATCATTCTAACCGCGGGCGAGGACGAGGACGCGGATACCGAACTGACTATGATTGTAATAACCGTGGTATTACTTCTCAACCACGAGAATCAAACCCAAAATCAGTTTGCCATCGATGTGGAATGAGTAATCATTGGGCTAAGACATGTAGGACTCCCAAGCATCTGGTTGAACTCTATCAAGAGAGCCTTAAAGGGAAGAATCCAGAAACTCATATGATCCAGCATGATAATGAAGGAGATTTCGATCATGAGCAAGATGACTTGATGAATTTTGAAACCTCAGATATACTTAAGTGATTGATTTTGATTTTCTGTTTTGGTGTTTTGTGTTTTGCTTGTTTTACGTTTTACACTTTATACTTTGGTTTTGTGTTATTGCTTTCTATTAAACTTTATGGAATGAAAGAGTGTTATTTAAAAGTATCTATTGTTATCTCTTTTGAAGTATGAACGATATGGATGTGTTCATTGTGGATAGTGGATCAAGCCACTCGATATTAAGAGATAAGAGATACTTCATTGATCTTACACTTAAAAAGGCAAATGTAACCACAATTGCGGGTATAGCAAATTTAATTGAAGGCCACGGTCAAGCCCATATTTTATTACCTAAGGGCACGCATCTAGAAATTTCTAATGCGTTATATTCACCTAGTTCAAAGAGAAGTCTATTGAGCTTTAAAGACATTCGAATGAATGGTCTTCATGTTGAAACTAAGGACGAGAATAACAAAGAATTCCTTCAAATCTTTGAAACCGTCCATGGCTATAAGAAAGTCCTAGAGACTATACCTGCCATTTCTGTGGGCCTTTATTGTGCTAAGATCGGAATGATAGAAGCAAATGCTATGGTAAACAAAGAGTTTACTGAGAATTTCACTTTTTGGCATAACCGGCTTGGCCATCCCGGTGCTAACATGATGCGAAAGATATTAGCAAGTACTAATGGGCACACCTTGAAAGAAAGGAGAGTTATCCCAAAGAATCTCACGTGTGAAGCATGTTCACTAGGGAAACTCATTACTAGGCCATCACCAATCAAAGTAACTAAGGAAACGATAAATTTTCTGGAAAGAATTCAAGGAGACATATGCGGACCAATACACCCACCTTGTGGGACGTTTAGATATTTTATGGTCCTTATTGATGCATCCACGAGATGGTCACATGTCTGCCTATTATCAACTAGAAATGTGGCATTTGCAAGATTGCTTGCCCAGCTCATACGTTTAAGAGCACACTTTCCAGATTTTCCTTTAAAGACTATACGTCTTGACAATGCTGGTGAATTTACGTCCCAAGCGTTTAACGATTATTGTATGTCCATGGGGGTAAGTGTTGAATATTTTGTGGCACATGTACATACACAAAACGGTTTGGCTGAATCGTTTATTAAACGCATACAGTTGATTGCTAGACCGTTGCTAATGAGATCAAAACTCCCGGTCTCAGCTTGGGGACATGCAGTTTTACATGCAGCAGAGCTAATTCGTATCAGGCCATCTAGTGAACATAAATATTCCCCATCACAGTTAATAACGGGTCAAGAGCCAGACATATCCCATCTTAAAACATTCGGATGTTCCGTTTATGTGCCTATTGCACCACCACAGAGAACAAAGATGGGACCTCAAAGGAGGATGGGGATATATGTTGGATATGATTCTCCTACTATCATTAAGTACCTTGAGCCAACCACGGGTGATTTTTTTAAGGCTAGGTACGCAGATTGTCATTTTGACGAATCTGTCTATCCAACATTAGGAGGAGATAACAGACTGGTAAAGGAAATTATATGGAATCAAACGTCCTTAAAATGGCAAGATCTTCGGACTCAAGAATGTGAATTAGAAGTCCAAAAGATTATACATTTACAAAAGCTAGCTAATCAATTGCCAGATTCCTTTGCTGACCCGAAAAGAGTAACTAAGTCTTACATACCAGCTGTTAATGCACCGATTAGAATTGATGTTCAAGAGGGACACAATCAAGTTGCTACAGAATCTAAACCACACTCAAAACGTGGCCGGCCAATAGGTTCCAAAGATAAGAATCCTCGGAAAAGAAAGAAAGGTGCTGAAATCGTGGTTGAGGAATCTGATGGAACCCCAGACATAACTGAACCGATAGTTCCAAGCAATGAGACTCGGGACGCCAAGTTTCATGGTTCTGACGTTCCTGAAAATAATGAGATCTCAATGAATTATGTTATGTCTGGAATACAATGGAATAGAAAGTGTGTGGAAATCGATGATATATTTGTTTTTAAGGTAGCACTTGAACTTATGGAGGATCTAGAACCCACGTCGATATATGAGTGCACTCAGAGTGAAAATTGGACTAAATGGAAAGAAGCTATAAACGTGGAGTTGAATTCTTTAAGGAAAAGGGATGTCTTTGGTCCAATAATTCGGACACCCTATGAGATTAAACCAGTTGGACATAAATGGGTCTTTGTGAGGAAAAGAAATGAACATGGTGAAATCGTGAGATATAAAGCACGGCTTGTTGCACAAGGATTCTCACAGAGACCAGGAATAGATTATGAGGAGACATACTCCCCTGTGGTGGATGCTACAACTTTTAGATTTTTGATAAGTCTGGCTATAAGAGAAAAGTTGGATATGCGGTTAATGGACGTTGTAACTGCATACTTATATGGTCCACTGGATAATGAGATTTATATGAGATTACCAGAGGGTATTGAGCTCAAAGATAAGAAAGGTTCTCGAGAACAACACTGCATAAGGCTGAACAAATCCCTTTATGGACTGAAGCAAAGTGGGCGTATGTGGTACAATAGATTGAGTGAGTACTTAGTCAAAGAAGGCTATAAGAATGATCCCATCAGTCCATGTATTTTTATAAAATAAGTTTGCAAACAAAGGGTTTGTTATCATAGCAGTTTACGTGGATGATTTGAACATCCTTGGAACCCCTGGTGAAATCGTCCAAACAGTTGAATGCCTCAAGAAAGAATTTGAGATGAAAGACCTAGGCAAAACTAAGTTCTGTTTGGGATTGCAACTTGAGTACATAAATGATGGAATCCTTGTGCATCAAATGGCATATACTGAAAAGGTACTCAAGCGTTTTAATATGGATCAATGTCACCCATTGTCCAGCCCAATGGTGGTGAGATCTCTTGATCTAGAAAAGGATCTGTTTGGTCCTAAGAGAGACTCTGAAGAAGTCCTTGGTCCCGAAGTGCCATATCTCAGTGCCATATGAGCTTTAATGTATCTGGCAAGCCACACTAGGCCAGATATATGTTTTGCCGTGAATTTATTATCAAGATTTAGCTCATGTCCGACCCAAAGGCACTGGGACGGGATAAAACATATTCTTCGTTACCTACAAGGAACGAAAGACTTGGGTCTATTTTATACTAACCAATCTAAGGACGGTTTAGTTGGTTTTGCTGATGCAGGTTATCTTTCAGATCCTCATAATGCACGGTCCCAGACAGGTTATGTGTTTACTCATGGAGGAACTGCAATATCTTGGCGGTCAATGAAGCAGGCCATTGCAGCTACATCTTCTAATCATTCAGAGATATTGGCAATTCATGAGGCTAGTCGTGAGTGTGTTTGGTTAAGGCTGATGACCCAGCACATAAGAGTGGATTGTGGAATGGCCGAAGGTAAGCAGGAATCGACGGTCTTGTTCGAGGACAATGCAGCGTGTATAGCTCAACTTAAGGATGGATACATCAAAGGTGATAGGACGAAGCACATTCTACCAAAATTCTTCTTCACATCCGATCTACAGAAAGATGGAGAAATTCAAGTGCAGCAAGTACGATCAAGTGAGAATTCAGCAGACCTATTCACCAAGTCACTTCCAACCTCAACGTTCAAGAAACTTACTTATCAGATTGGAATGCGTCGTTTGAAAGACTTGCAGTGAGGTTCAGAACAGGGGGAGTAATACGTATTGTACTCTTTTTCCTTCACCACGGTTTTGTCCCAAAATGGGTTTTACTTGGTAAGGTTTTAATGAGGCAACATCCAAAGCGTATTACAAGCCCATTAGAGTTATGACATCCAAGGGGGAGTGTTATAAATCATAGTGGATTGTCATAACTAGTTCTGGTCCGTTTACGGCCCATTAACACTTAGTCTTTAGGCCGGTTTAATGAATCCTAGTTGAATTAGGATTTTCCTTTTATGTACTTTCCTTTTCCCATTAGGAAAAGGAATTTTCCTTTTCTCTCTTGTAATAATCCTATATAAAGGATCTTATGATTAATGAATAAACACAATCTTCCCCATTCGTTCTCTTGATTCACAACAATTTTCATCATAATTATGAGATAATCTTTTATGTTTGAAAAACAAACTGAACCAAAATAATATATATATATATATATATATATGATACGGGTTTTCATATATATATATATATATATATATATATATATATATATATATTTTTTTTTTTTTATTTCTTTTACCTTTAGAAATCCATCCGAAAACATCTCTAATTAAGCACGACATTGCGTAAACGGTATTTTAAACCTCTTTAAAATTTCTGTGGAAGGACATTGTATTTCTCGAAGCATGTAGTACACCACTTTCTATTCACCAATCACCACTCACATATTTATATATAATTCATTGGTTGTGTCAGGTATCCAGATGATGTCCTTGATCGTGTATGGGGCGTAAAATTTTATGATTGGACGGAAATAAACACGACCACCCCTGTAAATACGACGAACGCCTTTGAAATACCACAAGCTATAATTTCAAAGGCTTCCATACCCAAAAAAGCTAGTGAGTCATTTGAAATGTTGTGGTGGACGTCGGAGGAAGTTCACCTGTATCTTCACTTTGCAGAGATCCAAGTCTTGAAGCCTAATATTACCAGAGAGTTTAGTATTTTGTGGAATGAAAATACAATAATTAATGATAGCTACAGTCCTCCGAAGTTCATGCCTGATACTATACCTATCAGAACCCCAACTAAATGCGATGATTATTGTTTCTTGGAGCTTAAAAAAACTAAGTCATCAAGTCTTCCACCATCTCTTAATGCTGTAGAGGTTTTCGAGGTACTCCAGCTTCCTCAGTCAGAAACCGATGAAAATGACGGTTTGTCAACTATAATTCATTTCTTTGTAGCTATATAAGCCTTGTTTCTTATGTTTCTTCATACGTTTAAACTATTGACCGTATGAAATTTTTTATATCCAGTGAGTGCGTTCAAGAAAATCCAAGCGACTTATGGTTTACAGAAACTAACCTGGGAAGGAGATCCATGTGTACCTATACATTATATGTGGAAGGGTCTAAACTGCAGCAATATGAATCCATCTACTCCACCAAGAATCATTTTCCTGTACGTAAGAACACACTCAAGTTTTCTTGTTCAAAATAATGTATCTTAATTCTTGAATTTGTTTTGATCTACACGCAGAGACTTCTCTAATTATGGCTTAAATGGGACAATATCAAGTGACATACAATATCTTAGCCAGCTACAGAAATTGTAAGTCTCAACCAATATCAAGTGACATATTCAAGTTTCTGTACAATTTACAAGGATACTGTAAAAGTTATAGGTTGATAATAACTTCATTTATTTGCATGTTCAAGGGACCTGTCAAATAACAACTTGACGGGAAAAGTGCCTGAATTTCTCGCCAAAATGAAATTGTTGACGGTCATGTAAGTTTCCCTTGAAGTAAAAAACAATTCTTTTGCGCTTTACATCATAAAATAGTAGCATATATAACAATGTTTATATACATTAATTGTACAGAAACTTGAGTGGGAACAATCTTAGCGGCTCAATCCCTCGAACCCTTCGTAACATGAAAGATAATGGGCTAACGTTGAAGTATGTTTCTCTTTCTCTCAAACAACATATTCTATGATTATCTAAATTACCTCTTTTATATACTTCCTCCATTTAAAATTAAATGATGTTTTAGCCAATTTGTTTTTTTCACTTTAAATGATGTTTTTAACTTTCAATGCAATTTTTTTTTCTACTGAAACCCTTGATTTATCATTGACTGAATTACTTTTGTTGAGATAAAAATGATGTTCTACTAGTTTTTTAAAAAACTATTATTATTCTTTTAAATGAACATAGTGTATATGGTAACATCCAAAACATTTTTTTAATAAATTAATAGTGTTGATGGAAATCCAAACTTGTGCACGGATCCATCGTGCGAAAGTGATGGAAATAACAAAAAGAAATTGCTAGTACCCATTCTTGCATCAGTTGCTTCTGTGGGTATTATTACAGCTCTACTTCTTCTTGTCATTCTCTTCTTAAGAAAGAAGAAGCCACCGAAAGGTAAGCTCTAGGGCAAATTAAAACACAAAATCTTGGAATGAAGTATATAATGTGTGATTCTAATTCCCAGCTCAACACCCATCAATGGTTGCAAACAAGAAAAGCTTTACTTATGAAGAGGTTACAGTGATGACAAATAACTTTGAGAGGACTCTTGGCGAAGGAGGGTTTGGAGCTGTGTACCATGGTAACTTAAATGGTAATGAACAAGTGGCTGTTAAAGTGCTCTCTCAGTCCTCAGCTCAAGGCTATAAGCAATTTAAAGCTGAGGTATTTTCACCATGCATAGTTAATTTTATTCAAAGAAAATGTATGGAGTATATGATTTACTAACTTTTGGATTACATGTGGTTTAACACTACAAGAAAACAGCGCGATTCCTACGGAAATATCCGTCGGAAGTCTGTCGGAATAAGAGTTTTCCGATAGATTTCCGACGGATATGTCTGTCGTTTCTATCTTGTCGGAAATGGAAATTTTGTCGGAAATCTGTCGGAAATTTCCTACGGATTTCCGACGGCAGTATTTCCGACGTAATTCCGACAGACTACCGGAGCCCGGCAAGACGTCGGAATTCCGTCGGAAATGCTGCCGTCGGAAAGCTGTCGGAAACAAAACCGACAGCTTTCCGATGGGTTCCGACTACTAGTAAACCGACGACTTTCCGACAGACTTCCGACGTCATTATTTCCGACAGATTTCCGACGGTTTTATTTCCGACAGCTTTCCGACGGATAAATTTCCGACGGATTTCCGACGTATTCGTAGAAATAATTAAAAATAATAATAAATTAAATAATAATTAATTTAATATAAATTTAAATTTTAAATTTTGAATTATTTAAATTAAAATAAAATTAAAAGTAGAAATTAAAATAAAATTAAAAGTAGAAATAAAAAGTAATATTGTTTTACAAAACGTTAATAATAAAAATCTAAGTGGTGGGCCCCGGCGGAAAATCCGGGTTGCGCCCCAAGTACGCCATCATCCGTTGCATCATCTCCCTCTCCTTGTCCCGCTCGGCTCTCTCCTTCACCCGCTCCCCTATTACGATCGATGGCAAATTCTCTCTAAACGCATCATGAACCATCTCAGCGGTACCTACACCAAAATCTACTTCCGTTCTATGTTCGCCTAAGCTATCCGCAACATATGGTGCACTGCTACTACTAGCACCATCATTATTAGTTTCTCCATGAAAAAACCAAATTTTGTATCCAGGCATAAAACCATTGGTATACAAGTGATGCCAAACTTGTTCTACATTAACATTACGCGAATTGCAACAATTTAAACATGGACATTTTATCACCTTTCGATTCCCGACAACCGCCATGAACTCGCATATACCTCGTGCATAACTTTCATTTAATGTCTTCGACTCCGGATCATACATCTCTTCATCCATCCACGATCTATAATATCTAGAAGATGACATCTCACTCTCTTAACGATTTTTTGTAACAAATGTTTGGTTGGAAGTTGTTGTTGTTGTGAGTGAATGAAGATGTGTGGAATCATATATATAAATACGCTGACCGTCGGAAATCTGTCGGAAAAGCGTCGGAAAACCAACGGATATATTAACGGCTATATAACGGCTATTTTTTCCGACAGATTTCCGACAACTACTTGGGTGTCTGTCGGAAATCTGTCGGAAATTTTCCGACAGATTTCCGACAGCTATTTTTTCCGACGGATTTCTGACAGCTAACCGGAATCTCCTCCGGCGTCGCCACCGGCTAGTTACCCGGTCCAATAATCCGACCGATTTCCGACGGTCTGTTTGTCCGTCGGAAATAATTCCGACAGATTTCCGACGGAATTGAAAAATTTCAGTTCCGTCGGAAATCGGTCGGAGTACCGTCGGGAAATTTCCGACGGAATTACATCCGTCGAAAATTCCGTCGGATTTGCGGCTGTTTTCTTGTAGTGTAATAGGTAGACCTTCTTCTGAGAGTACACCACATAAATTTGGTAAGCCTTGTTGGTTATTGTGACGAAGGACAACACTTGGTCCTCATCTATGAATACATGTCAAATGGAAACTTAAAACAACATCTATCCGGTAACTACTTTGATTACCTCATAATTTGTCTGATGGTTTAAAAAAATAATGTTTTAACACATCTTTATGAGTTCAGGAGAATTTGGTAGCAGCTCCCCTTTGAGTTGGGCAAATAGGCTAAGAATTGCTGTAGAGACCGCACAAGGTTCGTTCTAAGTTTTCAACTCCTATAGTAATATTTTTTATGTGATAAAGCATGAGTCCTCGTTGCATTAATTTTCTTTTCCATAGCATTGCAAAATTTTGAGATTTTTTTTTCCCTTGGTGAGTTTTACGATAATATTTTATATAGGACTCGAATACTTGCATATCGGCTGCAAACCACCAATGATTCATAGAGATATCAAATCTACGAATATACTTCTTGATCAAAATTTTCAGGCCAAACTTGGCGATTTTGGGCTCTCAAGATCTTTTCCAGTCGGAAGTGAAACTCATGTGTCAACAAATGTTGCTGGATCTCCAGGATATCTTGACCCTGAGTAAGTGGTCTATAACACAAGTTAATATACTATGCCTTCTTTTTTACCATTTGTTAATTTATTTATTTATTTGCACTGTAGATATTACCGAACAAACTGGCTGACAGAGAAGAGTGATGTCTTCAGTTTTGGAGTTGTATTATTGGAAATCATCACAAGCCAGCCAGTGATTGACCAAACTCGTGAAAAGACTCACATAAGAGAATGGGTAGGATTTAGGTTAACCAATGGAGATATCAAAAACATTGTGGATCCAAGTCTCATGGGGGATTATGACGCTGGTTCATTGTGGAAGGCTCTTGAGTTAGCAATGTCATGCGTTAGTCCATCTTCTTCTGGAAGACCAAACATGTCCCAAGTTGCTAATGAACTAAAAGAGTGTCTCTTATCTGAGAACTCAAGGAAAGGAGGGAGTCATGACGTGGACTCCAAAAGTTCTCTTGACCCGAGCACAAGCTTTGGTCCCGAACATACTCCTGATGCTCGCTAGTTCATGCCAATTAAGAACCCCCAATCATTACAATTTAATTATTATTTTTTTTTCATTTTTCCATTTGTCAAATTTGGTTCGATCAGTCAAATCTACTGATAGATATGTCTTTTAATTGATTGAAATGCAAAAGCCTTTTTTTTTTGTTTAGAGAAAACCACAAACCTTTTTATTTTAGATAACATCTACACAAACTGAAAAACAAGTTTGTTCAAGATGCCAAAAGATGGGCTAGGAGTGCCAACAATTGGTTTCTTAGTACTCCCTCCGTTTGTTATTATAGGAAGTTTAAGGTTTATGCACTCCAATTAAAAATTATTAAATTTTTATTGTTTTTAATTTTTATCTATCCACAACATTTTAACCAATAGAAAAACAATATGCATAATTCAAAAAATTAAAAACAATTAAAATTCAAAAAATTTTACATTGAAAGTGAAAACATCTTGTATTAAAAAAAAAAAAAAACTCTTAGCACATCTTATATTTCCGAACATAGGTAGTACTCTCTCCGTTTTGTTTTAATTGATGTTCTAGAAAAAAAAATTATTTCTAAAGATTGATTTTTCACATTTTCAATGCATTTTTAATGAAAGTATAATGGTGAATTGTAGACTTCAAGACATATTTATTAATTTTATTGGATTATTATTGGTTTAGACTTATGAAAAATTGTTTACTGCAAAAAATAAGATATTTATAGTTAACTATTAATGTATTTTCTTAATATTTGTGAAAACTCTAGAAAATTAAACAAATAGAAACGGAGGGAGTATACTGTATTTGGCTAAGACGAGACACAAAGAGGTGAAAATCTTTATCTCCCAGGCACAAAATTCGAGAGAAGTCTTTAACCACCATACTATTGTGTTCTACACAAGAAACATGATGGATATTACCTCTTTTGGTAACTTTTTCAAATTCTGAGTCCACCAACTAAAACTTATACCCTCTTTCAGCTGAAAACCCTAGAATCTCACCGGAATTGTAGATCTAAAAGCTCAGAAGAAGGTTCTCACCAGTTCTCAGCTCAAGGTAAACTGCTCATATCTAAACATTGAACTCTATAATTTCTACTACTGCAAATTCCTCTGCTCTGTTGAACAGTTAATCCTGCTTTAGTTTTTCTATTACTCTAGATTGATCCCCTCTAAGGATTCAAGCTTCAATCTGCACTACAATCTAGGCTAGTCCCCTCTAAAAGATCAAGAAGACTCAAAAGAACATCTCCATAACTCCAAGCTCATCATGAGCAGACGATTTACCTCCATAGAAAAAGGAAAGGGGGTAGTTTCCTCAAATGAACCTCCCAGATCTAGCCGAGTCAAGGTCCCACAGTTCGACCCTACTGAACTTGTGCATGACCACTCTCTTATGCTAGTAGGAAGAGTAACAAATCCCAAAATCCAGAAAATGTGGGCACTCCTACCCTTTCTGGCAGACCACTGGAAGGTTTCTACTCGTCCTGTGGGTGCAGATCTAGGTCAAGGAAGATTTCAATACCAATTCAGCTCTGAAGAAGATCTCCCGAAAGTTCTAGATAATAGGCCATATCACTTTGCTCACTGGATGATACTGCTTTAAAGATGGAACCCTATGTGGCCCCAACATTCCCCTCTCAAATTCCCTTCTGGATTCAAAGTGAAAGGAGTACCTAGCCATCTCTGGTCTAAGGCCATGCTTCTTAGCCTGGCTTCAAACATTGGAACCTATGATACTTCTGAAATTACCACCACTGCAGCAAGGGTTAAAGTGGAAATAAATGGTCTAATGCCATTGATAACAAAGTCAACACTGGAATTCTACAATGGAGACGAAGTACAAGCTAACCTAATTTATGAGAAACTGGAAAAACACTGCTCCAATTGTTTTATGTTAGACCATGAAGCTAAAGACTGCCCTGCGACTTCAAAAGACTCCCCAAGGCATGAAGCTCCAAAACCTACAAATAAAAGAAACTATGAGAAACATGGGTCTGGAAGACAAGATTCTTATCATCCTAATCACACTTCTAAGTCTCACCATGACCTCAGGAAGTCACACAACTCTGCAAGAGAGAGTTCCCAGGGTAACTCACGAAACCAACATCAAAGAAGAGCTCTCTACCAGGATAGCCACTCAAAAGATATGAGCAGACATTCACATCAATCCATCTCTCGCAGAGAACATTCTCATACCAACCCCCCCCCCCCCCCCCCCCCCCGAGCTAAGAAGAAGGGAAAAATCCCCTCAAATCCTAGTCTGAGTAGAAAAAAGAAGAAGAAAGCTCCCTCTAGCACTGCAGTCATCTCCTGAGAATTCAACTTCTTCCAGGGCTAGGCGTCCCCCTCTTGAAAGAAAGTTGCATGAACCTCCCCATCTTGAACAACTCCCAACTGCAGCAGTTCAAGAAGCGATAGGTGAGATAAGAGAGGTGATGGTAAACTATGCAACATGCTCTGACCCTACAGAAAGTGCAGCAAGGAGAGCTAGAACTAAGCAAGCAGAAAATAAAGGAGAATTTCTAGAAGCTGCTGCACTTCTGGTAAGATCTAATTTGTAAAGATCAGAACAGATTAAACAAGTCTCCAGACCTCAAGAAACAATTCCTATAAGAATGAGATTAGGACCTATTAATCCTAACCCTGAATTACCAGGAGAATTAAGTGCTCAAACCACCTCAGAACCTCTTCATGCTAACCCCTCCATCAAAAGAAAACCAGGAAGACCCCCTGGAAGACCCTCAGGATCCTCTCAAAGCCTGAAAACCCTGGGACCATTGAAGAGGAAAGTGTTTAACACCAAACCATCTCCAAGGAAAAGAACTGCCAGGCAGAATATTATCCTGGCAGCAGAGGAAAAAAAGGCAAGAACAAAAGCAACTGACAGTCAAGGCATACCTATCCCCAGACCTCCCTCAACCAATAATCAACAAGGTCAAGGATCAGGAGCTAAGAGGAAGATGGGTTTTCCCAATCCATCATCTCCTCTTCCTTAAAATTGCTCAGCTAGAAGGGGTTAGGGAGTCCCCCAACAGTTCGTCGTCTCAAGGATACCTGCAAAGATAAAACTCTAGATGTTATATTCTTATCAGAGACTAAAAATCCCAACAAAGTAGTTCTGAAGAAATTTCAACCTCTTGGCTATGCTAACTATGCTCTGGTTCCTCCACAAGGCAAAGGAGGTGGTCTACTTTTACTATGGAAGAAAGAAATAAATCTTGAAGTTATCTCTTCTTGTAAAAACTACTTTGATACTAGAATCAAATATGAAGGAAAATTCTTCTATGCTACATTTATCTATGGAGATCCAGATAAGAAGAAAATAAGACAAACATGAGAATTTCTATCAGCTCTAGCCCTTCTAAGAGATGCCCTCTGGTTTACCTCAGGAGATTTTAATGATTTAGTTAATAACTCAGAGAAGGAAGGGGGAACTGAAAGAGCTGAAAGTACCTTCAGTGATTTTAGGGCTTTCCTCTCAGAAGGAGACCTTTATGGTCTTCAACACATTGGTGACCCTCTCTCTTGGAGAGGAGACAGAGGTACTTATAAAGTTCGATGTAGATTAGATAGAGCTCTAGCTAACTCTTCATGGGCTGAGCAATATCCATCTAGCATCTGTGAATACTTAAAGTATGAAGGATCTGATCATCGCCCAATCATCACATACCTAGACCCCCTGAGGAAAAAGAAAAGAAGTATTTTTAGGTATGATAGGCGGCTTAAAGACATCCCAGAGGTAACAAGATTGATCGAACAAACCTGGGAAGAAGAGTCTCACATCAGGGTCAAAGCTAAGATTGATAAATATAAGACAGCCATTATCCAATGGAATAGGGAACACCATCAGAACAGTAAACTTCTGATTGAGAAGCTGAAGCAAGAGCTTAAAGATGCTATAGTATGCCCTCTGCAAAATGATGATCAAATTAAGCAAGTCAGAGATCAACTAGAAGAAGCTTACAAAAAAAGAAGAAGATTTTTGGAAGCAAAGAAGCCGACAGCTCTGGCTCCACCTAGGTGACAAAAACACAGGCTTCTTCTTTGCTTCCACAAAGAAAAGGATGGCAATTAACAAATTCTCAATCATAGAAAACAAAGAAAGAATAGCTATTTATAGAGAGGAACAAATTGCTGCAGTGATCTCTGACTACTTCCAGAACTTATTCACCTCTCAAGAAACCTCATCCCAATACATCAGATCCGTAGTGAATGATGCTATTCAACCATCTATCTCAACTGAAACCAAAGATGCTCTTATCAAAATCCCTTCACAACAAAAGATCCAGGAAGCTTTATTCTCAATCCATCCTGATAAAGCTCCTGGACCAGATGGATTTTCAGCTAGCTTCTTTCAATCTAATTGGAAAACAATTAGCAAAGATATGGTCCAGGAGGTTTAGAAGTTCTTCACGACCAGCATCATGCCAAAATCTGCAAATGAAACCCATGTCAGACTTATCCCAAAGCTGACTGGTCCTTCTAAAGTTGTTGAATATAGACCCATTGCTTTGTGCAATGTCACCTACAAAATTATCTCAAAGATACTTACAAGAAGGCTGCAACCACTCCTAGACAGCCTCATCTCTGAGAATCAATCTGTATTCGTGCCTAAAAGATCTATCTCAGATAATGTACTAATTACACATGAATTACTACATTACCTAAAGGCCTCTAAAGCAGAAGAACAGTGCTCCATGGCTATCAAGACTGACATGAGTAAAGCTTTTGATAGAATTGAATGGAACTTCATTGTTGAAGTACTAAGGAAACTAGGATTCCATACTACTTGGATCAGCTAGATCCAACAATGCATCAGTACAGTCTCTTTTTCCTTCCTAATTAACGGAACTGCTAGGGGAAAGGTCTTACCTATGAGGGGCATTAGGTAAGGTGATCCCCTCTCACCTTATCTCTTCATATTGTGTGGAGAAGTCCTCTCTGGACTGTGCCATAAAGCTCACCAGAATGGCAAGATGCAAGGAGTCAGAGCTTCACTAGGCAGTCCAAGAATAAATCATTTGCTCTTTGCAGATGATACTATGTTCTTCTGCCAAACAAATGGAAAAAGTGTCAGAGAGCTAAAGAAAATCCTCACCAAATATTCAAGTGTCTCAGGTCAACTCATCAATACTCTGAAATCATCCATCTCCTTTTCCAAAAAGACACCTCAAGCTTTGAAGAATCAAATCAAACAAATTCTGCAAATTGATAAAGAGGTTGGAGTTGGAAAATACCTTGGTTTACCTGAGCACTTTGGTAGGAAGAAGAAAGATCTATTTGCTTCCATTGTTGATCGAATCAAGCAAAGAGCAATCAGTTGGTCCACAAAGTTCCTCTCAGGTGCAGTAAAAGTGATCATGCTAAAGAGTGTTTTGGCATCAATACCAACATACGCTATGTCTTGCTTTAAACTTCCTCAATCCCTTTGCAAAAGTATCCAAGCAGCTCTCACCAGATTCTGGTGGGACAGTTCACCTGAAAAGAAAAGTATGTGCTGGGTTTCTTGGAACAGAATGGTTAAACCCAAGAAGCTAGATGGACTAAGATTCAAAGATGTTTACCAGTTTAATGCAGCTCTGCTTGCTAAGCTTAGATGGAGAATATTCAGTAACCCTCAGTCTCTTCTTGCAAAAACCCTAATAGGGAAATACTGTAAAGATGCACCCTTTCTGGAAGTGGCTCCTCCATCAACCTGTTCACATGGTTGGACCAGTGTTCTAACTGGAAGGGATCTTATGATTACCCAAATGGGTTGGGTAATCAGAAATGGAGAGAGCATCAATATTTGGACAGACCCCTGGCTCTCCACGTCTGAACAAACTAGACCCATAGGACCTTTTCCTCAGGAGCATCTACAACTTAAGGTCAAGGACCTTTTCCTCCCATACTCATTAGAATGGAATCTGGAGAAACTTAACACCATTTTTCCTCTCCATAAGGAAGCAATTCTGAAACTTAAACCAAGTACTTTAAGAGCTCCTGACAAGCTCATCTGGTTAAACCATCAATCAGGACAATACACAACAAGGACAGGCTATTTTGCAGCTGCGAAAGAAGCTGAGTCCTATACCCCTCCCAACAACATCAGGCCGATAAATTGGAATGCAAACATCTGGCAACTAAAAACTGCTCCAAAAAATCAAAATCTTCTTATGGAAAGCCCTTCAAGGAGCTCTATCAGTGGGTGAGCAACTACAGATCAGAGGAATCACCCAATCTGCAGCTTGCCCCAGATGCTCTGAACCGGATTCAATTCTCTATTTGCTCTTCCACTGTTCTTTTGCGAGAGATGTTTGGGCGAAAGCCCCACTTTGGCCACCTTTTGACCCTAATGAGGTGGACAACATTAACTCAGGTATCTCCATCACAGAAAACCTTCTAAGCCTCCCTCCCATAGGACTGGAAACAGGAACTCTTTTCTCTTGGATCTGTTGGGCTATTTGGATTTCAAGGAACCAGATGATTTTCAACAAGAGAATCTTCTCTCCGACTGAATCAATCCTCAAAGCTATACTGGATGCAAAGGAATGGGTCTCAGCTCAAGAAAAAATTACCTCTCCTTCATCGCCACCACCGCCCTCCAAGTCCCTCGATTCCTCGGAACGGGACCATTATATGCTGCTCTGATGCAGCTTGGAACTCAGAGTCAAAATGTGCAGGTCTGGGATGGATTTTCTCTGGATCATCCTTTCAATCTAGCCATTCCACAGTGAGCTCTTTTGTCGTTACCCCCCTGATGGGCGAAGCTCTGGCAATAAGGGAAGCTCTTCTCTCAGCGATTAGCTTGACCCACGATAGCTTAATCATGAAATCTGATTCTAAGATGTTGATCAACGCCATAAATAATCGAGCTTACATCTCATAAATTCAAGGATTTTTAACAGACATCTATCTCTGTTTGTCTTATTTTACCCTAATCTCATTTAAGTTTATCCCAAGAATGCACAATGTTAGTGCAGACGTTATTGCCAAACAGTCTCTTCCTGGATCTATTGTAACCGAATCTTAATTTTAATATTAAAATGTTGAACAAAAAAAAAAACGGAGGGAGTATAATTTAAGATTATACTTTTATAGTGTTCCAAAAATTATTGTGCGTTAAATAGAATCTAACTCAAGTTTCGAAACTAATTGTTGAAATTTATAAAAGATCTAATGGTAGGAACTAAAAGCTTCCTTTCGACACAGTCTTTCAAGTTTCAACTTCTTTTTGCATGATTCTCCAGTTTTATGTCGCATATCCAAATACTTTCTCCGTTCCTCGAAGATTGATGTTTAAGAGTTTTTATACAAATCAAAAAATAATTAATGTTAAGTATAAAGGTATATTTTCTTTCACTAAATTACTTTTTTATAAATATGAACCAATAGTAGTGTTCAAATTATAGGAATTCGTACTAGGTTACCCAGATTAATCTCTATTAATCCACCTACGTTACAGTTCCTTTTCATAGGATCTAGGGTTTGTAAACGAATAAACTGAAAAACTGGATCTCGATTATACCTGGAGTTTGCAGCGGAATTAGCAGGGAATCGAGATTACGAGCACGTCAAACGCTATGCCTCTACGGATAGTCCACACGCACACAAATAGGAATCCGCCGGAATGCTAGAACCGGTGATCAGATCTCTTTAGGGATTTAGTGTTTCAGAGTGACGGCTATCAGAAAGATTTTTTTTCTCTTTTTTATCCAGGTCGTGCCTCATATCTCTATATATATGGGCCCTGGAGAAAAACCTAATTATCCTGAACCGAGTCAGAATTAATTAAGTCGTTAAACCGAAATCCCTATTTTGGATTTAACTCGTGTCGATCGACACAACCCATGTGTGTCGATCGACACACTCTTTAAAACACTAAAATAATGTGTATCAAATACACATCATTTGGATCATTACATTAATGATTATTCCCATATAAAGCGCATCCTATTTGCTTAGGTGTGTGACCCTGTAGGATCATATAATACTAGCAATGAGTTCATAACTCATAGATCATCAGAGGTTTCTAGCAAAACGTCATGATCACCTAGTATCATATGAATGTCTAATCTCGACATTACAACTATCACTGGAGTGATTACAAGTGTGATTTCAGGACATTCCCAACAATAATATTCTCATTTCTTGAAGTTTACAATAAATGTTGATACTAATTAATAAAAAAATATTAAAAAATTTAGAAAATCAATCTTTGTGGAACAACAAAAAATACTATAAAACATTATCTTTAAAGTACAGAGGACATAGCATTTTTCCACCAAACATATCTGAAATGACATGAAATACTACAAAACGCACCAAACGACGTCTTGAAAACTGAACACAATGCTAGACATGGGCTAAGACTGCCAAAAAGATGAGTATCTAGCATTCTTTATATATCTAAACTTCGACACCCACCTAATAACAAGTAAACAAAATGCTAGAGATGAAGAAAAATTGAAATGAAACCAAAAAGATATTAAAATTTGGGACATACCTACTAAGGATCCAAATATCTTGAGAACCATAAACCAATCCAAAGAACCATATAAATGAAACAAATATTTGGTGTGACAACCGATCATGAACCCAAAGAAGTGAAGTTTGAGCTTAGAGTCTCAAATTAATAAATGTTAAAAATCCTATAAACTTCCAACAGTCTGCATCAGTTCAGAGGAATTATAAAATTTTCACTCTTAAAAATTCTTTAACTTTCAATATAGGCATACTTGCAAAAATAGACCAAAACTTGAAGTCAAAGCTAAAACTAACCTCTTCCTCTCCTCTCTTTCAAAATCCCACGAATTACCCTTAATGAATCTGCGTATTAACGAATATGCCACTCATCAGACTGCTATTAGAGTCTAACCATTTTTTCAATAGACCTAAGGGCATTCTCAGATCTAACTTATTTACGGAAATGCCATTGTCATCAATTCTCAACCTCCACGACAACCACCATGGTCGACGAGTTAATGCAGTAAGTTACACGTTATTTCCGCCTTTAAAGCTCAAGGATAGAGCACTCCAACACTTTTCGCGACTACTCTCTCCGATTTCTCCAGATTTTCCTTTGCGTTTCCGTTTAAAACCTACCGAAATCGGAAATAATGTCATAAAAACGGCAAACGACGACAGGGCTGGCGGGATTTCGGTGGGATTATATGATCTGGGCGGCCAACGAGGGCGAAATGAAACTCGAAACCGATATAGGTACGATTTTTGCATATCGTTGAATTGCAGATCTGAATTGTATACTCAGACTGCTTTAGAAGTCTGTTCAAACTCAACTAGTCAACGAGAGGGTAGTTTTGCAATTGACATTTAACTAGTCAGACTCAATATGAAGTCTGCTAATTTCCTTTGAAACCAAAAAAATTATGAAAATTCCTCTAATCGAGGCATAGGGTAGTTTTGTAATTGACCGAAAAATTGACTTTCTATTAAGACTTCATTTTCTGTCTGCAGGAAAATCAGTCACTTTGACCGCAAGTTGACTGTCTATTCAGACAGAATCGGAAATCTAAAAAAAAAAGGGTACTAGTTGTAATTGACCGAAAATTTTCATATGTTGACCTATTTGGGGGGGAATAATATCAGACTTCTAGTTAAGTCTTGGTTAGATCGAAAAACTTTCAGACTTCTATGGCAGTCTGCAATTTATGAATTTTTTCAGACGGCTTAGATAGTCTGATTTCACAGATTTTGGTCAACGCAAAAAATACACAAATTTTTGTCAGACATCTTTGGTAGTCTAAATAATTTTGCAGACCGCGATGGAAGTCTAAATAAAAAAGTCAAAGTTCGGTCAATTGCAAAAATACCTCACCACAATTTTCAGACTGCCCGGCCGATAAAAGAAGTCTGACATGAAAAGTCAATATTTTGGTCAATGTCAGAAATACCTTTCGATTTTTTTCAGACAGCTAGAGCAGTCTGACGGAAAAGTCAAAGTTTGGTCAATTGCAAAAATAGTCTTTTCAGACTACTATAGCAGTCTGGGTTGGTAACTTTATCAGACGGCATCCTCAGTCTTCTACATCAAAATCGAATTGCAAAAATACACTCCTCTTCAGACTGACATAGAAGTCTGGAAGTTTAAATCTTCCAGACTTACTTGGCAGTCTGATGTTTTAAATTTTGAAAACCGTTTTTTTTGTATATTTGTGATGAATTTCGTTGATTTTAAATTTTTAATAGGTGTGTTACTTGTATATGTTCACCCTGTGTTAGTATCAAATGTTTATGTTGTGTAATTATTTTTAAATAATTTTTTCATAAGTTCAGGCAATGTTGCTAATTAAATAAGACTTCGTTAGATGTCTGAAATTTCCACTGAGATCGCTAACTTTGGTTTAAATGATTTTTTTGGACAGATAATGGTGCAATTACTTGTTAATGTTGGTGAATGGATTGTGAGAGACTTGATATGGCATTTTGTGGTGGATCCTCTCAAAGGTGGGCGGTTTATCACTTTGGGCGACGAGTCTACATATTGTGAACTTGTTGAGATGATTCAAGATGATTATATGCTGGACAAGAAAACCGAATTGGTGGACTTATCATATCCATTACCGGAACCACTCTTGCAACAGTTTGGTCCGGATAGCCCTCCTATTTATGTCACCAATGATAGGCAAGTAAGGAGCATGGTCGAGTTAGCTACTGCCCATTTAATCCGTTTTTGTGTCTCGAGGCGATCCGAATTGCCTACTCAAAATGCGGGGAATCACGATGTAAAAGATGAAGATGAAGATGAAGATGAGGAAGACGAAGACTGGGAAGATGAAGATGTGGGCTCAGTATCAGATGATTCTATTTGTGGTGCTTTTGGACGTGGTCGTGGTGACGAACCAGAGCAAGATTTCATGAAACACACAAAGTCTTACTATGATGGTGTTGATTATAGCGTGTATGGTAAAGTGAGAGGTGAAGATGAAGATGATAAAGAAGATGTAGATTATAAGACGTATGAGTTGTCACACATGTACACCTTCTATCAGACGGCTTCCACAGTCTGTTCTATATATTGTATATGAGAAGGTATTGTATTTCGTTTCTTAAACTTTGGTTGTTGAGGTTCGCTTAAACCTAATTTGTAGTACTTGTGTGTTTGCTTCATCGTCAGGTCTAAAAAGACTAAAACATAATTCAATAATGTTTTCGCATAATGTTTGAGCCACAGATTACACATCATTGTGTCAACGAAGGTCAGCCTATCGGACCTGAACCATTCTGGGTGTTCGTGTTGTCGAAGCCTCATCAGATCAAGACCAGCATCTATGTGTTGCATAAAGACACACTACAAGAAAACAGTCATTTTGTGACTCCAATTTGTGTCACAAATCAGTCACAAAAGTAGCATTTGTGACACTTTTGTGACGAAATTAAAGAGTGACAATTTTTTCGTCGCTAATTTGGTTCGTCACAAATGCGACACATATTTGCTACACTTTTGTGACCAGTTTATGGAGTAGCACATTTGTGAGAAACCTGAGACGATCAGTAAGCGTCACAGATTAGTGACATAAGAGAGACTAAAGAAAGTGTCACAAATTACCAACTGAAGTGTGACACAACTATAGTGGCTAATGTGTGACTGCTTTGTGACGATTTATAATGTCATTAATCTGTGACTCTTTTATGACTACTTATTGAAAAGTGGTAGTCTCTAATTAATTACTAAAGTGTCACAAAAGAGTGACCAATTTGCTATGTGTATGTGACAATTGAGATAGTATTTTTATTGGTATTATACTCTGTATTATACTTCGTATTCTACCCAGTATTATACTATGTATTTTACTTCATATTATACTCTCAAAATACATAGTTCAAAAGATAACAAAGTGCAAAAGATGTTAATTGTTACATACCATAAGATTAACAAAAGTTCTTAAGTTCAAAAACCAAGTTGTGAAAGCATAAGTTAAAGGTTATGGCTAGAGTTGGGTAGGAGGAATGGTGACTGGTCCAGGAGCTTGTTCGGTGCCTGGTACAGTCTCTGGTTCAGTGGCGGGACTGTTGCAATGCAAGGTTGGTGATGGCTTCTTCCTTGATACGCAGAGCTTCTGGAGATGCAGAAGGATCCTCCAAGAGCTGGTAGAGAATCTGAATAGCTTCAGAGCTATTGGCTTCTAAAGCCAAAGATATTGACTCCGTTGTAGCAGGAAACAGCACCATTGTAGATTTTTACGTTTAACTCAAATCCCTGCAATATCACAAACAGCCATAGATGTATTTAAGCATATAGAACACAAAAGTGACCAAAATTGAAGCAATAAGAAGAATCACAGAGACATATGGTTCAATATTTTACTAACAGTTCGAAATTCATCAACTTTTGTCCAAAAATCCATTCAAATCTTCCTAACTAATCAGAGAAGATCATATTTTCCTTCACTAAACTAAAACCTAGAGCTAACAGTTAGATTTCTTCGATTCATCAACTATTATCAAAAGATCCATTCAAATCTATACCAGTCTCTATATACATAGAAACTGAAACAAAAGTTAGTAAAAATAAACAGCTGGTCATCGAAACAGAAACTACATGGCAGGTCAAAACTTAGAAACGTAGTTTTATGGTATAAGTTACCTATGCGACCAATCTTCATGCCAGAACGAGCAAGAGCTCGGAGAGCAGACTGAGCACCAGGACCTGGAGTCTTAGTCTTGTTTCCTCCAGTAGCTCTGAGCTTCACATGAATAGCAGTAATGCCAAGCTCCTAAGAAATCTAACGGATGAAATCGCCTACACAAATAGCTCAGAGTAATACCAATAACGATTCAGCTAAATGTAATCCACACCAGAATGTTATATCGAAAATCAAAATGATATAAAACTTACAATGAAAGTGTCATTGAAGGAAGCAAAGACATGAACAACACCGAAAACTTGTACACCCTCACGAACAGCTGGACCTAGAGTGACAGTTTCCTCCTTGGGTTCTCTGGTCTTTCCTTCGACTATATAAACACATAGAGACAAAGAGACGAAAACTAGTTACTATCTAAACAAGCAAACGAATCAATGGCTATGGATCAGACTATCAACAAAACATTTCAGTTATCACGAGAGAGAGAGAGAAGAAATTCGGTTGTATAGAATTATAACTAATATCACAAAGTGAACAAAAGGACTTATCATAAGAGCTGGGAACAAACCTAACCAACCATATACAAAACAGAGAGGAGCAAACACCTTCTTCGGCTATTGGTCTTCCTTATCAAAGTAACTCTGCGGCAAAGTAAACTCCTCCTCGTGATTCAGAATGTCGATATCCTCATCATCCGATTTCTGAAAAACTCAGAGGCTACTCTGCGGCAAAGTAAACTTTACCAAAAATCTCATTCACAGTTGAGTCCAATTTTTATATAAACCACACAGAAACTTGTAAAAAAATTCTCCAATAGGTCAGAATCTAGAAAAGCGAAATATAACCCACCAAAATCAGGAACAACTGGAACAAACCCAGAACGTCGATTCAGCAAATGACTCAGATTTAATTACAAAAATCCAGTTTCAGAAAGTATCAAAACAAGTAAGGCTAATGAATCTAACACGCACAGTGATGAAAGAGTCTCTAAACGACTAAACCAAAATCCGCAAAAGGATTAAGAGAGAGAGTAGAGCTTGAACGGTGGAGGAATCAGTCGGAGAAGGAGAAGGCGGGCCGGAGAAGGAGAAGCCGTCGATGTTCACTGAAGATATGTCTAAGCTTCCTTTTCCTGCGGTTGCTTCTTCCCCAAATCGTCTGATACATGAGCACCATTTAGTAACGATTCCCGCACTGGCCTTCCTGCAACGGTGAAGGAGAACCATACCTGAGAGAGCGAGAAAGCGAGAGATTAGGATTTGTCGAAGAGGTGAAGCGATGAAGGAGAAGGAGAAGGTGAAGCGATGAAGGAGAAGCGGCGGGTTAGGTTTTCTCAAAAATGAGAAATTGTATCTAAGTGTGAAAGTAAACCAAATTTTATTTTTGGGTTTGGGCAAAAATTTTGATTTTTTAAAAAAATTAATTTGGTTGAGAGGGAAACAAAAAAAAATTGGTTCTAAGATTTGGTTTTGGTTTCCCACCAAATTTTATATTAGAGTTTGGTGTTCTTTTCCAATTAAAAATATCTAAGTATAGATATTTTGGGGTTTAGGGTATAGAATTATTGTGTGATGTTTATTAATGAGATATATAAGTAATTATAATTATGGTTAATTTAGGATTTTGATACAAGGGAAATTAGCAAAGATAACACTAAAAAAAATTATAATTGAAAATCTAGCTAAAAAACCTAAATCCAATGGCCATAATATTGCCACATATGCCACTTTTGGTTAGTTTTTGAATTATAATTTTTTTCTTTGTTATTAAGTAAATTAACCCTTGATACAATGTCTATACGCTATATTAGTGTTATATTGTACATGCATATATATATTTGGTATCATTATAATCAAATTAAAACTTAAACATGTATATGATAATTTAAATAGATTTATATGCAATCATAGTTTGAACATAACTATGATATAGTGTTATTGGATGATAATGTAAGGTATATTTCCATAGTTTATAATGTACATGTAACATTAGTTCACTTAAAACATTTGTGACACTTTAAAATCTATCACATATTTGTAACTTATTTGTGACACTTTTGTCACACCAAATATTGAAACCCTAAACCCTAAACATTTAGCACACCTCGTGAGAGGCATAGATGTTCCCTATACTTTTAGCATCTTTTGTTAAAGTTTTAGTTTGATTTCATAGTGCTAAATGTTGAATTACAAACAAAATAATGATCAATAACTATGACTTACAAAGATTTACTATGAAATGGAAAGTGTTTTAGGAAAAGAGTTTGTGAGTTGGTTATTACATTTTTGAAAACTTCATATAAAAATTATTTTTTGTAAACATACCATTAATCATGGTATTTTAGAATCCTATGATGCTAACCTAATATTTTGTAACAATTCTTGGTTAGAATTTTGTGTTTAATCTCCCAAATTCAAACGTAGAGCGGTAAATTCGTTGCAAATCTGTCACTAATTAGTCAAAGTGTCATAAAAGTGTAACAAATATGTCACAAATTTGTTACAAATGTGTGACACTTTTAATTCTGTGACAAATATGTTTCTGATTTGTGACTCATTTGTGACACCAAACATTGAAACCCTAAACCCTAAAAACCCTAAACCCTAAAAAAATTTCACTTATCATATGAGGCATAGATGTTCCCTATACTTTTAGAATCTATTGGTAAAGTATATTTTGATTTTTAAGGGTGAATATTCAATTCCAAACAAAATAATTATCAACAAGTATAACTTACAAATATTAAAGATGAAATGGAAAGAGTTTTAGTAAAAGAGTTTGTAAGTTGGTTAGTAAAATTTTGTAAACATCAAATTATAATTTTTTTGTTGTAAACATAACATAAATCATGGTATTTAAGAATCCTAGGAAGCAAAGCTAATATTTTGTAACAAATCATGGTTAGTTATTTGTGTAAAAATTAAACATTTGAAATGGTGAGTTGCAAATGCGTTACAAAATTGTAACGAATTAGTCAAAGTGTCACAAAAGTGTTACACATTCGTAACTATAATGTGACAGATTTGTGATGCGTTTATTCGTCACAGACGAATCCCCAAACTCTATATGTATATATGGACAAAAAGTGACAGTTTTGCTACAATTTTGTGACGCATCAGTTAAAAAAGGGAAAAAGTGGGACTCTTGCACTTTCCCCGATTCGAACCCGAGACCTGGGTGGTGTTCTTATGAGGTGAAACGCATTGGACTATGGTAATTATTCGATATTGTTAATCATTAGAGCTAATATATTAAGTAGTTATATTTCCGGAAACGAAAAAAAGAAACAATGGAAATATTGCACTTAACCCGATTCGAACCCGAGACCAGGGGGTTGTTATTTTGAGGTGAAACGCACTGGACTATGGTAATTATTCAGTATTATTATTCATTAGCTAATATATTAACTAGTTGTAGAGTAGTTGACTTTGACATTTATAATTAATTTTAAATTCACACATTTAACATTGACAAAATCTAAAATATATTACATACATTTATATTTCATTAAAATTCACATATAAGACATACCAAATATATGTAAATAACCAACACTTCTTTTTAATTAAAATTCAAATCCAATACATCAGTTTTGTCACAAATGTGTCACTCTTCTAGTTGTGTCGCAAATCTGTGATGAATACAGTAGTTGCAAAGCCATCACTAATTTGTGACGCCTGCAACGTGTCACATTAATGTCACAAATGTGTGACAAGTTTGCGACGACTTGGAATTAATCACTAATTTGTCTCTAGTCGGTCACTAATTTGTGACGTCTCTGTGACACTTTATATTAGTCACAAATTTGTGACGGATTTGGTACTCTTACAGGTGTAGTCAAAAAAGTGTGGCAAAACTGTCTCACTTCTGTCACAAAAATCTGTGACGCAAAAAACTGTCACAAACAAGAGTCACTAATTAACTGTTTTCTTGTAGTGACAGCGTTAAGCCAAAAAATGTTAGACCTAAACAGAAGAAACAAAAGTCTAGAGAGACTGTAAAAGATGTCTGATAAAGTCAGACTGCAAAACATGTCTAAAAGATGTCTGATAAAGTCTGACTGCAAAACCTGTCTACAAGAGGTCTGGGAAAGTCTGAAAGAAGTCTAACCGTGTCGTGCAGCCATTCCTTGGGGGTGCGCAGTAAATAGTACCAAGATAGGGTTGTGTTAACCTCCCTCTTCGGGTAATTCCTAGTGAATATATTACGCGTGTTAGACATCGACCAAATAATGTCTACAATATAAGTAGAGTGTAATGACATACAGTTGTTTCTTCATGTAATCAGTAAGTGTCTTCACTTCATTCTTTGTTGCATGAGTGCAGGGATCATACCTCGGTGTGACCTGTACTTGGGTCGACCCTTTTTCTGTCAGATATAATCAAATGACTCTGTCAGACTTCTCCAGAAGTCGTGTGGAGAAGTGTGTAACAGACTTATCCAGAATTCTAATAACAGACTTCTACATAAGTCTGAACCACGACTTATGTAGAAGTCTGACGGAGACGAAAACAACACCAACATCACTCTAATATCAGATAACCATGTTCATATCAAAGACCACAACAAAGCGAAATATGTATTTGTTCATATCAAAGGCAACAACAAAGCGAAATGTGATAAAACAATGTGGGCCTCAAACAAGACCTTGGTATTCTTTTACTCGTTACCTTCTTGGAGTTTTCTGTTTACCTCTGTTTTTACAGAGTCTACCAGGATTTTGAAGGCGAGTCTTCCCCATGGGTATGACTCTAACGCCCCTGGCTTTAGCAGCATCTTCGTCAGGTCCGCTCTCGATGGAGTTGTCCAGTGTTGAGCATCGATGAAGCTCGCGTAGATGGATATGTAGCCCAACCAAATCCTATTTTGCCGTTCCCAGCCTCCGCATCTCTTGCAAGCTTCGAGCAACTGATTATAACTTGGCCCTACATCTTCTCCAACCCCAAGAAGCGCCCACATAGTACTCATCACGGGTGTGTTCTCAACCTCCGGATACTCCAGATTCTCAACGTATTTACAATTGAGATCGGTTATCTCTTGGAACTCATGGAGCGAAAACCTCACCGGTTGAGGGCCAATAAGACACCACACCTCATGCTTCTGATCGACTTCTAGTTGATTACACAGTATGTAGTGCACCATCCTTGAGCACCATACAAAGTTTGGGCGGCAATATTCCCGCCTTTTTACTAGTGCTTTTTACTAATATTTTAATTCCCGCCTTTTCAATTCCTGGTATTTTTGATTATTTTAAAAACGTCAGACTTCTAAAGAAGTCTGAAATTGTTGGCGGCAATATTCCCGCTTTTTTCTAGTGGTTTTTACAAATATTTTAATTCCTTGTATTTTCAATTATTTTCAAAACGGAAGACTCTTTAAGAGAAAACGAAAAGTCCGACCTCTATAAAAGACTCTTGAGTAATCTGTTATCAGACCTCTATAAAAGTCTGAATGAATCGGCCCGTCATTTAAGGAGAAAACACCACGTGTAATCGCCAAGTCCGAGACGACAGGTTTAAAAATTCCCAAAAATCAAAAAATTTCTAAAAAATCGAAATTCAAAAAATGTCAAAGAAATCGAAAAGTTCCGGTCCTTATCAGACTTCTCTTTCTTTTATAATCAGACTGCCAGAGAAGTCTGTATTGAGAGCCTTAAAACAACCAAATAAATCTGTCTTTACACTTCAAGAAACGAGGTAAATGTCAAATTAATAAGCTGTAATTATACTTCGAGAGACCAGGCATCATATTCAAATATTGAGGGTCCATAATCTGTTTCCCAATTACAAACTTACAAAAACAGTGACCCTCCGACGTATTACAAAATAAGTGTCCACGACAAAATGTCTACATAGCAAAGGATTTTTCAATCATAAACTAAAACATAACAAAAACACAAACAGAGATGATGAGGGCGACAAAAACGAACGCAACAACCTTCATCTTTCGTAACAGTGTCTCTCCAAATCTGCAGGGGATGGATCTCGGAACAGTGTCTCTCCAACCTTCATCTTTAGGAAACAACCTCTCGTAGTCTCTTCGATCCCTTCACCATGCTCGCCGGTCCAATCAACTCCGGGATGTGAAGGGAGTCGACGGGAGGTGGTGGCCGGCGAGCTAGGTGAAGGTATTGAAGAGTCTTCGAGAAAAAGAGAGAAACTGTTTTTTGGTTTTTTTTTGCAGATCTAAAATTTTGTGTGGACCAACTTTAGGTCAAACCTGTAAAAAAAATTTATATATTTTAGGTCAAATCTGAATAGAGCGAGAATTCTAAAACATCAGACTTCTAAAGAAGTCTGACAGGGCAATATTCCCGCTTTTTTGTAGGGCTTTTTACTAATATTTTAAGTTTGGGCGGCAATATTCCCGCTTTTTTTAGGGCTTTTTACTAATATATTTTAATTCTTGTTTTTTCAATTATTTTTAAAACGTCAGACTTCACATAGAAGTCTGAAATTTTAGGCGTCAATTTTTCAAAAGTTTTAAATTATCAGACTTCAGAAGATGTTTAATGATGTTCACACTTCATTCACATTTTGACATAGTTAACACAACACAGATAAACTAGAATTTTTGTTTACAGATTGTCAAATATTAGAAGAAAGCAACATAGATAGACATGGCCAGGACGGTAAGCCCTAAATCTAATATTTTGCACTTATCAGTGAAAATATTAAAAACAAACCTATATTTTGCATCAAATTTGTTAAATATAGGCACCTTACAACACAGATGTGCAAATTTAACATTTCAAAAGTAAATTTGTTAATCCATGAATCTAAACCCTAAATTTATAGGTAAATGCTTCTTACATGTTTCTTACATTTCAAAGCATGTTTTGAGCTGAACATCATACTTTACCTTACATGTAGTCAATGTGATTTAATATCACGAAATTTAATTTCAATACTTCAATAATCGTCTCTATTTAATTTATGTACAAGTAATTTTGAGAAAATAATTTTTTACAATTTTTAAATTTAAATTTACTAGTTAATTAAATATCAGACTTCTCCAGAAGTCTGATATTTTTAGGATATGTGCATAATTAACTAACCTTGTTTAATTTGATTGAAGTTTATGAAATTTTAATTTCTATACATCGACATCGTCAATATTTAATTTTTGTCCAAACAATTGCTAACAAATATTTTTATTTTATTTTATAATTTAAATTTACTATTTTAATCAGTATCAGACTTTTGTTATAGTCGAATATCAGACCTCTAAAGAAGTCTGACACGCCCGAAGGTTAAAATGGTAATATCGGTTTCGCGTTTTTTGTTTGGTTATATGGGGGTAACTGTAATTTTCCACGCCCGATAGGTTAGAGCTGCATTTGATTCAAGTTTTGGTTTAGTTTTTTTGAAAAAAATGAAATTTTGGGTTAAAAACAGCAATTTGCCCTTCAAGGTCAATATACTAGTTTAGGCAAATTAAGAGCGACTCTTTCGATTATGACATGTAATAAGTGACCGTTTTAAGCTTTTAAACCAAACAAATATTGCAGCCCAGTCCAATATAATTGAGCCCGTACTGAAATCAAAGCCCATATTGAAGTTTGGGTGTATTTTATAAACCCTAGAAATTTCCCAACTTCGCGATTAACTCAGCCAAAACCCCCAAATTTGGCCTCTCGACTGATTTTTGAAACCCTAATCTCGATCTCTTCTTCTGGAAATCCTCCGGCGAACTCAAATCGCCGGCGAAATCTCAGCTCCTTAGTTTTGTTAACCGTTTAACCGGCGACAATGTCGATGTCGAAGAGTTCGAAGATGCTTCAGTTCATCAACTACAGGATGCGAGTCACGATCCAAGACGGAAGACAACTCGTCGGAAAATTCATGGCCTTCGATCGTCACATGAATCTCGTTCTCGGTGATTGCGAGGAGTTTCGTAAGCTTCCACCATCTAAAGGGAAGAAAATCAGCGAAGAACGTGAAGATCGCCGTACGCTAGGTTTAGTTTTGCTTAGAGGTGAAGAAGTTATCTCCATGACTGTTGAAGGACCACCTCCACCTGAGGAATCTCGTGCTAAATCCGGTTTAGGTAGTGCCGTTGCTGGTCCAGGAATCGGTCGTGCCGCTGGTCGTGGTGTACCGACTGCTCCGCTCGTTCAAGCTCAGCCTGGGCTTTCCGGTCCGGTTCGTGGTGTCGGTGGACCGGCTCCGGGGATGATGCAGCCACAGATCTCACGTCCGCCGCAACTTTCGGCTCCTCAGATTATTCGTCCACCGGGACAGATGTTACCACCGCCTCCTGCTTTTGGTGGTCAAGGTCCGATGCGTGGTCCGCCTCCGCCTTACGGTATGAGGCCACCACCGCAACAGCAGTTTCCTGGACCACAGTATGGACAAAGGCCAATGGTTCCTCCTCCTGGTGGTATGATGAGAGGACCTCCACCACCGCCTCATGGTATGCAAGGACCGCCACCGCCTCGTCCGGGAATGCCGCCGCCTCCTGGCGGATTCGCTCCGCCTCGTCCTGGAATGCCGCCACCGCCTAATCCACATAATCAGCAGCAGTGATTAGGTTAGCTATGAATTGCAATCTTGTCTCGGCTTTTGCTTTTTTACTGTTGTTATGCGATGTTTCTTGAGATTGTGAAGGCATTATATGCCTGAGGTTTACAATGTGGTGCTTTCATGACTTAGCTGCTATCTCTATCTTAGCTTGAAAAGTTCTTAGATTGGTTTATGAGTGTCTTTGCCCTGTATTGAATTGCTTTATTTCGTTTAAGAAAGACTCTCCGTTAAATCTGGTTATCGTCACCTTATTTGCGCATGAACATCATACTTTAGGTTCCTTATACATTGCTAATCAGAAAAAATTTGGGATTATTAATCACCTCTTGTTTATGGATGGTTTAGTTATGATTTTATGCTTTGTTTAGGGAATTGTGGATGTTGTTGTGAACACATTGAGCTTTTTTTGTGGATGGAGAACTTGTGGGTGCATCAAAAGATGAAAAGTATGGAATGTTTTCACTATCACCTTACGGCTTATGAATATGGATATAGAGTCATTACTGTGTGTTTTGAAAGCTTTTGTGAAAGAAGTTGTTTTCTCAATCTTTCAAAGTTACTATTGGAGGATTGATCAACCTTATTAGCTATCTGAATGCGGATATATCGAATTCACTTTTATTCTCCCTCGAGTTTGAGATTCTTTTGATTCTTTGTTGTTTGATTTGCACTCTTCATTTTGATCATCTTACAATGTCGAATTCTTGACGACTTCTTCACTGCGTAACGTAATTTGGAAAATGTTTAATGCAATTAGGAGTGAGCATGAAATCTAGACAAAATTATATTGGTTCAGCTCGATTAGAGTTTAGTTCTCGGTTATGCTAAATTGAGCATTCCTGTGACTAATTCTTATCACCGATCTTGTATGCATTACAAATACGACCAGTGGTTAAAAATATACGAGGAACAAGTGGTGAACTGAAATTGTATGACTTGTATAAAGCAACTCTCCGATAGCTTGACTGTGTTTTCTTCAATGACGTTGAGAAAAGGAGAAAAAAATGGTCTCAATATCATTACAAATTTGTGCCGTTGAAGAAAAGTCATAAAAGTAGGATAAACATTAAAAAGTAAAAAAAAATAACGGTCTGACCCATTAACACTCCTAATGATTCTTCACGTTTGACCCACCAATGCAAAACCTCAGGCTTTTTAATTTTAAAACACAAAGCTGCTTCAACTTTTAATCAAATACTAGTAATATATAGTCGTTACTTGTTATCTAATTAAAATCAAGAAAAATCGAATGTTTACTAATACGTTGTTTTATTGTAAAAATGTCAGTGAAGTTAATTAAGTGCAAAACAAAAAATGGAGAGAGTGTAAAATTCCAAAATTCAACCCGACAAGTTCCAACAGCTAAATTTTGCAAAACTGTGTTTTTTTCCCATTCTTCTGGGACCCTTTAGCATGTGTAATGTAGTGCCCTTAAAACGTTCAAATTTTTTTTTTCACAGAATCCAAGAAACCATAAACGTTTAAGATTCTCGTGAGTTTTGAGCTGAATTGATCCAATCCTGTTTCTATATTATTATATAGTATAAATATGATGAGCACACTTCTCTTTCACCTTCTCCAACACAAAAAATACTAGTATTATAAAAAAAGAGGAAGATCCTTTTTTCTTTCTGCCAAAATTCCACTCATTTCACCATGTTTGCTTAATGGATTCTTATTCTTCTTTTGCAGCTTTCTTCTCTCTTTATTTAACCAATTAGTGTGTGTTTTATCATCATTGAGTGAAAAAAAAATTGAGAAGAGTTTTAATGGTGAATTTTGGTGTTTTTCTTCTGTTCTGTTTTGGATTCTTGTCTAACATATTTGGACAAGAGAATCTTGATTCTAATGTAAAATCTACTTCTACTTCTGTTTACATTGTTACACTAAGACAAGCTCCTACTTTTCATCTTCTCCAACAAGAGGAAGTGAAAAGGGTCAGAGATAAACATCACCAAGGATCCAAACATGGAGACACTTCCAAGTTTACCAAACCAAAACTCAAACCAAGGTACTGAATTTTGCTTTGGAGTTAACTTTTAGTTACATGCATTGTATTGAACAGCACTGGGAACTAGACTTTGGTTATAAAGTTTCACTCTTTTGTTGAAGTAATTGATTTTTGGTTTCTTTGGTTATAGGAAGAACTCAAAGTCACATTATTGGAAATCATCAATTACTCAAGCTCATGATTCTTTGCTTAGAAACACATTGAAAGGAGAGAAGTATATAAAGCTTTATAGCTTCCATTATCTCATCAATGGTTTTGCTGTCTTTGTTAGCTCACAACAGGTACAAATATAATCTTGATCATACCATATCTCTAAGCTTATAATTACAAGAAAATATGTGAAAGTTTAATCTTTTGGTATTTTAAAAGGCTGAGAAGCTATCAAGGAGGGAGGAAGTAGCAAACATAGTGTTGGATTTTTCGGTTAGGACAGCGACAACTTATACACCTCAATTTATGGGTTTACCAAAAGGTGCATGGGTTAAAGAAGGTGGATATGAAAATGCTGGAGAAGGAATTGTTATCGGGTTTATCGATACCGGCATTGATCCAACTCACCCTAGTTTCAATGGCAATGACACTTCTAACCATCATTACCCGATCCCTAAACATTTCTCAGGTGTTTGTGAAGTTACGCCGGATTTTCCATCAGGGTCATGTAATAGAAAACTCGTTGGAGCTCGCCATTTCGCGCAGTCAGCTATTACGAGAGGGATTTTTAATTCATCTGAAGACTATGCTTCCCCTTTTGACGGCGATGGCCATGGCACGTAAGTATAATTTCTTGGTAACATTGTTGAATCATTTGAATAATTTTGTTTACTTCAGCTAAAGATTGGTTTTTTGATTATACATAGGCACACTGCTTCGATTGCAGCGGGTAACCACGGGGTTTCTGCTGTAGTTTCATGCCATAACTTTGGTAGAGCTAGTGGAATCGCTCCTCGTGCACAGTAAGCAAATGGAGACTAATTAACCAAACATAAATTGCAAAATGGTTTTGCTTATACCATCTTTTATCATTCATAAGTGTACTAATTACGTGTTTCGATATGTACCAGTATATCTGTTTACAAGGCATTGTATAAGAGTTTTGGAGGATTTGCTGCTGATGTTGTTGCTGCTATAGACCAGGTAAAAGCATTTGCCATTTTTATTTTCAGTTTACTATTATTGAATGTATTTGATACTATTAAGTGGTTTTTGAATTTTGTTAGGCAGCTCAAGATGGAGTTGATATATTAAGTCTATCAATCACACCGAATCGACGTCCTCCTGGTGTTGCAACGTTCTTTAACCCTCTCGATATGGCTATGTTATCCGCTGTCAAAGCCGGAATATTCGTTGTTCAAGCTGCAGGAAATACAGGTCCTTCTCCTAAGAGCATGTCCTCTTTCAGTCCATGGATTTTCACAGTTGGTGCTGCTTCTCACGATCGAGTTTACTCTAATTCGATAGTCCTAGGCAACAATGTGACTATAGCGGGCGTAGGATTTGCCCGTAAGTTCTTTGTTTCATTTCGATAAATTCGTTATTTCATTTTAGTTTGTAATGGCTTAGATTTGATTTGTTGTTTTTGTTCTTAGTTCCTACAGATGAAGGAAAGAAGTACAAAATGATCTCTGCTCTTGATGCATTGAAGAACAAAATCTCTGTATTAGACAAAGACATGTATGTAGGTGAATGCCAAGACTATGATAGTTTCGATAAGGATCTTGTCTCGGGGAATCTCCTGATATGTAGCTACTCTATCCGTTTCGTGCTCGGTCTTTCGACTATTAAACAAGCTTTAGCTGTTTCCAAGAATCTTTCTGCTAAGGGTGTTGTGTTCTATATGGATCCATATGTACTTGGTTTTCAGATGAATCCTACACCGATGAATATGCCCGGTATCATAATTCCATCCGCGGAAGATTCCAAGGTGAGAAATATAGCTAAAAAACATTTCATTTGATTCTTCTAGAAATAGCAATCCAATAATGATACAATGAAAACTCGTTAAATAATGTCGATATTTTATTAATTTATAAAGATATTAATTATATCGAAAAACTAATTTAGGACCGGAGAAATTTATTAGTTTATTGAATATTAATTTATCGAGTTTCTACTATGCATAATTCATAGGTTTTACTCAAGTACTATAACTCTTCTATTGAAAGAGATGGAACCACCAAGGAGATTATTAGATTTGGGGCAGTTGCATCCATTTCAGGTGGACAAAATGCTAACTTTAGTAACAGAGCTCCTAAGATTATGTACTATTCAGCAAGAGGACCTGATCCAGAAGACAGCTTTCTTAACAATGCCGACATTTTAAAACCTAACCTTGTAGCCCCTGGAAATTCCATTTGGGGCGCTTGGAGTTCCGCTGCTACCGATTCGGCTGAGTTTGAAGGTATCTGTATAAACATATCTCAAAACCATGACATTGTTAAAGTTAAATGAATTTTCTGTTTAACTTTTTTGTGTTCTTTTCGGTGTTTTTTAGGAGAGAGGTTTGCGATGATGTCTGGTACTAGTATGGCTGCTCCTCATGTAGCTGGTGTGGCTGCATTGATCAAACAGAAATTTAGAAAATTTAGTCCTTCAGCTATTGCATCTGCGCTTTCAACAACCGCTGTTCAGATTGATAATAAAGGCGAGGCGATAATGGCTCAGCGTGCTTATGCTAATCCTGATCAAACTTTATCTCTTGCAACTCCGTTTGATATGGGAAATGGTTTTGTGAATGCAACCGCAGCTTTGGACCCGGGCCTTATCTTTGATACTAGTGAGTTAAATATAAGTTTTTTGACATTTTCGTATAACAAAATGTAAACCATTTTAACGGTTATTATTTTTACTCTTTTCAGGTTTTGAAGACTATATGTCATTTCTTTGTGGGATCAATGGATCAGCTCCGGTTGTATTCAACTACACCGGAAAATTTTGTTTGCTTAGCAATGAGACAATCATCGGATCTGACCTCAATTTGCCATCAATCACAGTCGCGCGGCTTAATAGCACGCGGACTGTCCAAAGATTAATGAAAAACATTGCCGGAAATGAGACATATAGTGTCGGTTTGATTCCTCCTTACGGTGTTTCGATGAAGGTATCTCCTACTCACTTCTCAATAGCCAATGGAGAGACAAAGTTACTTAGTGTAATCCTTGAAGCAAAGAAGAACAACTCTATTGCTAGCTTTGGGAGAATCAAGCTGTTTGGAAACGCGGGACACGTTGTTCAAATTCCTATCTCTGTCATAGTGAAAATCGCGTCATAACAATGAAAATGAGAAACCGGTATTACACAAGAGTTTGGTAGATAAGATAAAATTGTATTCATTTCATTATCCATGTAAAATGTCACATAGCATTTTATAGTACATGGTACATTTTATTTGATACATTATGTAAGAAACACAATAAGGTTATATAGTTAGTACATTTCTTTGTCTTCGTTTCATTACACGTTGCCTCCATCTCCGTTTCCTTTGGTTGGGGCAGCAGGCACTTTCAAGGTTTCTTCTTCCTCGGCCGCTCCAGAAGCCGGTGTTGTGTGAACAGAAGGACTTTCAGGCTTAACCATAGGAAAAGGAGCATGCTTGTGGAAAGGCCATCCTTGGAATGGGAATCTATACCTGAAAAAAACGGATATCGCGGAGTTTGTTGCAGGCTCATCATCAATCTTGATCATGGAGGATGATGGTGATGAATCAATTTTGGGTGATTCAGAAACAAGCATTGCTGGAGAATGAACTTGTTTTTTCTCTATTGCGGCTGCTGGTACCGCCATTCTCGGGCTGCGAGAGCAGAATACAAGTGGAGAAGTGAGGAAAATGAGGAAGATTAAGCAGAGATAAACTCTTGAGATTGACATTGTAGTTTTTAAGTGTTTTTGAACTTTAAGCAAGAGAAAGGATTTGTGTTTTGTGTGTGTTGATGTTGTGTTTGATGATGTTTGGAGTCAATGGTGTTGGAATTTATAGAGTTGAGAATATTGTAGAAGAGATGAGTTAGGAGAATGTGTTGGATTTCTACTTCTTACCTAAATCTTAATTTTCAGAGTCATGCTTATTGTCATGATAATGATATGATAAGTGAAGTAGACAGGTGAGATGTAAGTTGATTGTATGTTAATTTTCATGTAAATAATGAGCATTAAAATCTCACAAAGACCAAAAATCTTGAAATGGTGTAATACTAATACAAAAGTAGGTTGCATGAAAACTCCGTATAAAATCTATTTTCCGTTTCAAAATTGGAAATTTTTAAAAACTTGAAAAAAAATGCGGAACATGATTCCTAAAAATCTTAATTTAGAACGCTAATAAAACTTTATTTTAAAAAAAAAACAAGAAAAAATCTTTGTTTTTACTTGAAAGCATAATAAATAAATTTTGCAGTTTGAAAACATAGAAATATATTTGTAGATATTTTGGAGATAATTTTGTTTGATAGAACTAGTAAATGAAAATGAAATGATGTTACAAAAAAAATAAAAAATTTATTTGTTATTTCAAGAAATGAAGGATTTTTCTTGACCAAAAAAAAAAAAAAAAGAAATGAAGGATTTTTAACTCAAAATAGAAGATCTTTTCGCAAATCCTTTGATCATCAGATACTGGAGCGATTCTCGATTTGAAGATCCATCTCCGAATTCACTAAATCGCCGGAACCCTTCACTGAATTTGAGCCAGCCATGTCTTCCGATCCTGAAAAAATGATGTCCAAGGCCGACAAAATGTATACTTTCTTCCTCTTCTCTTCTAATTCGAAGAAATTCGAATCGGGTTTTAGGGCATTTTTGATTAATCGAGACGATTGTGTTCGTTTTTAACAATGATCGAGAAATTTCGGATCTTGTGTATTGTTGCTTAGGAACAGTTTACTCTGAGTTTGTAAAAAAATTAAGTCTTTGGAGAGCTTTCCCTGCAAATAACTCTGAATTGCTTCGTTTTTGGATATCTAGGAATCAGAAATGGAATTGTTTTGGCTTTTAAAAGTTGATAATGAGTGAGAAATGTTTCATTGTTTGACATGGATTGAGAAATCATTTTTGATATAGAACATCTTGGTTCTTCATTTTCACAGGACGAAACTCACGCTTACTAGATGGAGTGCTGATTGGAGAGGTGCTACTGAGTTGTATGAGCAAGCAGGTTGGTAACACTGTGTAGTTTCCTCTATGCCAGAATCTAATCTCTGAAAATATTGTAAGAATGGGAGATGAAACCTCATGTTGTTCTTGTTACTCATTTTCGTCGATGAACGACAGCAAATGGATTTAGGGCATCAAGTAAATATGAGAAAGCTAAAGTGGCTCTCGAGAAAGCGTCGAAAGGACAAGAGATGCAAGCTTCGTATCCAAAACTACCCTTTTAAGATCTACTGCTAGTTAATTTTGTTTTATGCAAATAGTATCCTGTTTAGTGTTATCCTTGATATTAAATAGTCCATGGGATGCTGCAAAGCATATGGAGTCTGCTGCTGCCTTAGCACAGAAGCTAAGTATCTGGAATGAAGTTGCGGATTTCTATAGAAAGGCGTCTGAGCTATATGTCGAGTGTGGAAGGGCACAACCTGCATCAGATGCTCTTGGAAAAGCTGCCCGGTAAGTCTATGTTGACGTCTTTTATAGTATAAAATTTGGATTTCATGATGTTGCATTGTGTCTTCTATGTGTTACTGAGTGTGACTTTTTGAGCTTGGTGCGTTTTTTTTTTTTGTTTCGTGTTCAATTATCTTAATGTTTCAGTGCTTTGGAAGATGTCAAACCAGAGGAGGCCATCCAACTATACACTGATGCTTGTGAACTTCTTGAAGAGGATGGGAGGGACCAAATGGCCTTTGATCTGTACCGTGCTTGTGCAAATGTCTACATAAAGCTCGAGAAGTAAGTTCTTGCTTAACACATCCAAGGTTAAAGTTTCATTGTCAATATGTTACTACTAACTTCAATATACATCCATTAGTAGCATTATATGATATCTTCTCCATGTATCGGATAGATAAGTGATTGGCATACATATAAAAAAGTGTAGGTACACAGATGCTGCAACCTTTTTTTTGAGATTGGGTGTAGCTGCTGATAAGTGCGACGCCACAAATAGCCAGTGTAAGGTACGAGTATACAGGCTCGGGTTATAACAGTATCTGGTTCATTCTCTGTTCAACACCGATCTCTGATTAGCTCAATCCAATTCTCTTGTATCTCTGAAGCTGTATTTATGAGTTAACTGTTTTGTCTTTAACACCATTTGTTTCAGGCCTATCTTAGTGCAATCATTGTATATCTGTACGCTCATGACCTGAAGCAAGCTGAAAAATGCTACAATGATTGTTCACAGTGAGTGTACTTTTCCCTCTCTATGCACTCACTTGCTAGGTCGATCACTAGTAATATCCAGACCGTGTGTATGTTACCGCCAACGAGAAACATGAGCAGTTTTCAAATATGGGAGTGTGATTCTAAATTTTGTGTCTGAAATTCTCTCTTTCTGTGTGTATAGGATTGATGCTTTTCTGAAGAGCGATCAAAACCGAAGCGCTAGTAGATTGCTCACAGCCTATAACGAAGGTGACATTGAAGAAATCAAGAAGGTGGCGAGCTCAAGCACTGTCTCGAACTTGGATAATGTGGTAATTCATTCAAACGATCTGCCTGATCCGAATCATAATCATAATCATGTCCATATGTGTTTCTGAATCTACTTGTTCTAATATGGAGAAGTATTTGTATGCAGATCATCAAGTTGGCTAGAAAGCTACCCACTGGAGATGTTACCGCGGTCCAGATGAACACAAATGAAGATCTCGACGAGGATGATCTCACTTAAAGATTCTTCTCTTTGTACAGATTCAGATTCCTATACTTTGTTTCTCTTTTCAATCCAAACATTGTGTGAGTGATTTATAAAAGGCTTCAAATTTGGATATGCTTGTTCCTCCACCAAACTCTATCTAAAGTTTGTGTGAGTTTTATTTTTTGACTTTTTCATAAATAATAAAAAGCTTTTTCTTTTTCTTCAATTAAAGATGGTACAAATAAGCAAATGAAATACAATGGTACATAGCAAATGCACTACAATCATTAATCCTAAACCCTTTTAAAATTAAAAAAAGGACAGGCAAACAAAGTTAACTCTCATGTCTACTTTTGTATTACCTCTCTAGATTTCTCTCTTACTATTACACTTCTCTCTTACTGTTACAGAATCACTGAAGCATTGAACATATACCAGAGGAAGGCTCATCATCAACATCAAGGACTTTTCTCCATCTTATCCACTAAAGAAGAGAGCTCTTCCTTGAGCTCCGTGTTGCGTGTCTCACCGCACAGAAGTCCATGCATCATTACTAGCTCTTCTGGTGTCGCCTTCTTCAAAAGTCCACGGAGAAGCCTTGTGTCCCGGTCCATAGTGGGATCTGAAACTCCTCCTTTCTCTGTATCATTATTTTCTCCTTCCTTTGCTAGTTCCACACCAAACAGTTTCGCTGATTTTTGGTTCCAGTATTCCTCCAGTTGACGCTTTGGATCAAGAGCCTCGATCACCTATCCACAATCTCAACTCTTAGTCCTTTTCAGAACATCTTAGTTTTACGGGTAAGTGTGAGAAATCAACTGTTACCTGAACAATGTGTGGGGAGAGAAGTCCAAACATTTCAAGGCCGTTTATACTCTGCAAATGCTGCAAAGAGGTCAAAGAGCTAACTGGCTGATCACATTTCTTGATGATTTCGAGTTTAAGCCTTTGAATAACCATTTGCCAACACTTCTCAGCTGATACATTCGAGAAATTCTCGCTCGGACATTCTTCTACTGAGACCTGAAAAATATACTGAATGGATCAATAACGATCAAACAAAATGTTCGTCAATATTCTCGAAAAACAACTACATAATTAGCGTACCCTGAACAGTGGACCAAGAAGCCCTGCATCCAGAACCTCTGAGATGTAGTTGGTTAGTTTTGTTGGATCAAGGACGCTTAAGAACTTAACACGGCTCTTGAATCCTGTGAAACTCAAACAAAGGCAAAAATCTTAGAAGGCATAAACAATGCTAAAGTACAAAGCTCATCTGAAATTGTCATATAATCTCACCTTTAGGGTATATGGCTTGCTTGCTGCACCACAGCTTTTTAACAACAAGAGATCCAGACTTCAAAAGCTCAACAGAGTCACTTAAGCCACTGGTTGCACCAGCGACTTGACCCTTCCCTTCTAAACCACCGTTAACTTTCTTAGGCGGCTCACTACACCCTACGTTTGGAACTGAATGCATACCTATCTCGCCATGTTTTACAACCGAGACAGCTGACTTATCAGTGATGCCTTGTACGTCTTCTTGATCAACATCTTGTTTAACTTCCTTGTTTATGACTAGATCACTTTGTAAGCCTTTAGATACTAACTCAACATTGTTATGTTCTCGCTGATTTACTTTCGATGAACCACGACTCTTTGAACAGGAGCTAGCTTTAAGGTCACGACATTTACGTGCCCATGTTTCAATGCCATCGGGATTGCCTTCTAGAGCTCTGACCAGTGACCATAACTCATCCAAGGTGTGGCGAAGAAGGACAAACCTCTCCTTGCTTTCACATGAACACAGATCCTTAGCGTGTGTTAGACATGCAAAGCGATTAGGGGAACACTTGCAGCTTGAAGCGGACATATGCAAGTCGTAGAAGCACAAGAAGCACTCCCGTTCTCTCGTTATGTCAAAATCCCCCTCCATCTTTACCAAGCTAAATCCATCCTGAAGGTTGCTTAGTCTTTCTTCCTCCATCTCCACCCGCTTCTGCTAACATTAGCTATGTTAGTGCCACTAAAGGTGTTTGATTCAATATTATCAACAATCATGTGGATTAGTCCTCAATTGATTCAGAAATTACCTTGACTGCCTTAGTAAGCAGCCCATCCTCGCCACAAACTTTTTTCCATCTCACAATCACAGGAGTCTTCTTCCTTGAAACTGAAAGCTCCCAGAGGGAATGTGTAGCTTCAAGAGCTGCTCCAAGAAGCAGCTTGTCATGTGACAATGAACTTTTTCGCCGCTGCTTACTATATCCTTCTACCGCATTCTGTCCATGCATTAGCCAATCAACCGGTGCAACATTAACAGCTTCCGCACAGTTGAAGCCACAGTTAAACCCGGAGTGATAGGCCTTTGGGAAGGTTAGAATGAATTCTCCACTGCGCTGAACAGCTCGATAGACAGGTACTCCCTCTTCCTTTAAAATTCTTGGAGACAACTGAGTGACCTGATAAAACAAAAAAAAAAAGGAGACAAAGAATGAGACATAGGAGTTCTAAGCAATCAGCAAAGCTTTAAATGAAAAAAGAACTGCGAGAACTTTTTACCAGCTGATGTAGCAAGTCAGGCTGTTCTTCAAACAGATCGGGAAGACACTTTCTCAACGCGTTTTCAAAGGATTCAGCATGGTTTCCAGGGATCCCATACCAAACTTTTGGATCACCCGTGTGTAAATAGTTCAGCGAATAAAGGTGATGATCTTCAACATGCTGTTTCAAGCAAAGTAAAGGAACAGATTGCTGAGGTTAGTAAAAAAATTCCAGAAAGCACAAGACATGCATTATTTCCATAATTTTGGTCCCGGCGGCTTTACTTCATTCGAATATATAAATAACCAAGAATCTACCCTAAAAATAGTAACTTACCCAACAAAAAGTTGAAAAGCACATTCCAACATAAAGCCAAGGCACAATAACTCCTGAGATATCGCAGCTCTCAAAAGATAAAACAGATCCAGGTAGACGGGATAGATTATTTAGGTTCCAACCACATTTAGAGTATTCATCTGATTCACTTTTAACAGACCCCGGTGAATGCTTCGGAAACCCACTTCCGAATTTCTTTGTTTCCAAGTCAGCTCCATAGTACACCTTTAATAGACCCCAATAACAAGAGTTAGCAAGTTAAAAAGCATTTTACGCAAACGAAAAGAAAAGATTCCTTTGTACATACCTCTACTTCATCGGTTGCTTGCTCCACTATCCGCCAATATTCACCTTCGATGTCCTTAACCTTAGGTTTAAATTTCTTATTTTCACGGGAACCAGGTTGATCCTCTACCTGAAAGTAACACTCTTTAAAGTATTCATCATACTTCTGAAATTCCTCCAAGGTAAAATCTGGCCCACTCTGGAAACCGAATTTTCCTTCAGACTCCTGAGAGGAAGCAGCATCACAGCTTGAGTCTTTTTTTCTTCTTGAGTATCCGATTTTAGAGATTCTTCTTCTCTTCCTCTTCTTGTTTTTGGTAGATTTTTTAATCGGTTCTCTATTTTGAAGCAAGTCAATCAGCTGAATCCGAGTGGGAAATTTTGATTTCTCCCATATCTGTTTCTCTTTAAGAGGACAGGGAGGTCTCCACGCAACAGGCGGCACAATTCGACATATACCGTATGATTCTGCTTTAGGACGCAACTTATCTATGTAAGCAAGTGGATCTTCAAATTCCTGACCATGATAGGCATCAAAGGGATGGAAATTTCAAAAAAGATAACACGTAAATTACAAAGACCGAACCAAAATTGCAGTGAGTATTTCTAAGATTACCTCGTTAGTGGGATAAAATATCGGAGCATCATCAACCATCGGCCTGCAAGCTTCAGATGGATTCCACCTAGCAGTTATCTCAAGTACACAAGAAAACAAACATCATTCAGTAATCAGATTCATATTCTTGGACAATCTGATAAGAAACTAACAATACTTGCAAGAACCATGATTAACCGAAGACTATTAATCGCATTTGCTTACTTTAGGACTAGAAGGACTAGAGTCAGGTTCAGGGCTACTCTCCTTTTTCATCGATTCTTTATCCGAATCTTCCTGTAAAAATACACAATCCCACATTTTAGAAACTGTAGCTGCAGCAGTAATACAGAAAGAAAGAATCCATCTCCAAGATTAAACCTACCACACATGCAAATTAGAGTAATAATTGGGAAAAACACAATTAAAGAAGCATAAGGATAAAGAACAGAACCTCCATAGCCATAGACTCTGCTAGAGATGCAAGATGGTCCATTTCAAGCTGAAATTAGGGTTTACACAAACCTCTGCGACCTAATGAAAGAAAAGATCCGTTAAAGAAACAAAGACTCACTTGTGTATCCAGAACAGAAAATGCAGTGCCGTTTCGAAACCCTAAAATCCCAGATTGTGAAACAAAGTAAGAACAAAAGAAGCAAACCCAGAATCTGAAACTAACCCAGTAACAAGTATTGCTTAAAGGATCCAACTTTACAAAAACCCCAACTCAAATTATCGCATTTGGCTGCAAAATTCTTCAAGAAATCAACCGCTAAATCTAAAAAAAGTCACTCTCTTTGAACAAACGCAAGGGTATGTGAGTAATAAAGAATCTGAAAAGGCAAAAAGAGAAAATCTTAGGTCTAAGACATTAAAGGAGGAAGATGAGTGTACCTTCGGGAAGGGGCCAAGATTCAGACTAAAGTTTTTCTCAAAGATTGAAATTTGTAACGTTTATCTAAAAACCTTTGGTTAAATATCTATGAAAGAGATTTTTTTTTTTTGCTTTTTTGGGTATGAAATAGAGCAGAGTTTTATAAGGGCAACGATTGAGAAAGGAGCAATCTTGGAGTCCGATCTAAGAAATATCTAAAAAGGTTTCAAAAAGAAAGAAAAATAACAGAAGCTACTACTAAATGCGATGTTTTAACGGGATTTATCATCTATAGTTTTATGTAAGAAACCAAATCTTTAATCCATTTATTTATACAAAAACTAAAAAGAAAAGTATATAATTTTTTTGTTAAAATATTTCTATTAATCAGCCATAAATTGGGAATCAAGAAAAAAAGTCGGTTAGACAGATATAAACCATACAAAATATCGATCATCGACTATTATTTTTCTAAATTTTTATTTCATTCATATGTTGAAGGGTGATTCAAGCTAATCGAATTTGATGCAAGCCGAATTAAACTGTAATAGTTTTGTTTCAATTTAATTCGATTTGCATCTGATTAGTTTGCATCGGACTAAACTGAAATAATTTTTTTTAGTTTAGTTCGATTTGCATCGGATTGGTTAATTTGGATTACCGTTCAATATATGAATGAAACGTACAATTTTAAACTGAAATTGTTGATTCGAAAAGAAAAGCATAATTTAGTATATCTTAAGTAGTTTTATCTATATTATGTTTAACTTAGCTCTTTTAATCTAGCATTCACCTCACCTCTCCTGCCACCTTTCTAGATCCACACTCTCCCTGCATAGCTCTTGATCTAGTGAGGTAACTCTCTCTCTCCTTGTAGTATAACAATCCTCTTTTTTACTAGAGTGAGGGTACTAGACGTTTTATATTCTGAGAGATCTTCGTGTTTATAGTTTGGTGGATCACCTTGTGTTGGAGATAATGATCTCCTTGAAATCGACATGGAACACGCACTTTTAAAATCATCAATTGTTGCAGTTATCTTAGTATTTGCGAGCTATGCGGGTCTACTACGTACGAGGAGATGTAAGTTTTCTTATTTCTGATGTTATGTTGATATACTTAACTAAAATTTGAATATGAACAAACCCCGAATGAAACATACCAAAACCATCTATAATATGTTAGATTTTATTTTGGATATTATTTTCATAAACCCAAAACTAAATTGAAGTCCTGACTAAAGATCTTAAACAAGTTTTATCACTCTACTCAATTCGAACGGAGTGATGAACAAGTTGAGATCTATCCTTTACGATATTCTTCGTCTTAAGGATGATTTCGTTTCTATCTCTTTTAGTTTTATTCCTCGCTCGGAAAATGTATTAGCCGATGCGTTAGCTAAGATTGGACTTGTAACATTAAACCCTTCCTCCTAATTTGGGAGTCTAAATTAATCTTAATCGGTTTGATCAAAAAAACAAGTTCTATTTACCAAAGCTAAGATCAGGTGTTACATCTTCTGTTCCATCCATGTCAAACCAAATCTTAAAGGTGTCTTAGATTATATTAATAGATACATTAACAAATGCCACAAGGACCAATGGAGTTTACAAGTCTATGAAGAGAAGAGATAATCATGTTCCACGAAGCAAAATAATGCCAGATTATTTGAGCAAAAACAATTTATGTTCATCAACTTTGGAAATCCTCCCAAAAAAAAAAAAAAATACAAAAAAAGTTTCTGAATAACTCAAATGCAAACATTAACATAAATTTGGTATGGGCCATGGGAGTGGACAATTTTGACAAAACACACATTAATACATTAGTTATACAAATGTTTACATATTGATGACATGTTTCCAGCCATATGTTAGAAGACGGTGCTGAGAGACGACGGTGATGCAGCGGCAGCGGATTTGTTAGAATGTATTAAGAGGCGAGAAATGGAGAGGGCGGAGATGATGAGCATAAGAATCACTCCGATGAAGGCGGCAATGAGTGCTCCGCCGCCGTGATCACAATAAGTACCGAATCTATCGCAAATTTTGTTCCACTTGGCATGTTTGTTCCCATTTTTCCCCAACTCCGCCATGAACACCGCCGCGTTTGCGGCCGCAGATAGTAGAGTTGCGTTTAGCTTTTCCAAACGTTTTTTTAGCAATCAAGAAAACCAAGTCAAAACACGATGTATATATATAGACCAAACTGTTGTAATCAAATTCAAACCTTAAAAGCCGAAATGAAGCTGAACAAACCGAAACTAACCGTATCAAACTGATTTTCATAGTATACTTGAAACTTGATAAATTAATGTTGAATAAATTAATAACTCGATAAATCAATAGATTTTTCAGACCCTTAATCTGTTTTTTCTATAAATTAATAGAATATCGTTGCATAATGTGTATGGATATATGTTAATACCATGTCGAGAATGGCGACGGAGAAGAGACTGAAACATTTGATTTCCAGTTTTCGGTTGAATATCTGAAGAACAATCATCAACAAGTTGTGGAAGCTCACCATTACATTAGCTATCACAAAGAACCTGTATAACAATTTTCACCAAAAAATTAGTAATGTTAATAACTTCAAACATTTCATTTTCATAGATAATTTATCGAATCTTATAGGTTTTTGTTTCGCTCACACAAAAGCCGGTGCGTGCTGAAACTTAGCGGTTAAACTAGCTTTGATCGGAGTAGTACCAATAGTGGCCACAACCAAAGTCTTTGTCTCTTTGTTCATTCCCATAACAATAGCTGCAGCTAAAGTAGCCATGAATGCAAATATTCTCAAAACCAAGAGTAGCTTCCAGCTCTTTGAGGTCTCACCAGCCATTCTTGATCTAGTGAGTGATCTAGAGAAAAAAGGTGATGAATCTCTCTGTATTTATATAAAAAAAGGGTTTGTGTTTGGTCTTGTTTTAAGGTTTTGTCTGATCATCTAACTTTTATGTTCTTGGATGGTATTGATTAGGTTTTGGTTGTTTTGACAAGATTATATAGTTCAAGATTTCAAGACTTACCTTAAGACAGTCTTATCTACTAAAGATAAGATCAGTTTTCAATGATGTATTAGATTATATTAATATAAATACATTAACAATGCCACAAGAGACAATGGAGTTTACAAGTCTATCAAGAGAAGAGAGAATCAAGTTCCATGGAGCAAAAACCAATTGTGTTCATCAACTTTGAAAAATCCTCAAAAATACAACAAGAGCTTCTGAATAATGTCTTTTTTCTCGGGTTAAGAAACGAGTCGGGAGATATAGACAGATAGTTTTTCCGCGTATGTAATATGCACAGAAAAGACGCAGGAATTGACGAAGAACAATGATTTGATCTTTCAGATCACTCATTTATCTTGGTTATTTTTTATCGGTTGTCACTCCAACCACGACGTTGCTCACCTGCAATATGTGTTTTGAACCGTCAAATCTTATTCTTACGTGGAAATAAAGAAAAAGGCGATATGCGCACGATATGAAATAGTACTAACACTCACCAACTTCCCACTTTCATCAACGGACATGGGGTTTTCTACAACAACGGTTTGGGTTTGAGACGGTGGTGTTGACTGATGGAAAATGAAAAAACCAATCAACAGAGTAAGTAACGGTTCCATTAGAATCTACATAGTTATACAAAAACTATTGATTGATAGAACTTACAGTCGACGTAGACGGTATTGTCACCGGACTGGCTGCTCCATTTGGCCGACTAGTTGGGATAGGAACCCTTCCATTGCTCATCTGCGTATTGCAAACTCATAAATCAAATGCCTTACAAAAAGAGCTTTATACTTAACTCAGCCACGTAGAATTGACTTACATTAGCGTTCGTAACGAACTGACACACAGCGCATTTCACAGATGATGCACCGTAAGGATACAAAAGTGTCGTCCGACAATGCCCACAATTGATATGCGCAACCTGATTCGACGGTGCTATCGAATTCACAAAAGTCAAGTTTAGGGCGTTTCAGCAAAATAACGATATAACATCAACGGGAACTTCACGATATATATTATATACCTGGAACAAGGTTCAAAGTCTGACAACAAGCGCATCTAACGCTAGTTGCTCCACGCGAATACATAAGCATTGTTTGACAACCACCACATACAATGTGAGCCATGTTCATTACTGCATGACCAAATGTCCAAACCACAAAAATCAATCATCTACAATTTCCGTAAATTACAGAGCGAAGGAAAACGAAAAAATCGATACCGTGAGGAGGAGGAACATTGATGGTGTTACATAACGCACAACACACATTTGTTGCTCCTCTTGGATACATCAATGTATTTCTACATCCATGACACACTAGCTGGTCCTGCATATCTGCTAAACAACATTTCTCAATACTCAATATCAAAATCAAGACTTTATGCATGCGTAATTACACAAAACCTAATCAAAACTCACCTGATTTCTCACAGATTACAATAAAAGAGCTGACTTTGAAATCGAAATCGAAACCCAAATCCAATTCTGTATCCAAAATCAAAGATTTGGGTATGAATCAAACGGATAAGTATTTAGATTACGATTTTTTTTGGGATTTTGGAGAAAGGATAAGAATTTGTTATTGATCTTACCGATTGGAGATGGATAAGAGAATCGATTGCGAAACCCACGAAGGCTAGAGATGCAAAAGCTAATCCGAATTGAGAATTGGACAATAGATTTAGATTTTCTCCGACACTTTCTCTATCTCTGAAATCTCTTACCCTGATTTATCTCTCTGTCTTTTTCGGAATTTACGATTTTGTTTATTTTTTTCTTTATTGGGTCAAAAACGCGTTTCGTAATCTAGTCGCTCTAAATTGCGCTACAAACGCAGCGATTCCTATGGAGTAATTATTATGACTACACACCCTCCATTTAAAACATAATTTAAATAGATAGCCAATGGTAAAAGGGTTGGCTGCCTATTTCACCCCGTACTATAGCCACTAAACGTAAATCACCCCGAACTTTTTGCCTCCCGATTTTGCAACCTGAATTATAAAACTCTTCATAAAACAACCTGAACTATAAAACTCTTCGAAATTCCACCTTTAAAATTGGTCAAGGCTTAACCGTCCATTAACCACTAATCGGTTAATTAAACCACAATTGGTTAAGTAAGCCTCTAATTGCGTTTTTAAAATCACGTTTTGGCCAACCCAGTTGACCCGAATCTGTTTTTTTTTCTCGAACCCGAATCTGTGTAATTCTTTTTGAGCCACGACAAAACATAAATCCAAACACAGAAAATCGATTTGGGGGAAAATTCAAATTAGGGTTCTTAGTGTTCTTTGGAATTTCAATTTATCTCAAAACTGATGTCTGACGATAGCGATATGTCCGATTCGGCGAAAGAGAAGTCCAATCCGAAGCCCGATGTTGAAGAACAAGTTCGGATTGAGAGTCCTCAACAAGTCGAAATCGAGAGAGAAAGGGAGAAGACCATATATGAAATGTGGCTTGAAGAGAGTGATCCCGGAGATGGAGGCGGTTACGGGGGTAGAGGTGGAAGCTACGGATGTGGCATACGCAAAGGCGGCGGTGGTGGCGGTGGCTACTCATCGAGAGGAGGAGGTGGATACGGTGGTGGTGAAGGTGGTAATTAGATTAGATCAAAATTATGATTTCTGGATCTGCTTATGGTTGGTTCTATGTGTTTGTCTTTGGTTCTCCTTCTTGTTCTCCTATCTTGATATCTTGAATCGTAATGTAAATCACTTTTCGTTCGCAAAAACTCAAAATACCAATACTTGCTGATTTAATTGGTATGAAAAAGATGGAAGTTTTTGATCATTTGGATTTGAGTTTTATCATACATGTATATATATAAACAATTGAAATGGATTAACAAATCAAGTTACGACAAAACTTGATTCACTTCGTGACCAAAGAGATCAATCTTTCCGACGGTTTCAAGTCGGACTTTGTCCGAAAACAAGCAATCATCTTAAAATCATAGTGATGACTGGAGAAGAAACATGTAACTCCACCGTGGGTCGTAGATTTGAGTGAAGGGAGAGGAGTCTTGTGTCTTGGTTTGGTTATCAGAGTGACGACGAGCAGAGGAAGAAGAAGAATGGAAATTTTCAGATTTGGGGATTTATGATTTTGGGTAAACTCTTCGAAATTCCAATTTAAAAATTGGTTTTTGTTTTTGAGTGAAACGTGATTTTTTTTTTTTTTGTCAAACAGTGAAACGTGATTTTAAAAACGCAATTAGAGGTTTACTTAACCAATTTGTGGTTTAATTAACCGATTAGTGGTTAATGGACGGTTAAACCTTAACCAATTTTAAAGGTGGAATTTCGAAGAGTTTTATAGTTCAGGTTGTTTTATGAAGAGTTTTATAGTTCAGGTTGCAAAATCGGGAGGCAAAAAGTTCGGGGTGATTTACGTTTAGTGGCTATAGTACGGGGTGAAATAGGCAGCCAACCCATGGTAAAATGAAACTATAAAATAAAAATGCTTACAAATACTAAATAAATTTAAAATTTTGAAAATCTAATAAAAGTAAAAAGGAGAAAACCTATAAAAATTCGAGAATTTCAATGGAGAGTGTAGTTGAAGAAAATATTGATAATACTCAATAATTGAATAGATATCCAAAAATAATTTTAATTCCTCAATAAATTTTAAATTTGAGTAGATATTATTCGGTGAAATTATTATGAGTGAATTAGCTTTAAATACATAATGTTTTTGGATATTAAGAAAATAACGATTAAAGAAAATAAATTAAGTTTGACTTTTCGGATGCAGTGTAAAATGACAATTCGCACCTCCGAGGATAAAACTCAGATCCAGCGGCGAGAAATAGAAACTCCTCCGTACAGTATATAGTCTTCACATCGTTGAATATCTCGCCGGAGCTCCACCATACTAAAGTGATTTCATCGACTTCCTCCTCCTCCGCCGCCGATTCGTTGTTTGTATCTCCGTTGTCGGAATCGTGAAACCGACGTTTGAGATCTTGATATTTAATCCGGCAATTTTCGGCCGAGGTGGTGAGAGAACTCTCTCTTTAGCCACGGAATCTCAAACCCATTGATTTCAAAATGAGATCATATGGATTTAAAAGTCAATAAGAAAGATTTCAAAATCAAATAATGTGGATTCAAAAATTCAACAAAGAAGATTTCAAAATCAAATAAAGTGTATTTTTAAATCTAGCAACAAAAAACATCATAAAAATAAATCATCGTTGATATAGAGAAATTTTTTTTGAAGATATAGTGAGATTTACAAAAACAAATATGAACATAATATTTGTGTAGTTTGATAATGTGAAGAAATAAATATTGATGTAATATTTGGGAAAATATGTGGAAGATGTGTCTAATCATTTCAAAATAACAAGTCTTTGTTAATGATTTCACTCTTCATTTTTTAACACAAAATCACTCCCAAATCCATTCAAATTCAAATCCTTATACAAAATTTTGATATTGATTAAGACTTGATTCTATTTTGTCTTTTGAAATCATAAATTGAATAACATAGGATTCTAATGAGAATTTTAAAATGATTGACTGAATAACATGAGATTCCAATGAGGATTTAAAAATGATGAATTGAATAACATTGGATTTGTATGAGAATTTTAAAAGGATAAATTGAATAACATAGGATTTGGAGTGGATTTCAAAATCTATTAAAATACCAAAACCAATAAACCCCCCTAAAGTAATTCATGAAAAGTTTCAAAAAAAAAAAAAAGACTAAGTAATTTATAATGTGTTTTTTTTTTGTTTTGCTTTTTAAATCTTGTATTGATAATCTACATGTGAGCTAGATGGTTCTTACATGTTTTCGTTACAAGTTTAAGAAATACTCTTCTTTAAGGTACAAACTGAAAAAAAAAACTTAAATAAAGTGAAGTTAAAAAAAGCAAAGAAAATTTAAGGTTGAATAAAACAAAGGATCGGATTGAACAAAAATAATAATAACAAAGAAAAATAGTTAGGAGGATTATGGATGTCAAAATGGATGATCCAAACCAAACCAATCCATTAACTCATTAATCCATTACTAAATGGATAATGGTTTTATCCAACTCATTAAGCAAATGGTTTGGTTCAATCCATTAACTCATTATGTTAATGGATTAATGGTTTTAATGAGATTACCCATTAGCTTTCACGTGTAAATGTCTATAGAAACATTACAATTAGGGCTGGGCAAATTATCCGTGATCCGATCCGATCCGATCCGAAAATTCGGGTATTCGAGATGGTCGGATCCGGATCCGGGTAATAGAATTAACATATCCGTGGATCCGGATCCGGATCCGGGTAATATGTTTGTACTAGCCCAGATATCCGGATCCGACCCCTTTTATAAGCTATATATATATATATAGTTGATTGTTAAGTTATGGACTACAAATATATTATGATCCATACATAAAAAAAATAAGGTAGCCCATATACTTTAAATCTGTGGCCCATATACTACTTATTTTTATATATCAAATCTTCTATAAACCTGCGGATTATGGAACAGAAAACCCTAACAAAAAGAGCCGTGAAGGGAAGACAAAGAGTCTACTTTTGGTTTTTCTCTAAACGTCCCGAGTAGAGACTCTCACATTGTCATAGTAAGAAATTTTCTTTTCTTTTTTTTTGTATTGTATCAGGTATTATATCTTATTATTTTTTTTAGTTTGATGAATTCCTTTCTTACACGGATACACTAATCTTTAATGATTTTCTTATAGAGATGAAGAATTTGGACATCGAGCTTGGTTCAGAGATAGATTGAGTAAGGTATTAAATTTCTATATGTTACTATTTTTCCAGATTTGATAATATTTTTAGTAGAACTGTCGTTGTTACAAAATTTTGAAAGGATTTTTTTGGTAAACAGAGTAGGTATAAAACAGAACACCGGCTTTAACAAATAAAAGAAGCAGAGCACGAGTATAAGAGAAGAGATGAGATGTTAGATTTTTTTAGAATTTTTTTAATCATTTAATTTTTTGTTTTTGTTTTCAGGAACTCGAGACTCAAGAACTGGATTTCTCTATTGAAGACTTGTTTGTTTCTCTATTATGTTTGCATCGTATTTCAAGACTTTTTTTTTTACGATGTTATTCTTTTGATTGTCTTTTTGGTACTATATTTTGGAATTATTAAAACTGTGCTGAAGTCTTTGTTATCAAAAAAAAAAAATCTATTATAAATTTATATTAATAATTTACGGGTCGGGTACGGGTATCCGCGGATATCATAATTTTTTTTGGATACCCGAATATCGGATATCCGAACTGCTCGGATCCGGATCCGGGTAGCTAAATGACGGATCCGAGAGGTTCGGATCCGGATCCGGGTATCCTGAATTTTCCGGATATCCGACCCGTGCCCACCCCTAATTACAATACACATTGGTCATCAAATTAAACGTGTAAATGTCTATAGAAACAGAATATTCCAACAACATATTAGTAGTTTAATCTTTATTCAAACATAAATCCTAAAAGATCCATTCAATCTTTATTCAAACATAAATCCTAAAAGATCCACTGTAAGATGCAAATCCAACAAAACAACATCTTGATAAAACCAAAAACTCTCAGAACAAGAAGTGGAAATTTACTTCATTTATCTTCTTCTTCCACAGGATCTACCACCGCATTTGGATCAACTCGAATAATAACCATCTCGCCATTATCTACAATTCATTACGATATAAAATTTATAAATCAAGTAACAAGAACCGAATATTAAAAATTATACACACTGAACAAGTGATTACGATATAAAATTTATAAATCAAGTAAAACAAATCATGAAATCAATTGTATCATACCTTCATCATCAAGCTTGTAACCATGTATCCAAGATCGAGTACATAGTAATGCTTGAACGTTACTAGGAATAAGTCGAGTCCTGTATTTGTTTATCACATGAGATCCGTTCTTTTTGTTTGACTGATGCACTGCTTCTCGCCACCGGTGTAGTACTCTCGAGGTGAATCGGAATCACTGTCGGAATCCGGTCCAGACCTTCGATTGAGATCGGAAAGAGTACGGATTTTACCGGCTTGACTACTCGATGGCCTTGCCGGTTTCTTGTCCTTGGAGGACATTCTCTTTCTTCGATGCGGAAAATGACTTTGAGAGAAAGAGAGAAAGACGAAGAGCTGAGAGACGTGATTTGCATATCTCTCTGCGATTGTTCTCTGGGATTGTTTTGAGATAGGGTTTGTGAGGGATCGAGAGATTGAGAGTTGAGACAAAGAGGAATCGGTTTAAGTAAGTGCCCAATTCGGTTTGATTCTGAGTATTTTTTGGTTTGCTCTGGTTAAATCACAGATTTCATAACAAATTAGATTTATTGGTTTGGTTATGGATAAACCATTAATCCACAATAACTCATTCCATTAAAACCAACAATCCATTAAAACCAATAACTCATTATGATCCATATTTTCAATCCAATGGATTAATGGTTTGGTTTGGATTGATCCATAAAATTTTATCCATTTTGACACCTTAAGGATTATCTATCTACTGTAACGGCTAAATTTCTATAGTGCCGTTGCGTTTGATAACTAAAAGAAAAATAAAAAGGTGACAAAAGAAAATAAAGGACACACCTTTTCTCCGCTCTGCTTCTCTCTCTACTCTCTCAGATCATCAATTGCACTTCCCTCTCGACTCAAATTAGGGTTTTTTCGTTCACTCGATTTTCATAGAAGACAATAGCCATGAACATTTTCAAGAAGAAGACCACTCCCAAAGGTAATTGTGTTTAGTGTTCTATATGGATTCTTCAAAAATAAAAAAATGTCACCTTTAAATTTTATTTGTGCTTACATCTGAAGCTGTGGAGTGAGAAATCTTCTGGGTTCTTGAGTAATTCTCTAAATTTGTCACCTTTAAGTTTACTTGTGCTTAATTCTGACAGTGTAGTGGGAATTATGTGAATGTGTGTGTTGAATCTTTTAGTAAAAAGCGTACACTTTGTTTATCTGAATGTGTGTGTTCTTGCTTAATTAGGAACTTATCCGAATTCAGTATTTGTTTTCAGTGATTCTCTAAAGTAATTTTTTTTTTTTTGTGTTTCTCTTTAATTACTTCAGTTCTACATTGATTCTAATGAAAATGATTTTCTTATGTAGATGCTCTCCGTACCAGTAAGAAAGAAATGGCTGTAGCTACAAGAGGTATGTCTTCTTCTCTGTTGTAAAGTTACTTCTGTCATCAAATCACATTTCTTGTCTTAGCGCTGTGATTGATAATCCTATGAGTCTCTGCAGTGAGTTTAGCTTACTTGAATTATCGATGTTCTTGCTTGTTCTTTGGTGGGATCTTAGTGTATTCATTTGGATCAGAGTTAGAAAAGAGACAAGAATCTTTTCTTCCTTTGTTTGTTTGTATTCTTGAGTTTTGACTGATAGAGTAGTTGCATCATGTGATGCAAGCTAAGTTGTAATTAGTATTTGTGTACTCAAATTGTCAAGCATAAAGCTAAGTTTGTTTGTATTTTTCATTTGATGTTTTACCAATGCTACTGCAGGTATTGAACGCGAGATCGCATCTCTTCAATTGGAGGTAGATGATTACATCAACTGGGAGTTTCTTTCTCTTGGTTGATTTTATCTTCAATTGGGATGCTGTTAAATTAGTATTTGTGATGGTTTTACTGAATATGACAATTAGGAGAAGAGGCTTGTAGCAGAAATCAAGAAAACAGCTAAGATTGGAAATGAGGTAAAAGCCTTTCTTGTGGAATCAAAATTCTCTTCTAGCAGAAAGTTCGAGTTTGTTAAGCCTGCAGACAATCCAATCGCTATTTCACGGTTTCTTTTTATAGTGTAGCTTGTTGTTTGTTCTGCGGCTACATTAGTACACTTGTTTTGTTGTTATAGGCAGCCACCAAGATCTTAGCTCGACAACTTGTTCGATTGAGGCAACAAATCACCAATTTGCAGGGAAGCCGTGCTCAAATCCGTGGTGTAACCACTCATACACAGGTTAGACTACTCAATTTCTCCAACCATTTCTTTCTACATGCGTCGTTGTTACCATTATTAACTTATTGAATGTTTACTTGATGGTTCGATAATAATAATACATTAGGCTTTGTATGCAAGCACCTCAATTTCATCTGGCATGAAAGGTGCAACCAAAGCTATGGTTGCAATGAACAAGGTAATAATGATCTCATTTTCACTATTTCGATAGATTCTCTCGCCTCTTTTTTAATGTATCTTGCTTTGTTTTCTCAAATTTTCAGCAAATGGCACCGACGAAACAAGCTAAAGTAATCAAGGATTTCCAGAAGCAGTCTGCACAATTGGACATGACGGTAAAATCTTTAACAAAATGCTTTAAGCTCGGTGTAATCGCAGAGATTGTCTGTGTCATGTTTTGGTTTTGAATGGTTGCAGATAGAGATGATGTCAGATGCAATTGATGAAACACTTGACAAAGATGAAGCTGAGGAAGAAACAGAAGATCTCACTAACCAGGTTAGTTAGTTACTGCAAATTCAATCACAAGAATCATACTTAATCTCTATTCATAACATATATTGCCTCGTTGTTACAGGTTCTCGATGAGATTGGAGTCGGTGTTGCATCTCAGGTTTTTTGTACTTCATTAAGCTAAATCTGGAAAGAAAAATGTTGCCATCTCTTTGTGTTGGACTAAAATTATGTTTCTTGTTTCTGTCTAAACAGTTATCTTCAGCTCCAAAAGGTCGTATCGCAACAAAAACCGCTGCTCCAGCTCCCTCCATCACCGCCAAGAACGAGTATGAGAGTTAACATCATTTACTTGCTCTATTATAACTTTGAGATGATTCATTCATTTCATACAATCTTGAACTCTTGTTATTGCAGTGTGGGATCTACTGAAGTGGATGATCTAGAGAGGAGATTGGCTTCACTACGACGAATCTGAGAGACACGCAAGTTATCAATCATCATGCATCAAAACAAAGCAGCTTTCTTATAGTTAGTAATATGTATAAAATCTACTCATGTCACACACTGATCAGAAAATGAAGGAATATATAACATTTGATTCTGAGTTCTTATAGAAAATTTCACAAAAAAGAAAAAAGAGAGTTTTGAGAATCAAAAGAGACAGCAAAGTACAGATTCTCACTATGTGAAACTCTCTAAAAACTCATAATCATTCGATGATAGACTGAATAACTCCAGCACCAACAGTCTTACCTCCTTCTCTGATAGCAAACCTCATTCCTTGTTCACAAGCAACCGGCACAATAAGCTCAACGACAATCTTCACTCGATCACCAGGCATAACCATCTTCGACTCTTCATCTTTATCGTTCATAATCTTTGTCACTTTCCCCGTAACATCTGTCGTCCTCATGTAAAACTGAGGCCTGTAACCTGCAAAGAACGGAGAATGCCTTCCACCTTCTTCTTTCTTCAACACATACACAATCGCTTCAAATTTCGTATGCGGAGTAATCGAACCGGGCTTAGCTAAAACCATACCTCTCTGAATATCAGCTTTCTGAATACCTCTAAGCAACAATCCTACATTATCACCAGCTAAAGCCTCGTCGAGTATCTTCTGAAACATTTCGACTCCAGTAACAGTGTAGTTCCTAGTTTCCCTTAAACCCACTAAATCTACAGTCTCTCCTACCTTAACCGTACCTCTTTCGACACGCCCTGTAGCTACCGTACCACGTCCTGTAATCGAAAACACATCTTCCACCGCTAACAAGAAGGGTAATTCGGTTTGTCTAGTCGGAATCGGAATGTAACTATCAACAGCATCCATAAGTTCATAAATCTTATCTACCCATTTGTTATCACCTCGTTTCGTATTCGGATTCTCGGTTAACGTCTCTACAGCTAAAAGTGCAGAACCAGAGATAATCGGAATATCATCACCATTAAACTCATAAGACGATAAAAGCTCACGAACCTCAAGCTCAACTAGCTCTAGCAACTCTGCATCATCTACTTGATCTTCTTTATTCAAGAATACAACCATATCAGGTACACCAACCTGCTTAGCCAACAGAATATGCTCCTTAGTCTGTGGCATAGGTCCATCGGCACCCGAAACAACGAGAATCGCTCCGTCCATTTGTGCAGCTCCGGTAATCATGTTCTTAACGTAATCAGCGTGACCAGGACAATCGACATGAGCGTAATGACGATTCTCAGTCTCGTATTCAACGGTAGCTGTGTTGATTGTGATTCCACGAGCTCGTTCCTCCGGCGCGGCGTCGATTTCGTCGTATTTCTTCGCGACGCTGCTTCCGATTGAAGCTAAAGCCATGGTTAACGCGGCGGTCAACGTAGTCTTCCCGTGGTCAACGTGACCGATGGTGCCGATGTTCACATGAGGTTTCTTCCTCTCGAATTTCCCACGAGCGGCACGGACGGTGAAGGAACGGCGAGTGGATTGAGATACGGTGGTTGTGACGGTGGTTAGTGAGTGAGAAGGGAGGAAAGAGGAAGAGAGAGTTAGGGTTTTGAGTTTACCGGAAGTTGAAATGGTGGGTGAGAGTGATGGAGATGGTGAAGAGTATGAAGAGAGGAATCTAGAGGAGGAAGAACATGCAGCTGGAGCCGAAATCGCCATTGACGACGGATTTGGAGAAGAATTCGAGAATCTAGGGTTTGAGAAATTTGAGGATTTTGGAGAAGAAGAAGAAGAAGAAGATTGTTTATAGTGTTATCTGAAAGATGAAGGGCTCATATTAAATCCTATCCGTTGCAACTTCTTTGTCCTCAAGTTTATTCAACCACAAATCGTGTTGTTTTTAGCTCTCACAGTAAAACATCCTGCTGTTTTTTACAAACGCCAAGATAACCTGCCGTTTTGAGGTCACGCAATCACAGATCGTGCCGTTTTTTATAGTCATAAATGGCAAGATAAATCAAAGTAATCAAGGGAAACTACATGGTGTTTTTGTTATCAGTTGTTTTTCTAAAACCTGAAGAGATTCTTATGGACTTTGGGGACTAAACGGCAAGTAAGTGAAACTCGAGTTTGGTCTCTGTGAAGAATCTTGTCACTATCTTTTTTTGAATCTTCATTAGAATTCTCTGAGTTTGTTGCAGACAAAGCTAAAGCTTCAGCTTCATTAACGACCTGAACAAGAAAAACCACAATAAAATTAAGTCCTTAATGTCACTACCATTTTACAAATGCTAATATGAATAAAAGAAGAGCTTAGTGTTGCACCTTGTTGTAGCATTGCGTTGGACTATCGCTAATTCCGTGGAGGAAATCTGAAAACAAGACAGAAGAATACTACGAATTAAACCGGTAAATCAAAAATAGTTCAATTATGTGTGTTTAAAAGATTATAGAGATGAGAAATTTTTTACCTGAGTAAGCTTCATCTTTGAAGATGAGTAAGCTTCGAGGCATCATCCATACAGAGAACGGGTCTTGATTATCTCTCTCTGTACCGGGATTTTGGTCACTGGAAATGTCATTGTCGCCTGATCTTAATCTCAAATGCGGACTGAAGTCCATAACGACAGGCGAGCCTAGAGACAAGATAGCTACAACGGGAAAATAAGCCGGTCCATCTTGGTGCGGCTGCAAAAAATAACAACCATTGAAGTAACAAAACTCTGCTGTTTAAACCGAAAGGAACCACCGAGAATACGAATGACATTACCATTATCCCTTGGTCAGGATGGTATTCATTAATGAGGACATGATTTATCATACAAGGGAACAAACCCGAGCTTTCACGAATCTTTGCGGTAATCTTTGTTAGCCAAGAAGGTACTGAAAACAAAGCGAAAGATAATAAATAAACACTCTCAAGTCTCTAGAATTTACATTATCAAGAATCATTTGGCACATCTTTACTTACACTCTTGTGGAACAAGACCCTTTTCATGGACCATACCACCTACAGAACAAACCAAAGGTCAAGACTTTTTTTTTTTTTTCCTTAAAACATTTACTACACAAACAATGTAATGAGTAAGTGTACACACATACCCCAGTTCTGTAATCTTCTGTTCTTTAATGTCTTCCATATAGAACCAGATCCTCCATATATCTTACAAAACAGTAAAAAAAAATGTTTTTAAAACATGAACAAAATCAATATGTGAAATTGGAGAGGAGTTTTTACATGGTTTAAGAGCTGAGTTTGTTCTTCATCAGTAATGAAACCAGGTATGTAGAACACTGTTGGTGTACGACCGACCCTGAATCTCTCTAACTCCATTGCTTTGTAAAAGAATCAAACTTTAAACAAGTTAGAACATTTCTTATAGAATCAGAGCTAAAATCGGGAGAAAAGCAATCATTTTTCGGAGAAATCGAGTCTATTCAACTAATTTACTCACAAGGATTCGCCTATTAGTATCTCAAATGAAGAAGAAAGTAACAAAGGAAGTATTGAAACTAACCGTGAATGCAAAGAGAAGAGACAAAATTGTTGTTTTCACTTGCGAGGAAGAAGAAACTGACAAAAGATTCGATCAATGGCTGAAGAAGAAGAAAGGAAGAGTTTTTTTTTTTTTCGCAAAGAAAGAATTAAAATAAGGTTTCTTTAGTTTCTTAACTTTCTTGGGCTTTGTATCTGCATAAATTTATAAAACCCAAAAATCTTTTCCGGGGCTCCAAATTATATTTCTTAATTTAACAGAAAAAAGTTTAATTCAAATTTTTAATGTAATGGACATTGCGAAGAAATTAGGCTAAATAGTCAAGAAAAAACTATATCTTAAAATCTAACCAAAACCTACTTATGTGGCAAAAAATTATCCATTAGATCTAAGATTTTTTGTTACTTTTTAACACTTAATTATATTGAAACTGGTTTAAAATCGATTACATCATTAAAGAGATCAACATATGAAATACAAAGAGACCTTCCACACCAGAAACAAAGTAAGGACAATTATCTCTAATGACACATTAGCGATACCAAAATGGTCTTGTTTCGAGTCGAATGTAGACAATTAGGTGTTCCCGAATCCACAATAGAAGCCGGACTTCCAAAATCTAATACGATAACACGACAACAATTCTCTTAATTAAAATAAATCTTTTTCTTTGATTGTTTTTGTCAATTTTGTTCCGAGTTAACTTCAGTGAAGCCGCCGCTGAACAAATTTGAACTGCAAAACTTAAATCATATATTTGCCAATTTTGTTACTTTTTTAGATATATTTTTTACATATTTGCATTATTCTTTAACCGCTTACCACCACTCCCACGTACAAAGAAAGGTCCAACTTCCACTAACCTCCGATATAATCTAAACTGGTTTTCACAACTAATATAATCAATCGGAAGAAACAAAGCCCTAGGGAAAAAGGTCCTCTCTTACGTATGGGATATAGATTGATAAAGCCTAATTGCTCTCATCGAGTGTTTTGATAAGATTGGAGAAATCGATGTTTAATTTATTGTGATGTTTACGTCCCCAAACCTAATTATGGCAATTTCCATTGATTGGAAACCCTAATTTTAAAAAAACTCAATTTCTAATTACGATCGATTTTTCTCTGAATTAATCAAAAAGATTATATTCCTGTTTGTTTATACAAATCGTATTTATATAGCTTTTTGGTTATACAACTGAATCTGCTTATAGGTCTATATATGGTTTTTTTATTTCAGATGAAATTTCACTATAGTTTATGAAATTTTGTTCATGACTTCATGAAATTACCAAATTTCACTACAGTTGATGATTGTTAGGATTATGATTCTTTGTGTACACTTCAGATGTCTCTAAATGGGCAGCGATATAAGTTCTTGAAACAGCAAGAGAGATGCCAATCTACGAGCATTGCTTCTTCAAGAGCCTCGAGGCCGCCTGTGTCCGAAACAATCAGCCAGAGGCCTGCTTTAGCAGCTCCTGTCAGATTTTCGGACGATACGAAGCGACTTAAGGACATTCACAACATAAGAAAGAGTTGTGCTAGTGCTCAAATCAAACTAGTCATTGATCTTTTGTTTAAGATAATTGTATCACCTCTTTTTGTTGTTGTTGCTTCTTCTTCTTCATATATAATGAAGTTGATTTGTTTTGTAGACAAGACAAGCTTTTACGGCAGAACAAATAAAAGAAGCTTGTCATGTTGATATGCATGCCAATAAGGATGTTTTTATTAGTTTGAGGAACAATCCGAAAGCGCATTTTGACGGAAGAAGGTTCTCTTACAAGGTAACTAAACATTTTCATTCAATGTGAGTTAGGATTTCACTGAAAAATAGTTTTACCGATTTACAATTTCCGTCAACAGGCTACGCACGATGTCAACGACAAGCGCCAGCTTCTTTCTTTGGTAAAGAGCTTACCCAAATGTCATGGAGGATTTGCAGGTATGCACCATCGAAGCCACCATTAGTATGATATTTTCCGCGTTAAAATAAATTTCCTAGATTTCAAGATTGTATTTTATTTTTTTGCAGGCTCTAAAATCTTCAGGAGACATTTGGTTGCTATCAAATTCGAAAGAGTACATTGCGTACCCAAATGATTTAAAGTGTGATATGAAGATTGATGACAAGTTAAAAGCTCTATTCCGCGACATAGACATCCCGAGCGACATGCAAGAAGTGGAGAAAGAGCTGCTGAAAATCGGCTTGAAGCCGGCAACCAACACTGCTGAGAGGCAAGCTGCTGCACGGATGCATGGCATATCGAATAAACCGAAAGAGAGAAAGAAGAAGAAACAAGAGATGAGCAAGAGAACAAAAGTCACCAATTTCCATCTCCCCGAGCTCTTCCAGAAACCTTAGGGATCTATGGCTTCTTTATTTCTCGTTATACACCAACCATATGATCCTCTTACAAGTTATGACATATGAAGAAGAAACATTAACGAAGACAACCTTGTATCTTGTATGTTCATCAATGACAACTATGTGGATCCAAGAATGAAAACTTGGCATGAGTACAGTTATTGCTTCAACAAGTACAAACTAAAATGAGATTGATGTAGATGATGAGATTACCACTAAGTAGCTATATAGTGCACATGGTTGATCCATTTGCTTTTCAGCCTTCTTCCCAATCAATGTCGTCTTCTTCCTCTTCTTCTTCTTCCTTACCCGAAGCTTCTGCTTCCACATTCAAGTCTACCTTGTAGTTTCCATTTCCTGCAAGTTAAGTAACATCAGTAACCAAGCTCAGTATCACATAATCCGTATAAATCACGAAACCTAGACTAAATTAACTATCTTTTCGATATTTATAACCGAGTAATGTGTAGTTCCATATGATCAAAACTAGTACGCAAATTGGAAATAAAGTACGTAAACTCAAACTCACCTGCAACAGGAGCTTCTTCTTCCCATTCAACATGTTCTTCATCTTCCTCTTCACGTTTAGCCTTCATACCAACCTGACGATCTGAGGACGTCGTAGAATCCGGTTGAATCTCATGAGAGGTTAATTCACCTGCGGATTCTTGCTGATTCGACTTTTTAGCTAGCTCTTGCGCCTGCAGTAGAGCTGTGTAATAAGCTTTGAGATACTCATCCTGAAAAGTATCGATATACTTTAATTAAGAATTCTACTGTGTGAATCTAACGCAAAAAAGAATTTGTCCTCGAAAGCATGCCTTTATATCCTCACTATTGCCATTTCCCATGGCTGGTTTCTTGTCATCTGAAAGTTTTGCTGAGTCATCACCATCCTCAACTTTTGCTTCTTGTCTCATTTCTCCTCTTTGTTCATCGGTCAGATTCATTCCTGACTTGATCATCCATGGAGGCAAGACTTTCAGACTAGAATCTCCACCTTTAGATTTAACATCATCTGTTCCTTCACCAAGGTTAACCTCAACCTAACCATGTAAATTAGATTTAATGAACCAATTAACCACAATGAAAATAGGCATTGACAAGTGTTACTAATCATCACCTTTGTCTCTCCGAGAAATGGCATCGGTGTTGAATTATACCCACCCTGTGACCTCAACGGATCATCCGGGTTATAATCACCATTTTCACGAGCAGCCTTAGCTGCACGAGCCTCCCATGCTGGAAATGGTTCAGAGGCAGGAAACGGTAGGTCTTTTACTCTATTTATTTGCTCCATCAGTGGTTCCAGTCGATCCTGCACTTCATTTCCAGTTTTGTCAACGCACCAATTACATAAACTAATGCCACAATACAGAGAACACTACTCAAGCAAAACCAAAACATCAAAAACAGTATACCAAATTCAGCAGCGCGTCTTTTAGTTTTTCTTGCTGCCGTCTCCTTGCATTTTCACCTCCATCCACTACTTCTTCGGAAGTTAGATTGCTACATTCCACAACAAGTTCACCGTTGCAATTTTCACAACGAAAACAATCGTCTTCCATCGAAATCAATCTCAGGGCATCTAGTGCATTATATCTATAACCAGAAATGAGAATCTATTCAGGTTTAGTGAACATAATACAACTCACAAATGTAAAAGATTTCAAAGATTATTGGACTTTACTTCCTTTTGCAGTTAGGACAGCCATACTCCTGAACAGTATTCTTATCATCTAGATCATCTTTGAGCTTTTTTTTAATATGGTTCAGTTTCAAACGAACAATATCGTACATCTGTAAGAGAGCAGGAGTGATATAGGGTGGTTTGATATAACAAAAGATAAAAAAAAAGTATCAGGGACATGAAGCACACATTTTGATAATCGAGGCAGCTATACGAGGCCCATTGGAACTTAGTTTTGTCGTCTGCTCGGCCATCAGCTGTAGCAGACACTGCATAACTATACATCTTTGCATGCTTTGCAGTCTATTGAAAAGATTGAGAATCATATATTGTGCTATATATCAATCTGAAAGAAGACAGATAGTTTATATACACAGACCTCTTTCCTGTGGTGACGCGTGACTAATTTTTGTTCTTCAAAGTATTTTAATAGTTTTCGAAGTTGCTTCGTGTGCAGCTTCAAATCTTTGGCCAAGTCTTCGTCTCTAACCCATTGCCGCCTAGCAACCATAGAACCAAAAGAATTATCAAAATTCACCTAATAGTGTTTTAGAGATGGAAATTGAAGAGATGCAAACAAAAAACAAACCTCGTAAGCGTGTCCAGCACCTGAACGGCAGTTCCTTTGCTTTCAGTTTTAGCAGATTTCTGCGGATTCTCGTTTACCGTAACATAATCATCGTAAAAAGCCCTTGCGACAAGTTTCACCAGCCTGAAAATGAATGCAAAGGAACATAGTGTGTGATTGGAATAGAAACAAAAAAAACAAGGTTTGATGTTAAAGAGTGTTACTTGATAAACGGCTCGAGCACAACGGTTTTCCGCACGGTGATTTTGTTTTCCATGGAGTTAACAATGCAGATACTAACATTTACCACCAGTCTTCTTACTCTGCATACTTAAAACAGAGCAATCACCGTATAAGCAAACTAAACTAAACGAGGTTTAAATATCACAAGAAACGATTTTGAATGCACGAATTTTAGAAAATTTCAGATTCAATTTGAATAACCAAAAAGCTAAACGTAACCAAAAATCAAATCTTTAGAAAAACAACGAACACGATCCGACTTCATAGCTCATACATAAACTTTAATCAACAAAAGTCCCGATTCTGTAGAACCCTAACAAAATTTAGTTGCGATTTTACAGGTTCTGCAACCTAAATTTCTTCAATTTTAGAACGAAGGAAATTAGGGTTTAATCAATCGATACTAACCTTTCTTTAGAGGAAGAACACAGGAAGGATTAGCAATGACGCAGAGAAGAAGAATGAAGCTTTGATTTAGGGAAGTTTTTATCAATTTGATTTCAGAGAGAGGAGAGAGAACGTAAATACTTACTTTGTTAAGCCCATCAGAATTAGGCCCAATGCTACGAATAATATGTAGAAATATATAATGCTTAGATATGGTTTAGCATTCTGTTTAGTTTGTACATGTTTTATAATTTGATTTTGTTTATTACCGTATCATTGTGGTTTGTGAACAAAATCTGGTTAAAATACTTTCTAACTCGGTTCGTTTTAGGTTGTGAACTTGTTTCCTGAGGTCATGTGGTGATATATTGTTGACAAATTTGTAGTTGTCCGTCCGAGATCCAAGATATTGTTAGAGATGTATAGATATATTATTGACTGTTTGTTTCTGTTTTTGAAGCCACAACCTCGGAGGAATGCTCCGGGTTGTGATCAGAAACATCGATCAGGCCGTTGCGAAAGCCGCCCACCACGGAGCGATTGTGATCGAAACCATCGATGGAGGCATGGCTGATCCAGGGAGGGAGACATACGTTCGTGACCCTTATTGATGGGGATCAGGTCAGAATTCCCAATCCATCACCATTGTGAAATTTTGATTAGTCCATCCCATTTATGATTTTTGATTTTTGCAATGTTATGTCAAAGAGAGGTTCATGAATATATGAGGAACCCGAGTGGTCACTGTATTCATAGGCCTGAAGTCCACTGCATCAACAGTAAGGCGCAATTGATGATTCTTCAGACCTATTATCTTTTGAACCGTTTCTACGAGACTGTCTTTGGGCGTATGTGACTCATCATTGGTCATCTCATGATGGCATCCTTGACCTGAAACTTGGAGACACCGGGCTGGTTCTCGCTACCAGAGACCAAACATAAATGGGTTGCCCAATGGAGGCGTAGGGCGCCTAGAATTAACCAGCGGCACGTTCGAATGTTCTCTTGCGATAGCAACGGCTGGTGGATCCAGTACATCTAATCATTTTGGATTCCCTATGCATATATGTAAGAAAGTACAATTTTCGTACATTTTCCAATACCGTAAAAATGGTAATCTAAATAAAAAAACACATTAAAACTCAATTAAACCGTTTATAATTCCAAATAGTTAGTAAGAAATAAAGAAAAACAACAAAATCAAATTTATTTTTGATATATTGCTCTCCTTGTATTTTTGCCTGCAAAATCATTAATTAAATTCACATTGTCGAGTTTTTCAACCATCTATGTTTCAACGGATGGCAAAAATAACTCATTCAATCTCTCTTGTCACATGGTAGACCGCAAATAATTTTGTTATCAGCTTCAACTTTGAATTTTAACTAATAATTTCAAATGGATAATTAACATGTTTGCTTAGAGAAGACCCATAAACAATAAAAAAAACATTTGAAAAACAAAATCTTATGAATATTATTATTGTAGAAATTTTTTATAATTTCTTTTAATTATAGCTATAACAAAATTTTAACTAAAAAGACCCTATACATTTAGGGCATAAGCGGTGGCTTCACTAGGTTGTCCTCTAGGCCGGGTCTGGGTGGATATGTGGTTGTGATACCGACCAGGGTTGATCTAGTTTTGAGGGTCAAGGAAGTCGTCGTGCAGGACCCCCATGGTATCATGTGGTGTATATGGGCTCCCCTCAGCAATGATGAATTGACACTCATCTAGAACCCATAACGGAGTCGAGATCGAAGGAGGCCAACCGAGGATGTTTCAAATTGTTGAGCATCGCATTTCTCTTTAGTTACTTTCAAGACTCTCGTATTTCATTTTCGTATCTTTGATGTTTTAAGACCCTCCCTGTTTTTCATTATCGTTGGATATTTCAGTTATGTTTTCTCTCTTCATGATCTTTTCATATCGTAATTTTAATCTCTAGACCTTAAACCTCTGAATCTTCACAAGCTACCCATACAATGTGACCAACGACCACACTAATCTCCACAGCGACCATCAATAATCAAAAAGCGACCGATTTATTCTGGACAATGACCATCATATGTAATGTATCGATCGTATTAGGATTATAAAGCCTAATACTCAACATATTAACTACATAGAAGATGGTCGGAAGCCCCAAACCAAGTCTTCTAGTGATCAACAACTGTTGGGCCTTTCTGCCCAAACCAAGTATAAGAAAACATGGTGCGTCTGATAACGTCGTCCATGCGTGTTTAATGGACGTAAACATGATTATTCGCGACCGAAAGTTGATGTGATATGACATTTTCAGTGGATTAGAGGCTGCGAGTTTCGGCGATGTATCGTTTATAACTCCAAATTTTACCCTAGAAAATTATCTATGTATAACTTTTTTAAATTCCAAATTCATGTACAAATTCAATAGGTTTTTTTTATCTTTTTAAACGATGATTTCATTAATAGTTCCAAGTTTGGAAAAAGGCCTTTGAAAAACAAATAGAAGAGAAAAAATTAAACGACACTGCCAATAAGCATATGGTTAAAGAATTTATTTTAGAGAATTTTTCAGATATTTTGTTCAATTTTCTCTTCTTTATTTATTTATTTATCTATCATTGGGCCTAATTCTGATGGGCTTAATCAATTCAATCAATTTCTCTCTCTCAAATCAAATTGATAAAAACTCCCAAATCCTCCTCACATCGATCAAATCAGAAAAATCAAACCTTTTTTCTTCGATCGTCTTCTCCACTTGCTTCCATTTCGAACCCTTCTCGTCTTCTTTCTCCAAACGAAAGGTTTGTACAAAACCCTAATCGCTTCGAGATTTATTGTGGTCTTTAGGTTGCAGAATCTTTAGGGTTTGTTGATTACAGTGGATGGAATCTTGTTTTCGATTTGATTACGAAATTGTATTTTTAGCTTCTTGGGTTAATCGTAATTAGGTTTTCGATTTTTTAAGTATTGATGATTGGTTAGTTAGGATAGTATTAACGTTTTTTTCTTGTGTGTAGATATGTCTTTAAATGATCAGCTAAATAAGTTTAAGAAACAGCAAGTGCAATGCCAAACTACGCTTTCGGATATTGCTTCTTCAAGAACCTCGGCCGGACCGCCTTCTTCGAGGTCGTCCGTCCCTGCTGCTCCTATCAGTCAGAGGCCTGTTGCTACAGCTCCTATCAGGTTTTCTAACGATACCGAACGGCTTCAGATGATTAACAGCATACGGAAATCTCCTGTTGGAGCTCAAATGAAGCGTGTTATCGAACTTCTTTACGAGGTTTGTTACGGGTTTTTTCCTTCGTATGACGTATAAATCATGAAGTTGATTTGTTTTTTGTTGCAGACAAGGCAAGCGTTTACGCCAGAGCAAATAAACGATGTGTGTCATGTCGATATGCATGCCAATAAGGCTGTTTTCGATAGTATGAGGAACAATTCGAAAGCGCATTTTGACGGAAGAAGGTTTTCGTACAAGGCTACGCACGATGTCAAAGACAAGAAACAGCTTCTTCTATTGATTAAAAAATATCCCGATGGGATTGCAGTGAGCGATCTCAAAGACGCTTACCCGAATGTCCTAGAGGATTTGCAGGTACGCATTCGGATAACGTTTTTTCGGAAATAACTTTGTATAAATATACTTGTCTTGTGTTATTGCAGGCTTTGAAAGCTTCAAAAGATATTTGGTTGCTATCGAATTCAACAAATTCAACGGAGGACATTGCGTACCCAAATGATCTTAAGATTGATATGAAGATTGATGATGACTTTAAAGCTCTATTCCGCAACATTGAAGTACCGAGCGACATGTTGGACGTTGAGAAGGAGCTGATGAAGATTGGTTTGAAGCCGGCGTCAAACACTGCGGAGAGGAAAGCTGCTGAACAGATGCTTGGTGTACCGAGTAAATCGAAACAGAAGAAGAAGAAGAAACAAGAGATTAGCAAGAGAACTAAACTTACTAATGCCCATCTTCCCGAGCTCTTTCAGAACCTTAACCCCAGCAGTTCCCGGAATTAAACGGCATAAATGTATGATTCGATGATATGAAAATTCAAATTAAGCCCTGATTTTGTTACTAGTCAAGAAACAATTCACACTGGAGGAAAAACAGATTATATATATTTGTGAGTTTTCATGTATTTTTCATAACCAAGAAAAATCCAAATTTCAGCTTATAAGCAACATTGGTTAGAAAGTACAATCACATTAGAGTTTGACTATGTTTAAGATAATCTGAAAGTTGAAATAATTGAATAGTTTTTTGTAATCAATCATTCAACACTTTTTCTTACAAGCTCTTGAAAACATATCCCTTATGTTCTTTGAACCAGTCTCTATCTTTGCTTGCTTTGTCTGTTTTCCAGATTTTCCTTGCTTCTTATTTGTTTTCTCCTAACAAATGTATACCAGAAAAGCTTAATAAGTCAACAAGAACAAGTAACACAAAGATATGGAGTTTAGAACTCTTTATCTATAAATTCAGCAATTGAACATACACTCACCTGTGAAGAATTTGAGGATTCCATGTAATTCTCATATGGAGATGGAAGATTCTCCATATTGGTTTCTTTCGTCGTTGGATCAACAAACTCGAGACTGCAAAACAAACCAGACATAACGATTAAGGAACTATGATTCTCTTCTTCCAAAGATTTTAACATTCTAAAAAAAGTACCCGAGATGATCATAGAGAAGCTTTAACCAAGGATCAGTCTTCAAGTACTCTCCCACAATTGAAACTGCATCTACCACTGTACATATTAAAGCTGGTATCAGTGATTAGCTATATTACGAGTAAAATGATTTGTATTCTCAAACTTACATGTTTGTTTCTCATCTTGAGCTGCATAGTTTTTGTCCAATCCTGGTAGAGTCTTCTTTAAACAGCATACCTACATTCATTATAACACAATGCACCTTCAGGATCTTGGATACAGCAGATACGCGCTAACATGAATACTCTTACCCTCAAATCCATACAGAGATACAATAATTGTTATAGAGCAAATTCAGAATTTTCACCAGACAATATCGAAAAAAAGACATATTAGCATTTAAACAAGCCTCATTCTTGAGGCATATGCGGTGCGTGAAAATTTCAATCGCATATATCAGTTTCAAACGGAGGAGGTATCAAGAAATCGTCTTCTGACAAGATCATACCTTATAGCTTAACCAAGCAAAAACTTTCGAGTTATCAAGCCGATAGAACTTCATAGACCCAACCTCTGCAAGAAGAGAAGAAAAATGAAATTAAATACAAGAGAGATTCCCAAGCTCTTCAGTTAAGTGCGTGGAACCGTGTTTTCTCAAACAATAGAACATCAATTTTACCTTGAGTCTGACATACGATTTCCATACACTTTTCTGCAAGTGACGATAAATGTTGATATCCAGGATGTCCTTCCACAAATAAAATCTCATCTAGTTCCCTGAACTTTCCAACATCTTCTTCACCTTTCTATAGAATCAACAAATTTAAGAACACAATCAACATTTCTGAGAAATGGAATTAGTAGTGAACAGAGAAGAGCCAAGAGTGACCTTCATTCTTGCTTCGTCGAAAATAGGCAACAAGATGAAAACAGGATCAACCGGGGTCGCCATATATAAGCTTCCATCTATAACAAGAAAAGGGAGATAAAAATTTTGTACAAATACATGTTGTTATGTCTCAAAATCATTAGGAAGTAAGCATTTTGCTACACTAGATAATCATGTCGATTAATCGTGGAATTACCTTGAGAAATGTAATCTCCTAGGAACCAAGAACCATATGATTGCTTAAACCATTGAAGTTCTTGAAGCATACCATTGTTAAATAGGTAGCTTGTTCCATTTTCTGCCATTCATATAAGAGAAGATATCAAACCTGATTTTGCCCTACAACACTATATAGCAACCCTATCACATAGTCTATACAATCACATTACCTGATTTTGGATGTCGAAGCGTTAATAGTTCTCCGGGTTTGTTTCCGCCACAACCTGAATCTTTACATATGCAACAAAATATGGCCATGTTATTATCCAAAGCATCAAAAAATTCCAACTAACATTGATTCAGAGTAAAAAAGATTAATGTTATTTCTAATTCAAATCTAACATTTTCAACCACTGATAAACACTGACTAACCCTTTTCATGAACATTCATACACCATTGCATAATCTAAAGCCATTTAGGTTATAATAAAACATATAATTGAAGAATGTGCAACAACAAAGAACAAGAGAGAGAACCTGGGGCAATAAGAACTCTTGTCTTCTCAACTCCTTCCCACCAAACAGTAGAGCTCATCTTCAGAAACTTATCTTTAAGCCCAATTTGATGATATACCGAGAAGACAGCGACTAGTGAGGTAAACGAATTAAGAAGAAATTTCTCTGAGACATTTCATCGAACAGTTGGTGTGCATATTAAACTTCCAAAAGATTCGGACCAGACAAAAAAAAAAACTAGAAGTATTACCGAGTTGGCGCCATAAGAGAAGTAGCGCGCGTTAAATATGAGCCTGGGCTATTAACAGTAAAAAGACCAGGCCCATCAAAATATAACTAACATTTTTGCCCCTAAACTTATTAGAAATTAGCCACATAACTGTTATACTCTATTTGGTAACAATACAACCCAAAAAAATGAAGCAGCTTTGCTTCAATGGAGTCTCACAGAAACTTGAACAACCAGTAAAAATAGATAAATAGTTATATAACCATTCAAATGACATAGAGAAACTACATCAACATAATACAGAGAAATCAAACTATGTACCGACGAAAACATCGGTACTTCTCCGGAAATGTTTAAAACCATAACAAACCCAAAAAACAAAAAAAAACTACTGATTGATACTACTACTACTACTACTACATAAGAACATCAAAGAAACACAACAACTCTAAAATATTACCCATTACAAAAGACAAAGGTATATTTTTTTTTCTACTACTTGTTGTGTCTTGTGTTCTTCATCTTCATTCTTCTCCATAGATAGTCTTGAAAAAAAAGCATATCATAAAAAGCCAAGCTTGAAACTGTACAAAATCAGAGCCTTTCTCTCTTTCCTAATCCATGTTAAAAATCCGGATAAAACAGCTTTTTGTAGAGAGACGTCATTGTTGTGGTTCATGAGTAGATACGATCGCATAAACTGTACACAACACTGACTGGCTTTTTCGCTGCGCCTTTCCAATAAACTTTCTCAAGTTTTCCGTTGGAGAGAGGACGTGGAACAACGGTTTCTTGGCAGTTTTGTTGCAGTACAACGTCTAGTTCTCCACTAGCTGCTCCAATTAGTCCTGTTTCAAGAAAAGGTTTAGTTTTTTTAAGTATGCGGCTACGCGAAGAAAGAAACCGAGAGCTTTCTTTACCTAGAAATAGAGGAGAAGGTTTTCCGGGTCTTGATTTGTACTCGGGATGGAACTGAGCTCCAACGTAAAACGGATGGTTAGGCAGCTCAACGATCTGTATTATCAAAATGTAAAAGAATTATAACCAAGAAGATGTAAATTATTCAAGTGGTGTTCAGGGTTTATCTATCGGATTTTACCTCCATTCGCTGACCCGTCTCATCTTTTCCTGGAAATGTCAGTCCAGAGCTCTCGAAACGTGGAACCATAGATGGATTCACCTATAAGAGAACATCTTCTTTTAGCTTAAACTGTTAAAGAGATAAGCTTTTATGTACAATTAGTGTGATTAAATACCTCATATCTGTGTCGGTGTCTTTCATCGACAAAACTTCTATTCCCATATCTAAAACATTCAAAAGAATAAGATATCAGTTAAGCTCTAAGATGCATCAAGTTGAAACTTTTTAGAGTCTTGTGCTTACAGTTTTGCTGATTTGGAGTCTTTAGTTTGGAAATAAGTTCTTCTTGAGCCTAACCTCATAGTACCTCCCATATGTGTTTTCGAGCCCTGCTTCAAACAAAATTTACACGAAATCCCGAATTAAGTAGAGTGAAGTAATTATAACTTAAAACAAGAAAATGTGGAAAGGGAACAAACAAACCTCAGGCATGAAAATAACACAAGGGTTTTTGGTATTAGGATCAAGTTCAGTACTGTTTGCTTCTGGTAAACCGAGTACGGTTCTTGCAAACTCGATCACAGCGAGTTGCATCCCTAGACAGATACCGAGGTACGGAATTCTGTTTTCTCTAGCGTATTTAGCTGCTAGAATCTTTCCTTCAATACCTCTATTGCCAAAACCTCCCGGTACAAGTATACCATCAGCACCCTGAAAGACAAATTACATAGACCTAATAAACGGAAAGTTCTTGTCGACACAAGAAATCAGGATTAAAGAATGTTCAGACCTTGAGTAACTTCCACGCAGCCTTATACGCATCCGGATTCTGCAGAGGAATCATTTCGCTTCAGTTTTTACGGTTTCATAATTTGTATTAAGTAGTTAAGCTTAGTGTGAAGTGCCAACATACCTTCTTTTTCACTCCTTGTTCAAGATCACTAGCTGAAATCCAATCTATGACTAGTTTCTTGCGCCTAGCCACAGAAGCGTGCAAGAGAGCCTTGTGAATGGAAAGATACGAATCCAACAGCTCAGTGTACTTCCCAACAACAGCAATTCTTACCTGAAAACACAACATAATGAAGTCAGTCTCTAACTAAAAACCAGTGAGATAAACTAAGCCTGAAATGTCATGGAACACACCGGAACATGCAACTTGTCGCTCATGTTAGCCATCAAGGACCATTCCTCTAACGCAGGCTCCTTCGCAACTCTATACACACAATGAATCCAACAAGAATCAGCATTTATATGAATGGACCAATCTATTCGATAATAAGAGTAAGCGAGACACACCCTTTAAGGTTCAAGACGCCTAAAATCGCCTCGTGTGCCTTTTGTTCCTGCTCAAATAAGTTAATATGTAAAGACATTAGTGATGAGAACAACCCGTTTACCGAAACTTTGAAACTATGGCGGAAAGAGAACGCTACTCACTTTGAGAAGCAATGGAATGTGCCAAATGTTGGGACAATCGTAGAGAGTGACAACATTTTCCATCTGTAAATACCATTTCTATCTTATTAAACATTGTTCATATATACAAAGAGAGGATTAAGTCTTTGTCTTGCAAATATTACATACCGGGACATGGCAAAACTGAGAGAGTTTGGCCTTCACATTATCTTCAAGTGGCTACAAAATCAAGTTTCCATGTAAGAACTTACACAAACATTACCAAAGTCTAAACAAGAAATTAACAAGGATTCATACCTTTGTGCTACGGCAAGCCAAGATATTAGGGCTCAAACCAAGACCTCTCAAGTCTCGAACGCTATGTTGTGTTGGTTTAGTCTTCTGTAAGCAATTAGACATTGTTAGAACAAGAAACTCCAAATAACAAAGTAAACAGATTAAACAAAATATTCAAGAATCAAGAAACTTGCTTGTTCTCCAACAACATTCAACACAGGCACAAGACTGACATGGATTAAGCAAAAGTTCTCAGAGCCTGAAAAAAAAGGGTTAAACCTTAAGTAAACTCTCATTGTTATACCTTAATGAACACATACACACAAAACTAAATCTTACCAACACGATACGAGAACTGCCCAAGAGCTTCAATAAAAGGCATAGACTCTATATCTCCTGCAAAATTTCAAAAAGTAAATCTCCATATTCTTAAACCTCACACTAAGTTAAAATCTCTATAAAGAGAAAATCTATTAAAGTACCTATTGTTCCTCCAAGTTCTATGACACAAACATCAGCTGGACTTGACTGTCCATCGACTGGGATCCTCGCCGCACGCTCGATCCATTCTTGAATTGCATCAGTGATATGAGGAACAACCTAAAAATTATCACTTTTAGGGGAATTTCATCGAACAGTTGGTCTACATATATTAGTTTCTTGTGTTTTTGTGTTTTCTAATTACCTGAACAGTCTTTCCAAGATAATCTCCTCTCCTCTCTTTCTCAAGCACATGCTGTTTTTCACAAAAAGTTCAAAACTTGTAAGTTCAATTACCAAAATCCAAACCTTTTTTTTTTTTGGTCAAAACACACACAAACCTTATAAACTTTTCCAGTAGTTATGTTGTTTTCACGAGTCAGCTTAATATCCATAAACCTCTCATAGTTCCCAAGATCAAGATCAACCTTTTTATTCACACACACACAACAAAACATAACAAAAAAAGTTTTATTTTTTTTTATCTTTATCAAATGGTAGTTGACCTAATTGAATGAACAAGTCATTAAATGTTTTGCAGTACCTCACCACCATCGTCCAAGACATAAACTTCACCATGTTCAATAGGTGACATGGTCCCAGCATCAATGTTTAAGTAAGGATCTGCATCATTTTCACTACAGGATTAAGTACAGTAACTAACTATAACAAAAAAAAAGTGTTACTTTATGAAAAAAAAAGTCATGAGAATTTGGAAATTAGAAAAAGATTGAATCTTTGTAAATTTCAAAGATCCTATTCTAAAACTTTTTCTACACGCGTGAGCAAAAGAAAAAAAAAACACTCCTTTTTCATGTTTGTTGACCTAATGGGGCCAAATAAATCAAATCTGAAACTTTTCCTTTTATAAACTTTGTTATCAGTTGGGGGGAAAAAAAAAAAGCAAAAAATGAAAGTGATAAAAAAAAAAACCAACTTTCTGTGAGAAGGAGAGAAAAAAATGGCGACTTGTTCGTTTACATGAAAAAAAATCTGTTATAGAGAAAGAAAATAAAGACCGATTTTAATGGTGGTGACTCTGAATCCACAAGATTTGAGAATGAGTCCGATACTACTCGCTGTTACTCCTTTTCCGAGTCCACTCACTACTCCACCTGAAACCACCACATACTTCATCTTCTTCGTCTAAAATATGATGATTCTTCAAAACTCTGTTTCCTGCAAAAAAAAAAAAAAAAACAGAACATAAAAACAGGGCATAGAAACAGAACCAGTTTTTCTTTTGGGTTTTGTCACCATAAATTAACTGTCCTAGAAATTAGATAAGTAATTCATCTTCATGTTTTTATTATTTATGTCATACAGAATCTAGAATCAGTTCCGATTTCACAAGTAACAAGCAAAAGCAGAGGAAGACTTAACAGAGAGGAGCAAGAACATAGAGGAATCTGAGTTCTTGAGTTTATGTTTAGGAAATGAAAGTGTAAAGAGAAGATAAAGTAGATGAGAGATATGTTTAGACTTACCTAATTTTTCTTAAAATAAACAAGAAATGGAAGTTTGGGAGATTTTATCCAAATGTGAAGTGAATTGAATGAGAGAGATGGTGAAGGGAGGGGGATTTTATAAGCAATGTTTCTGTCTATGTTGAAGAGAAGGTTACCTGTTTTTTTATGTAATTAGCAAATTAAATTCTTAAACTAATAGTACATTTCTCTGTCACACTTTATATTTATATTTTATTTTGTTTTTCATCTTGGACAAATGAGGACAAAAATATCATAAAACATTTCGAGGTATCTTGATGAGGACTTTTTGTAAGTTCAATTTTCTTAGCTAAATGACTGCAGTGCAGAGATTTTCGTATCTAATTTTTCTTCTTTTTTGTCGTGGATATTTGTATTGTTTCCTAAGGTCATTGTTTTTAAATTCGACTCAGACATTGAACCGGTTGACCTATCGGGTTATCGGTCTGACCCCTGGTTAACCGTGGATCAACATATATATATATATATATATATATATATATATTCTGGAGATATATTAAAAAAATGCATATGCTTAAAAATACAACAAATAAAGTTTTAAAACTTTCCTTTAGATGTAGGAATCAACGAATTTTATGATTAAGTTTATATCTAAAATTTAAGATATAATACAAGATATTAAAGAGTATGGAATATTTAACAAGAAATAAAAAATAAAATAAAATAAGTGAACATTTAAAATTCAAATTAAATCAAAATAAAATTGTAAATCACTAATGACAGAGCCTCAAAGACAACAAAGAAGCGTAAGAAGAGATTAGAGATTCTATAAATAAAAGTATTCCACAAACGTAAAACCCTTACATTTTAATATCAACGTGTCAAAACAAACTCTCAAATTCAAATTAAGGTTCTTTTAAACCCAAAAATCATATGTTCAACCGACCGATTCGAGGGTTAATAGCAAATTTTTCTGGTTTTCTAATGATTTTTAATTAGCCGGTTTTACCATCAAACCAAATCATTATATGATCAGATCATGGTTGAACCGGCCAGTCTGGTCCGGAAATGAAAACATTGGTTAAGGTTTATATTTCTTAAAGAAAGAAATTTTGTAAAGACAATCTCTTTTAATAATATAACCTACTGCGATAATAAATCTATTTTGTTTGATTGATAACATTTTTCAAACAAAAATGTTTTCATCTCTTAATTTTTTTTATTTTATATAATTTTTTAACGGTGTATATGACTAAAAAAAGTTGGCATATGACGATGGATTAGCTAAATATGCATTCTTTTTGCTTTTAGGCTTTCATTGTTTGGAGCATGTTCCATTAGTATTAGATTCAATTTTGCGAGCGGACGAGATTGGGTCGGAGTACCCGAAACAAGTTCGTGTGTAATAACGTTTTAAGTTTTTTGAATAATAATTGGGAGAAATTTCTCCCGGTGCACTACAGAGAAAAAGAAAAAAAAAAGTAGAATAAGATTCAGTTGTTTGTGAAAATTGTTACAGCATGAGTTCTAGAGATAGATATTAACTAGATGATTGGCCCGCACCATGTGCGGGTATGAAATATATTTTAAAATAATTATATTTTAGTATTAATAACATAATTTTATTATTTATTACATTTAGAAACAATATACTAATAATAATTATTATAATTATTATTTTTAAATTTATAAAATTTTAAAGATGTTGAGAAAAAATAGAAATCTTAAGGAAATATAATTAAAACTCATTCTAAACACTAAGTGAAATATAGAACCAACGACTGAAACGGCTTTGGCCGGTTTATCAAGACTTATAAGCATCATCGATCTTCTTGCTTATATTGTGACCTTGTAAAATGTTTATGATTCCAAAACAATTTCATAGATCTTCTTATGGGATAAATTTGTGGGGAAAAGTTACCTTTTTCTCACAATTCTTCTACTCTATAAGGTATGTTTGTGTCTATTCTAGTTGACGGTTTTTGGCAACGACAATCTATAGATAAAATTTGATTTGTTAAAAAGTTGTTGCAAGCGGCTCTTGATGTGAAAGCTAATGTTTTGGTTACCCCTATATATGGTTCCAAAGTAAAAGTAATCAAGAAAAATATTGATCAATTAATTTCTTTTTATGATGTTTATTACTTTTGATGTGTATATTTTTTAGTTTTGGCTATTGACGTTGGTCTCATTTGCTACTGTTTAATTAGCCAAATTATTATACACAATTTTAGTTATGATTAGCCAAATTTTAGACACAACTGTGTTTTTGATGTAAGGATTAAGATAAAAAGAACTCAAGTTTGAAATTTTGTGGATGTTTTGTATTTGCAACATCTAACAGCTTTGAGATACTTTGACTCTCCCTCATCTCATTTAATTATCTACGGAAACCAAAACCAAAATCCAAACCAAAATCGAATTACTACATTCAAGCATATAGAAAAATAGAAACAAATCAAATTAGTACATTTAAACGTATAAAATAAATATAAGCGATTTAGTAAAGAAAAGAAAGCACAAAGACGTTCTTATGTTCGGATGTTGAAGTGTTTCTTTATATTGTGCATGGAGGAAGGAGTACTTAATACGATTCTAAATAATAGCTGATTTTTTAAAACATTGGGATATATTATAGTATAAATTTATTCCTTCATTATTGATTATTATATAAATATATATATCAATTTAAAGTTTTTTTTAAAACATAAAATCTTTAAATTTAAGAGATAATTTTGGCATATTTTCGGCACCAAGATTTAAAAGATATTTAAAATTTTCTAGGTTTAAATATTTTGTATCTATCGATAAAAGTATATGGGCAATTCTTAAAAGTACAACCAAAAACATTTTTTCTTCCAGAAATACCACCAATTTTCAAAAGCTCCAAAAATACTACTTTTTCCAAAAGTTTAAAAAATACACAAAACTAAAACTAACTTTAAATATTCAAAACTAAAACCCTAAACCCCAAACCTAAATCCTACAACCTAACACTATACCCTAATTTTACAATAGTTAACCCAAACCCAAAAATTTATATTCTAGGCTCTTGAAAATCAATTTTTGAGGTTGTGGTATTCTTGGAACTTTTGAAAATAAATGGTATTTTTGGAACTTTTAGTGATATTTATGGAATTTTTGAAAATTGGTGGTATTTTTGGAAAAAAAACTTTTTTGATGGTATTTAGGGAATTTCTCAAAGTGTAATTTTTTTTAAAGAGGGATTTAAATGTATAGTTTGATATTTCTAAATGTTTATATATTCGAAACCTAAGATTTTAAAGATATTTGAAAATTTTCATACCGGGGAGAGCTAAACCAAACAAATAGTTGGGATAATGTTGTATATTTGGTTAAAAAAATAAGTTTGTTATAAAATCTTGAGGTATATTTTTCTGCCGAATTTAAATTCTTGTTTAGCAAAATTATAAAAGGAAGATTTAAAATTAATAATTCAAAGAAAAATAATTAATTTTTTCAAGTCAAACAAATGATTTAAATACTTTAAAAGCCATGTCATCTTTTTCACCATTTCATGTCACCATTCCAAGTCATCATTTTTTGAAGAATTGACCAATGAAATTAAAACATTAAAACAGCTTATCATCTTTCACTAAAACAATTTTCCATTTAATAGGAAGGGGTTAAAGTGACAAATAGGATTTAGAGTTTTAGGAATAAAAGTTTAATTTTGAATAGGATAGTGAAATGATATTTATATTTTATTATCTATAATTTAATATAAAAAGTTACCTATTAAAATGAAGAGAGACAAAATGTGTAATTTTTCCAAAAATAATTAGTTTATTGTTATATCTAAATAAATTGATTTACCGTCGCCATGGGCTCACTGCGTATCTTTTTACCTACTATGTACATCAAATATTTTGGAGTGCATATTTGTTAGTTATTTTCTTTTAGACATGTACACTATCATAAAAGCTAAAAATAGTATAACATATATAAAAAGCACATCCTTAAATATTTTATACTATTATAAAAAATTAAGATATTGAAAATGAAATATAAGCTCAAAACTTACTCTTTACGAATATTCAGAAAGTATATTTAAGTGTAAACTTGATAAATATATAATTTTTAGAAGCATTTTTCGGATTCCATTTAAAAAAAAAAAGAATCCGTCTATCGTGTCGGGTCCTACGGATACGGGACTTCGAGCCCTGTGAACCGTAATTACAGCAACGGTATTAACTAATGCATTAGGTCGTTATTTTGTTTATTTTATGATTAATATTATTCTATTGGATCGTGGCCAATCACCTCCTTCGCCTAATGAATAACATTTCAAACTATGAAAAATGTATTTACGCTATAAGATAATCATGAAAATGTTTAATTTCCACTATATATATTATACTCCCTCCGTTTCTCTATATTGGATGTTTTGATTAAAAGCACAAGAATTAAGAAAAAACTTTTATTTTAAAATATAAATAATTATATAAACTTAAAATAACTTAGCCGATTATTAAAAAGACTGCAGAATACTAGTGGCCACACAGTATTCAATAAAGATAAAAGCAACATAAAAATATGAGAACTTCTTAGGGCATGTACATTGGAGACATTTTTTAAAGTGTCTAAAAACTTTTTAGTAATTAAATAAATTAAATTTTAGGATCTTGATATCTAAAAACAGAAAAAATATCATATATAAGACCTAATGTCCTAAAATTTAATATATTTAATTACTAAAAAGTTTTTACACTTTTAAAAATGTTTCCAATATACATGCCCTAATATTGTGAAACAAAAAAATCTCTAAAACATCTTATATAGAGAAACAGGGAGAGTAGTATTTTAACTCATACATTCAGCTTCGGAGGTAAGTCGTGAAGGTTGATTAGTTTCTGAACAACATATCGGCTCATATTGGTAATCGTTTTAATAAATGTATCGCCATTTTATAATTTATAACGTTATTGATTGAATTAATCAAAAAAGTAATACCAAAAACGTTACATTTAATTTTATTTGTACAATTATTTTATATAACTTCACTCTATGCTATAAAGCTTATAGTTCCAACTTATAGCTGAAAAACTTATACCGATTTTAGTTACAATTCGGATCTATAACTAAACATGTAATCTCGTACCTAAAAATATAATATAATAAAGATAAATCAATCATTTATTATCTACCAATATTGAATTATGAGTTTATGCATCTTTACATATAGATAGTGACCAATTGGTAACGAGCTGTAAGCTAAAGCGGTAAGCTGTAAGCATAGTGCAAAGCTATATAAATAAAGATTATATTGTTTGTACAACTTCCTTTTTTACAGATTTTCTTCCAGCTTTTCTTTCCCATTTCTTTGATTGGTAAAGCCAAAGCTGTATATATTTAAAAGATGTATTACAAGTCTACCAACCAAACCCATAATATCAGAAAATGATGTTACCAACTGTAATTAGTTTGATGGCATACGTTCAGCCAGCTAAACAGCTTCACATGTTACAACAAGCTTTTATTACTCGACTATCTTTTGAATTTTTGTAGAAAATAAAGAAACTGTTAAGGTATCCCACATCGGTAATATGATGGGATATGTAGTAATATATAAAGAGATTGGGCATCTCCACTAATTGCCGATTAGTTTTGAGTTAAAAAAAACCCATAGTATTACATGGTATCAGAGCAGGTTATTAGCCCAAATTGTTAACCCAAGTAGGGTGGCCCAAATAAGGTCTATTAACGGTCCTAAGTGGGATTTGGTTCGAGATGATTGGAAGAACCATCATCTCGAGGGGGCGTGTTAAGGTATCCCGCATTGGTAATATGAAGGGATATGTAGTAATATATAAAGAGATTGGGCCACTCCACTAATTACTAATTGGTTTTGAGTTGGAAGCTCATAATCATACAGAAACTATTGGTACAAGTAAACTAACTCAAAATAAACTATATTATTTTTGTATTTTTTTTATGGTGAATTAACGATTTGATACTATCAAGAAGGTATATTAGTTATCTGAAACCAAGTGGTGGTGGTCTAGTGGATCTCATTTGAAGAGGAGTTGTCTGTTGGTCTAGGCTAGTGGTGGGGAATTATTAACAATTCACATTTGGCCAAACGGATATGGGCCCTTACTTTCGGCCCATTTGAATACCCAGAAGGTCTATTCATGGGTTGCATTTTCTCCAGAGGTTAGTCTGGGCTCTTCCATAGGTTTGAGATTCCTGGAATTTTTTTAATTTTTTTTTTGCTATCTGACACTATTAAGGGAGAGAAAGAAATATTTTTTCAATTTCTGACAAAATTAACCCTATTAAAAAAAAAGAACGTGAGAGAGACGGAAAGATGGAGAGAGAGAGAGGCGGGGAGAAAGAGAGAGGGAGGAAGTGAGGGACTAAGAGAGACGGAGATTTAGAGCATGCACATTGGTGAGACTTTTATAATTTCATAAAACATATTTTAGTATTAGTTTTAATATTAGTTTAATAATTTATTGTTTGAGACTCAATAAGAGACTGTTAATAAATTTGTCTCCATTGGTAAGACCGGTGTCGATCTCATAAAAAAAATTAACGTTTGCAAAATGGAAAATAATCAAAGTAGAGAATTACAAAAAAGGGGTAATATTACAATCCGTAAAAACGTTGAATGCAAAAAAATTTATAAAATCATGATGAAAAAGACAATTAAATCGGTTCTAGTCTTCACTTATGCCATATTTTTGCCAAATATATTGTTCACATACGAAGAGATTTGACATTTGATAAAAATACGCAAATCTCCAAAATTTCAACAAAAAAAATCAATACTTAAAATCATATCAATCGAATTCTAAAAAAAATAATAATAAATAATAGGTTGCTGACATTGCGCCACGTAGTCCATAGAAACGGACTCACCAAATAATTTTTTTTTTTTTTTTATAATATGAGTTCCTAAAAGCTCACCATTGGACGATGGTCTTAGATCTCAAACATAGTATGTGGATTATGTGGGTCCACATGCATCTGTGCTGATCAAGAAAATTAGATTGCAATAATAACTAAATACCTACCACTTTTTTTTGCTGGAAAACATATCAAATTTTTCGTTTTAAGTGTCATAGCAAATTTGCAATGCTACTGTTTATTTTAATGAAAATATTGATTACAAAAGTTCATTGTTACATAATTTTGTTGAAGGATAGATTCAACAATTAAGATTAATTGGCAATAATTTATGCAAAATTAAACTAATTAAAATGTTTTGTTCTCTAAATCTATTGTTTCATTATTTTATAGTAAATATCCGTAGTCATTGTTAAAAAATCACAGCGTTCAAATAAAAAATGGAAAAATGATTCTTAACTGCACGAAGTATTGGCTAATATGTTGCAAACCATCCGAAGTATAGAAATGTCTTCTAAACTACACAAACTATTATGTAACACATGGTGACATACACCAAGTATATGTAAACATGTTAAAAACTACAAATTGGTGCTTTTTGAAAAATATTATCAACTTAAGGATCAATCTGTAATTAATTTCATATAAAATAAATACTTTAAAATAGAAAATTTAAAAAAATATAAATTTAAATAAATTGAAACACCAATACAATTACAAAAATTTAAGAAAAATAATAATGAAAATTTTTGATTTAAAACTAAATTATAGTTTCAGTTTTAAAATATATTAAATTATTTTTGTTAAATTCACAAATTATTAAAAATTTGTAATTTCAAAAAGTTCTTAGTTGCTAAAAAGTAATTGAAAATGTAAGGTATATAGGGATCTAAATATATGTATTTTAAAACCAATTAAATTTATCAAATAAAAGTTTTTTAAATGTTGGTCGACAAATATATTTAAAAATTTGTTGAATAAATTTCAATAGTTTAGAATAAAACATATAAATGACATATATTACACTTTTGTATAAGAATTGTTTTTGTAACATTGGGTCACAAAGCCTAATCCTTAAAAAAAATTAATTAGACTCGTTTTTTTTTTGACAACAAAAAAATTACACTCTTTGTATGGAAAATTATAACTAGTTTTTTTTACTCCTATCCAACATTAAACAGCGAATTGCAATGTAATTTTATAAGTTTTATGAGTTTTACAATGAGAATAAAATTTAATTTTTATTCGAAATTTATGTAATTTTAGAAATTTTGGGATTTTATGGATTTGCTTTTGATTTCTTAAATTTTATATGTTTTTAACTTGCTTTTGGATTTTTTTTATAAACTTTGCATATTAATCCCCATACTAATAATATTTATAAAAGAACACTAACTTGTAGTTTCTAACATATTTACATATACTTGATGTATGTCATTATGTGTTACCTAATAGTTTGTGTAGTTTAGAAGACATTTCTATATTTGAGATGGTTTGCAACATATTAGCCAATACTTCGTGTAAATAAGAATGATTTTTCCATAAAAAATCGTATCTTCTCGTTTTTGTTTCGTCTCTTCGTGCAATTTTCGCCAGCGCTGTACAATTGTTGTAATTATGCTGGTTGACATTACGTCGGTACATACTCCTATATATTAGTGTATTTTTGTTTTTTTTTTATTGGTGTTATTAGTTTCGAAGATCTATCTCATGTAAAATTTGTTATTAAATCAACTGTCCGTCATTGACGCGTATGTATCAAAAATTCAAAACATAATTTGGTAATTACTACTTTCTCGATTCTTAATAAAGTGATTTTCTAGAATTTCACACGAATAAAAAAATAATTCATTATATTTAGTTATAAATGTATATTTTCATAACATTACCATTAATTATTCTATAAATTTAATATTCTTATTTAATATTTTTTCAATTTATTAATATTAATTAAAAAATATAAAATTAGAAAATCAGTTATTATGAATAACAAAAACAAGATAGAAACATCAATTTTCTACAAAAACGTAGAAGGTATTATTATCTAGAAGGCATTAAATATCTTTCTTAAAAAGAATTATGCTGCAAAATATTTTCTTATAACCTTGTACATGGGGGAACCCCCATTTTACACCCAATGAGTATACGACGTCCAGCTATTCTTCTTCCATGATCATTGGAATTCAGGAAACTACACAAACATGGTATTGCCGCTTTCCATTTGTCACAACAACCAGGTGGAATCTTATTGTGTAAATGTCCATAAAAGGCATCTAGGCAACCTGTAAGCTCCATACCGCAAGGTCCTTTTGGCTGCGGGGCACCGACGACATTAGTTAGAGACGAAAATAATGTCAAGACTATGATGATGGTGATGACTAACAACGAAAAGATCTTCATGGCTTATGAGTTAATAACTCAAAATTACAAGCATAACAAGATAAAATTTACTTTCTAGATATAATCTCTGCTTTTTTCATTTTGTTTTGGGTGTTTATATAAAAAATTGGAAAGCGTAAAATACGGAAAGTCAATAGGTATTGGAGGATCATAACCCTATTTTAATGTACAAAGCAATAAAGAACAAAATAAAAATATGACTTGCTCAATAATTTTATTCTATTTTTAGCTATCTTTTACATTCTCGGAGCTAGTTTCATGAAAAAAATAAGCTGATGTTTTTTGTTTAGGTGTTTTTTTGTATGTGGATCCATTCATTATAGAAAAAGTCTCATAAAAGTCAATAAACACGTTACGGACCTTACGGTATTATATGGTATTTTTTTCTTTTAGAACCCCACAATTTTGCTTCATGGAGAGTCGAACAAAGCTAGAAAACGAAGCAAAAGAGGGTTATGTGTCACATGGTAAAAAAAAAAGTGATCTACGTTGTGTCAGTCAGTTCAGTGAGTAAGGTGAAAGAAAAGAGAAAAAATGGTGGTAAGAATGACTGAGACAGAGTCTAAGGGAGATATGGAAAAAAAAGTGTTTGAGAATGTATTTTAGCCTGCAGTTAGAGTTAAGTACATCTCCAACTCCACTTTAAATCACACTTTAAAATGAAGTTTATAGTAAAATCCTCTTCAACCCCACTATAAATCCTACAGTAAATTAGAGCAACTACATTTTTTTACTCTACATATAGAGTAAACTCATTTTTCACTCTATTCTAGAGTTGAAATTTTTTATTTATAAAAAAGATCTTTTAACTTTTTACTCATTATGCTTTTACACTTAAAATATATTATTAAATATATTTTTTTGTTATTGGTTCTTTAATTTTTGATTAAATGATTAATAACCTTTTAACAAAATTATAAAATGATAATCAAAATTAATATTTAACAAAAATATTTAACCAACACAATTAAAATGCAAAAAAAAAAAAAAATTCAAATCAGTGAAAATTATTAAGGGAAAATAATGAAATTAAGATAAATAATATAAAATAAATGATAATATTCGGTTTGAAGAATTCTTGGGTGATTTAGAAGAATCAAAGATAAAGAAGCTCATTTTTCACTTCGTAAAGATTTAGTTGATCATTTGTGTAAGAAATTCGGTAATAATAATGCTTAAATTATATTATTTTATCTTTTTCTATTGTGTAGTGTTATTTTATTTCTATAATAAATGTTCAGCTAAAATATTATTGTGATTTTAGTGAATTATTGATAATAAAAAAATTGGGTAAATTGTATAATTTTAATAAGTCAAAGAGTAAATTCAAAAATAATATATTTATAATATTTTTTTAGGGTAAAAAATAGAGTATTGGGTTGGAGAAAACCGCTACTCTAAAATAGAGTTATTGTAGAGTGAAAAATAAAACCATGGGTTGGAGATGATCTAAAGTAAAAAAGATTGACTGATACGGATCAGGTTTTACCCGAAATAAAACACTGCAAGTGCACAGGCACGCAGTAGTATATTCAGGGATCGAATCCACAGAGACCAATAGTTTGCACAACAAACTATAGAAAATTGAATTAAGTTAAGCAGGAAAAAGTGGTTTTAAGCGAAGTTATCAAATTGAAAGACAAGGTTGCAAGTAAAAGCGATTTAAATTCAAATAAATAAAAGCGCTAGGCATTAGGGAATTCTCAGGAAATCACAATCATAAACCAGTCAACTATTCAGATTCTAATATGCATGCATCTCAAACTCAAAACACTAAGATAAATTGCTCCACTTTCGTGATAACAATTACTTTCCCTAGAGATCCGAGTGCCTAAACTTTCGCATGGTCACGGCTATCCTAGACAAACATTACAGTTCAGGTTTGATCAGTTCATAATACTCTATAACTAACCTTTCGAATTGTTATAACGCATTACTCATCAACAGTAGTTCTAGCAATACACAAGCTTTTGGAATGTGTATTAACCTAAGATCTAGTGATTAAATGGCCAGTTCAATCCTAGTATTATGCTTAACAGTGATGAAGATGGTAATTGATAAGCAACCTATTTGTGTCTAGTTTAATCTATGAGATCCATTGAAAACCCTAAAACCTAACTAGAAAACTACTCATACATGATTAAAGAACAAGCAAAAACCATGGATAAGAATAGCATAATCAATAGAATAAGAAATCAAAAAGGGTTCAGAAATCTTCTCCAAAAGGTGATGAGATCTTCTCCCAATTACAACTCTGAATCTCTAAAAAATCTGAATAAAATCGTGCATGTCACAAATAACAAAACCCTATGGGTATTTATAGGATAAAACGGAATCTGAAAAATTTCCTTAAAATCTAGGGACTGGACCGGTCGGTTCAGTTTCCAGAGAGCAAAGCTTCTTCACGTGATCAGTCTGGATTGGTTGGTCCACATCTGGATTGGTCGGTCCACTTGGATTGGTCGGTCTGAAAGTGGATTGGTCGGTCCAGTTTCCAAAGGCCAAAAATCTGCAAATCTTCAATAGGGACCAGTTTCCAGAAAACTCCAATTTTCGCTCAATTGCTCAAATCTCCTTCCCAAACGCGTGCGGTTCCAAATCTTCGAGTATAGATCTAAATATCAACTCAAAACAACTCAAAAGACTCTGAAAACTCGTCAAACTCGTGGTTAGGAACGTCCAAATTCACGTTATATCATTGACCCTTCTCTTATGATATTTATAGTGATTCGAGAAGAATGAATCAAAAGAATCATCAGTTCAAAATATCGGCAACTGAACCGGAGAAGCATTTGGGACATGGGTCAATGTGGTTCGACCGGATTTAACCGGATTTGATAATATTTTGAAATTAGTAGTATATAAAATTTGATACTCTTTTAACATTAAACAAATCACTTGAATAATTTGAATTGTTTAGGAAAATTAAATAAATAATACATATAAGTTAACTATCATAAATATTTAAAAGGAGAATTACAAATATGCCACGCTTAAAAATATTTTTTCTAAATATGCCACCCTTGAAAATTTATTGCAAACATGCCACTTTTTATAGAAAAAAACAAAATCATTAATCGATTTTCAAACTATAGCATAATTGTAAAGTGGCATGCCAAAACTGGCATATCATGAAAATTCTCATATTAAAAACTAATCGCTATCACTATTTTTGGTGATTTAATCAAGAAGTTAAAAGAATATATCTATGATTTCTCTAATACATACTTTTATAGTTTAATTTTATAGTGTTGATGTTGAGTTTTTGGTTGTAAAACTTGAAAAAATTAGAAAAATAAATGTAATTAGAAAAAGTGCAAAAGTCATTACTCATTTGTAAAGCATATCTCTTTTATTTAAGTTAAAAAAGTTCTACCTAAAAAGAAAAGAAAATAAAACAAAAATTAATTTGATTAATAAAATAGTAAAGTTGGTTTAAATCTGGTTTGAAACGGTTCGATTGGGTTGTTGTTTCACGGGTTTTTGCCGGTTCAACCCAGTTATTGACTCTATCTGAGTTTTAGAGCTAACCTAACCCGGATTGGTACCCGATTCGCGGTTGAACCCGGGTAGACTCCGGTTCGATCCGGTTTTCAAAACATTACTTATATGTCAAAATTCCCAAGCATAATTTAGTACTAATACTTATTAATTATATAGTACTCGACGCTATTGAATGAGATTCACCCAACCTCGACAACAACTCGAGGATATGGCCCCTACAACAAAATTTAATAAGACCCTACCAATAGCTAATATTTTCACATCAATAGGGTAAAAAACCAAATTTGGTTTAATGAATGGATTCCATAGATATTTTCGCATTTTCTTAAGATCGACGTGCAATAAAGTCCACATATATATTTTATGTATTTCTGCATAAAGTAGTGGGAGGTAAATCTATATATATACTTTGATTTGATATTAGTTAGTTTTTTGGATAATTTTTAATGTGCTATCCTTCAAAACTTAAGTCCATTAAAAATTGGACTAAACCTTAAACTATTACCAATAAAATAGTGACTAAAAAATATTGTATTTTTCTAATTTTAAAGTAGTTAATTCAAAAAATCGTTATTCTAAACGTTTTCACTTAATCATACAGTTCAAAAATGATTTGATAAGGCAACGTAAACTTGTGATAACTATTGCTAACGGCCAAATAATTAAACCTATAAGTTTAATATTTCAATATAGTATTTATGTAGTAGTAACTAGTAAGATGTATGCGATATTAAATAACTATTTTACTAAAACAAATGTTGAAGAAAGCATGAAAGATGTATATTTTTCATATTGGTTCTAAAGATTGCTCGAAAGTATCTTCGAACAAAACCTAACACTTGTAAAGCGAAGATTGAGTGGATTGTGGTTTGCACGCCAAAAGTAGAAGGTGGTATGGGTTTAAAGCCTCTTGTGAAAGCTAACAAAATATGTTGCTTGAAACATATTTGGCGACTAATGACTGTTCGTTCTTCGTTATGAGTTAATTGGGTATATCGCTATTTAATTCGCAAGGGATCTTTTCGGAGCATCAACAATTTTACATCTTTTAGGTTTTGGATGTGGAGAAAATTTCTAAGATACATAGAGATGGCCTGTACGTTCTTATAAATAGAGGTAAAAAAGGGAGACATTACTTCATTTTGGTATGATGTATGGACATATAAAAATTGGTTACCGGATGTTACAAGAGGATGTATAGATTTGGGTATTCCTATACACACATCAGTGGATTTAGCATTGAAAACTTATCGTCGACAAAACCATAGACTAGAGGCGTACAATGTTAATGAACTAATCATTGAAGAATAACAGAGAAAAGGTGATGGAGTTGGCACCTGGGAGTTGATGAGGATGTGATATTATAGAGAAGACGAGAAGTCGAGAAGATAAGTTTCGTCCCTTGTTTAATTGGAAAGCTACATGGACACAAATTAGAGTTAAAAAACTTATTAAGGTATGGTGGAAAGGATTGTGATTCTCACACAATATACCAAAATATGTTTTTCATGCATGGCTTGTGATTCATGATCGGTTAGCTACAGGAGATCGTATGCTTAAGTGGAACATGGGAGCTAATAGTGCTTGCAGTCTCTGCCAATGCAATGAAGAGATATGAAATCACCTTTATTTTATATGTCGTTTCTCGGAGAAATTTTTGGGGAATCTGACTCGGAATCTTTTCGGAAATAGGTACACAACTGTTTGAGACCATCTTTAGTGGACGTTACCCACGACGAAACTGTTCAATTCTTGACGCGACTTGTGTTTCAAACTACGCTTCATACTATATGGCGGGAACGAAACAATAGGCGACATGGGGAATCCTCTCTAGCTCACAACAGCACACTTAATCAAGTTCATTGATAAGCAAGTTCGGAATAGATTGTCAACAATACGCGATATGAGAGATCGTCGGTTCGGTTCGAGGACGGATGGAAGCATGGTTTGCTTCAAGATGATATTTTTTTCAGTGTAAAAATTATTTTTTCTATCTCAAATCCTTAACATAATGTGTAACTAGTTGCAAAAACGTTTTTTTATTTTGTTTGTATCAATTTAACATTTGGTTCAAAAATATATATATATATATATATATATATATATATTTCTTCAACAGAGGAAAGCGATAGTTGCTTACAAAAAGAGTAATGGATATTTATGCTTAATAGGAAAACTGTAATAAATTAAATAAGAAGACAAAAAATCGAGTCGGCAAAATTTTTCGAAAACCACGTGTATTTTTTAAAACAAGAAAAACAAATAAAAACTCGAAACAAATGAAATATGAACACGAAAACAACTTTTTCATACATGAAGCAAAGAATAATTCCCCAAAAATTCTGACCAGATAAATACAATAAGATAAAAAGCGCAAAAATGGATAATGATAAATTTTAAGAAGAACGTACCGAAAGTTAAAAAGTAGTAGAAAAAGAGGAAAAAGAAAACATAATATAATTTATCTGTTAATAGTATGAAATACATAGACGACAAACAAAAAAAAAATAGTATGAAATACATATTATAATATACAAATTGAGTAGTATAAATAAATAGAAAAGAAAAGTGATGGTCAAAGACAAAGAAAGAGGAACCTTCGTTATGAATCGAAAGGAAACGTCAACGACGACCAACTAACTAACTTACCTTCCCCCTCACACTTTATGGTCCCTTTTCACGTCGGTCCAATTGTTGTCTTACCATTTATGTCACTCGCTTTGTCACTCTTTATTTACCATGGTATGATAACTATAGAACAATTATAAAAAGAAAAAATACAAAGTTTGAACTCTTGGTTTCTTTTAAGATCTAAATTAATCTTTTAAATCTATACTAATCAAAATACTTTTGCTATTTAATGTATAAATATGAATAAATAAAACTTTTAGATCATTCAAAATTCTATGCATGAAGGATTTTGATCCTAAATAAATATGGTGAATTTCATGCGAAACTATTAATCCACTACTATTTGGTTGTAAACAGTTAGTTTTAGTATTATTTTGTAAAACAATGATGATTCATGTCTACATTAAAGAAAAATTATTTAAATTTAACTTACAATTTGATTAGTTTTAGACATTTGACACTAATTAGTAAAACATAAGATAAGAAAAGATTACTAAAAATATAATGTAATCAGGATGAGGTAGTGGCTAAACAACGGAAATTAAGTTGGAAAATTATTTATATGGATCGAAATCCATCTATTTATATATTTTGGAATTGTTAGTCTTAAAACCACAATACTTTTTGATTAAAAAAAAACTTTTATTCTTTTGGGTTATTTGAGGAGTTTTTTTTTTTTTTTTTTTTTAAATTTCAGGTTGTATTAATCATAAGAAGTTACAAGGAGAAAAGGGATTAAATTCCTTCGATCAAAGACCATGAAGGAAAAAGAAAATAAAAAGGTTACAATTTGTAGAGGTTTAGGTGCCTCTAAACCACAGAAGAAGACATTCGGAAAAGTTGTTACGATCCTTAAGAGCTAAGCAACTATCCCGAATGGCCCTATCAATGTTCTTAAAAAGAGTCTCTGCAGGGAGCTTGATGTTCTTGAAGACGCGCTCGTTTCTCTGCCTCCAAAGAGAGTAGATAACCTTGTGAGCCACTAACAACTTCAAGTTGTTTTCAGACGGATTTGGTAGTGGGATTTTGAGCCATGTCATGAAGTTAGGCCAAGTCACAAATCCTATATAAGGCGCAAGGAACCTTTTGAAGACTTGTCTCCAAACGTCGTGAGCATATGGGCAGTTTAGAAACATATGCACTCTAGATTCCCTGTAAATCTCACAAAGTACACAAGTTTCAGATTCAAGCACACCCCATCTAGTCAGTCTGTCCTTTGTTGCTCACCTATCCAGGCAAGCTAACCACATAATGAAAGCATGCTTTTGAACATGTCCCAAAAACCAAACCACCTTTGACCACTCAACCTGAGTAAAAGTACCCAGTAGTTGTTTCCTAGCTAGAGCGAAAGAGAAACTGTCTTTTAAGGGACCAATCCCATATTTCCACTTGTACTTATCTAGAATGTCAACTGAAGATGTGTACATGAGAGGTAGGAGAACAGAGTCACAAAATTTTCACTTCTAGCTCCTCTGAAGTTCCAACCGGTTGTTGTTGATGCGTCACTGACTTTTGAATGCAGTGGCAACCCATAAGTTCTTGGTCCATCCTGTCCAATAAAAGAAAGTAGTTGTCCAAATGGGGTCCATATATCTAGCCAAAAGGAACAATTCTCTCCATTACCCACTGAACAGGAGATGAAATCCATCGCCAGAGGCCCAAGTTTAAGCATCTGAGTCCAAGTAGAAGGCTCTGCGCTTTTTGCACTCAAGCTCCAGAAGGACTTAGTTCTCAATTTGTTGGCCCTACACCAAGCGACCCACAAGGAACCAAAGGCCGAGAATAGAAGCCAAATCAACTTCAATGCAAAAATATTATTCCATGCAGCTAAGTCACGAAGTCCTAAACCCCCTGCAGCTTTGGGAGAACAGACTTGAGCCCATTTGACCTTTGCTTTGCCAGAAGAGGAGTTAGGATCACCGGACCATAAGAACTTTCTGCAAAGCTTGTTTATTTCTTTGATGCAGCCCTTTGGAAGAATAAAAGCTGCACACCAATAAGCTAATATACTCTGGATCAAAGAAGATATTAGTTGAGTTCTCCCTGCAAATGAAAGGAATCTAGATGTCCAAGAATGTAGTCTAGCTTTAACCTTATCAATCAGGGGAGCATAATCGGCTTTAGATAACTTTATAGGGAGCAGAGGAAGACCAAGGTACCTCACTGGCAGAGATCCCAGAGTGAACCCAAATGAATTGGCCAAGGTAACTCTTCCTTGATGATGAACACCAACAAGAAAAAGAGAAGTCTTACTTCTATTCATTGTTAGGCCAGAGATCTGAGAGAAATATCCTAGCAACTTCACAATAGCTTTGAGGGAGCGGTGAGTGCCATAAAAAAACACCATCATAACGTCAGCAAAGACCAAATGAGAGACATTAGGGTTTGAAGCCTTTGGGTGAGCTCCTATGAGACCCAAAGAGAACCTGAGATCCAGCAGTCTAGAAAATATCCATCCCAATGACAAAAAGTGGAGGAGACAGAGGGTCCCCTTGGCAAATGCCCCTGGACCCTTTGAAATAGCCACATAACTCTCCATTGACTGCAACAGAGAACCTCGTGGTGGAGATACATTGCTGAACCCATCTGATAAAACCTTAGGGAAATTTGTAGCCTTAAAAACATCAAGAATGAATGTCCATTCCACCGATTCAAATGCCTTCTTCAGATCATTTTTAAGCATTCCTCTCCTTGATATACTTTGATAGTTATACCCTTGTACCATTTCAGATGAGAGCAAGACATTTTCCATTATCTGTCTTCCACTTACAAAAGCAGTTTGATTGACTGAAATCATCTTTGGAAGAAGGCTCTGTAATCTTCTAGCCAGTAGCTTAGCCACAACTTTGTACATCTCATTCAAGTAAGAGATGGGTCTAAAGTCACTCACTTCCTCTGGATTTAGTGTCTTAGGAATCATTGCAATGATCGTGGAATTCCAATGTGGTTCCATTTTTCTTGAAACAAAGAACCCCTGAACTGCCATTGAAACCTCTTCTCCAATAATATCCCAACAACTCCTGAAAAATTCTCCTGTATAACCATCCGGGCCAGGGACCTTGTCAGAAGGCAGAGCAAAGAACTCCTTTTTGATCTCCTCCAGAGAGAAAATTATTTCCAGACTCTATCTCAGGACTTCATCACACCTGAAAGGGTGAATGGAAGCAATTGCATTCACTAGGGAAGGCTTCATGATGGTCTGAGGGCCTAATAATTGAGTGTAGTACTTCACACAAGTGGTTTTAACCTCCTCAAAGTCCATTGTCACTCCTCCTGATCTCTTCTTGAGCCTGAACAATCTTTTCCTTGCTCTTCTAGCCATCATACATCTGTGGAAAAGGCAGAGTTGTAGTCACCCAGTTTTAACCATCTAATCCTAGCTTTTTGTCGCATAAAAGTTTCCTCAGCTTCAGCCAAATATTTCCATTTTTGGAGCGCTTGTATCTCTTTCTTAGCATCAGCTGGAGTGGGGTGAGAGAGCATTGCATTCTGAGCCGATTTCAGGTCTTCCAGTGCCTCTGCTGTCCTTTTTTATATTCCTGAGTAGGCTGAGTGATCAAGCTCTTTAAGAATTCTCTTGAGAAGTTTTAGTTTCCTGCTCACCTTTTGCATCTGCGATCCTTCAACAAAGAAGTTGTGTCAGGCCTCTAAAACAGTTTCTTTGAAGAGAGGATGTTGAAGGAGGTGCAGGTTAAACTTAAAAGGTCTCCTAGGTTTTGGTGTTGGATCAGGGATTTCAATCTTGCAGACTGCATGATCAGAGAACAGAGGCTCACCAAAACTAATTTGCGCATCAGGGAATTCCAATAACCATCTATCATTACGCAATATCCTATCTAGCTTTTTAGCCAAAGGGTTTGTGGGGTTATGGTTCCACCAGGTGAACCTTGGACCTGAGAAGGGGAGGTCAAATAAGCCTGTGACATTAAGACAATGCCTAAGCTCCCTACTCCCTGCACTCACCCTATCAAATTCTTCAGAAAGGGAATGCTCAGAAGGAGTGAGGGTTTGGTTGAAATCACAAACAACTAACCAGGATGTTTTTTGAAAAACATTGTGCATAGCCAACTCCTGAAGCTCATCCCATAATATTCTCCTTGTAGTCCTAAGATTAGAAGCATAGATATAAGTTATTGTACAACTAATCTTACTATTTGGTATGAAGATACCACAACTAATTTGCTGCAGGGACTTTCTGTACACCATCAACACTACTGATAGATCCCAAACATCCCATAGCCTTCCAATATGAGAGAACTCATAACTTGTTTCTATTCTCCAGCCTGGAAAAATAGATTCAATGACTTTAGTAGCATTAGGCTCCAAAACATGCGTCTCCGCAAGACATCCAAAAGAAGGCCGATGATGGCTTATCCATCTCTTAAACCTTTGCTGCTTCTGTGGATCGTTGATCCCTCTTAAATTTCAGTAAAAACTCAGCATCAAAATTTATATATATTGGTGGACTAGTTACCAGGAAGGGGAGTCCCTTCCACATCACTAAGAGGCTGGGCAGAGAAGCTCTTAGTATTACTCATGTTCTTCTTCTCCTGTTTCTTGTTTTTGGAGACTACCAACGTAAAATCCCCAACCACATCAATCTGAGCCTGATCTTCTTTCAGGATTACAGTTTCATGGATAGCATCCTCCACTATATCTATTTCCTTACTCAATTCCTCAACTCTGATAATAAATGAGCCTGGTCCTTTATCTATCAGTTTCTCAGGGGTAGTCACCTTTTGATTCTTTTCGGATGTAGCCGATGTGGAAGGTTGATTTGAGGCAGGATCTTTGGTGTTCAGCTTGGGAGAGTAGACCACAGGAACACTGTCAGGTACCACCATCTTCAACTTGTTTTTTAAAGGACATATTTCTTCCTCATGATAAGCCTTTTTACAATGCTTACATAGAGGTGGAGCCTTATCACATCTCTTGATCGAATGTCCAGCCTCATTGCAAAGGGAGCACACAGGAGGGAGATGTGGATAATTTACCTCTACTCTGAAAATCTCTCCTGATTCAAATCTTGCACAAACCACCTCAGGCACTGGTTTATGTAAGTCGATCTCAGTGAAGACCTTAGCCACCTCAAAATTAGTCATTGCCAGAGTTTGTGGGTGAAGATAGATCGGGTGACCCACCAAACTTGCAATTCTACTAAGGGCTTGGGGGTTGTAAAATTCATACGGCACCTTTCTAAATTCTACCCATACCGGCGCTGTTTTGAGAGCCGGGATCTCCGGAGTGACACATGGGCTCCATGGGGCTACGAACATCGTACTTCCATCTATATTCCATATACCCTCCTTAAGCACACGCTCTCGTGTGGCATTATTTGGGATCTTGAATAAGAAAGAGTTTGCAGATTCAAGCTTTGTAACAGTGATGTCCCTATGCCATTTGCTCCACATCAAGTTAACTACAGCGTTGATTTTACCGTATGACGGAGATTTTCGGTAAAATTGGCCAATGACAAAATCCTTCCAGAGAGGTTTACTTTCTTCGATAACATGATTTGGGATCGTGACACATAGCTCCCCTGACTCGAGGGTGACAGGGGTTCCACATTTCTTGAGTATTGTTGATCCAGACTTGAATCTTTGACACCACGTAAGAGGAGCTTGAGCCGGCCTAGCAGAATCATGTGCTAACGCCGTTGAAGCCGTATCTGTTGAGGCCACCTTGGCCGAAGCAGCCAAAGCAGAGTCAACCACAGGGGACGAGGGAGTCGCAGGACCTTTGGAGGGACCATATGTGACCAAATTTTTGGGGGAGGGTGAAAGAGGCGGTTTTCCCAGATCTGCGATCTGAGATATCGGGACGGTGGATTACTTTGTTGGGGTGATCAAGGGTCCCGATTTTCCCTTTTTTCTGGCCATAGATGCTGAGAACCGCCGGCGGTGGCCACCGGCGACTAGAGTTGCAAAAAGAAAGGAAGGGGCGATTTTTCAGGTAGAGAGAAGCGCGTGAGGATCAAACGCTTTTATTTGAGGAGTTATGGATAAAAAAATTATACAAAATCATATCCACGCAAATTTAAATATGATTTCTAAAGCTCATTTCTTTCGGAAGGAGTCAAACACCAATTGAAGTATTGAACTATCTTTTATACTTGGTAAACTTCAGTTTTGACATTTTCCCCTAAAGTTTTTCAGGTACAATATGTATACAGTAATGTGTTGTGTCATATGACTCATATCCACATGGGCCTTGAGAGCTACATTTCCAGACCAACTATATACACGTGTAATGTAACTGTGGATATATTGTCATTTTCATTTTATTTCATAACATATATAAACATATATATCTTTCTGTAATCTCTCTATATATAAAGATAAACAATACTAGATTGCAACTACTTTTTCTCAAGTTTATTCTGTTATTTGTAGTATCAAGTTAAGCAAATCAAACAAATATCATTCATAGGAATAAAGTGGACGTAGACATATAACTATATAAGCATATTCTTTTTTTTTTTGTTAACGGCCTTAAAAGCAAAACAAAATGCAATCAAAAAGTACCCAAAATAGCAGTGGTCTAATGGTAACATAAAGAGTTTGGTTTTCTTGTGTTTCGGATTCAAACATCTTTTAAGACGTACGTATTCGTTAAATCGGAATACCTAAAGGCAGAGCCGGGTCTGAGCACAGGCTAATAAAGCCCACGCTTTGGGCCTCCGTTTTTAAATGGCCAATTTTAGGCTTGAAATATATATATATATTTTTTTAAAAGTAAATTTGGGCTTCTATTTCGATTTTGCTTAGGGCCTCCATTGCTCCAGGCTCGGCCCTGCCTAAAAGCTAATGCCGAATACCGAGAAAACACTTAAGTATTGTTGGTCTTGTTCTTGTGAAACATTAAACCAAGAATAAACGAGAAAGAAGTTGCAAAAATGTAATGAGCACAAGGGTTATACTAGTCCTACTAAACCAGAATGAAAAAGCCTACATCTCACCGAAAATCATCTTGGAATCCACTATAAAACGAGATTACAAGCAAATATTTTATCATTTAGAGTATATGGAAATAATAACCTACTTTTAAAACTCATCATAGAGCTAATAACAACATAATTTTAGTCATAATTATCTTTTTAATTAAAAAATATCTATTTTCAAAAACTCATTGTAGAGCTATATATATATTTTCATACACCATTGGTTTGTAACTTATTTCTTTCGCGTAGCTTGTTTTATGTCGTCTACTAATTGATCATATATTTCAAATGAGGTAGTAGGTATTTTGAACATATTTTCTTAAGCAATTTGAAACAAAATCAAGGGTAGTGGATTATCGACAAGATCATGAAAAATAGCATTCAAAACTCCAACCAAGCTTTAGGCGACGAAAGATGTGAAGAGAGCATCATCTACTATATTAGAACTTTTTAGTTTACAGCAACAATTTCTTTTTACAAACTATGATATATTTTGATAAAAAAAATTTTGTGGTTTGAATAAATTTGACACTTAATTAAAAAGTAAACAAAAGATATGATCATTAATCAATCCAGTAGATTATCCACGAAATACAGTATAAACATTATAATGAATGGGAAATATGTCGATCAAATCAAATGCAACGCACGTACACTATAAAAACCGTTGGCAATAAAACACTAACTACAGTAGTAATAAATGTAGTAATAAAACACTAACTACACTATTTAGTTAGATCCATCATTAAAACACTGACTACAGTAGTATAAATGTAAATTTTAAAAGAGTGTCAGTAGTTCTTAGAAAAAAAATACATTAATTAACATCATGTATTTTTTGGCCGGTAATTGAAGTTGTTTTCTCAAAACATGTATACTGCAATATAAAAAAAATCAGAAGTAATAAGTTATATATATATATATATACGATCACATGTGTTGGGGAAGAAGGTCAATGGTAATGGCATATCACATGTTTTTGCTTATTTCAATACATTTTTGTTTGTTGGACCTCTTACCTTTTTGTTTCTCTCTCCATAGTCACGGGAAATAATTTGTTTCTGACATTTTCTGTACAACAGTAAGCAACAGATATTAAGATCTATTGCTAGTATTCTCTATTCTGTGTATGATTCTTAGAATTTTTTTTTTTTAATTTTTTTTTGATATTTAAATTATTGGTCAATCCAGCATAAAGCTTTACATCGAACATTTGAATTCAATCATTCTTTTATTTTCTTGATGTGGGTATACCCATTCTTTTATTTGAATTCAATCATTCTTACATTTGAACATCGAACATCGAAGCTTTACTACGTAGTTATACATATTCATGTGTTTATCGAAATGTTGGAATAACACACATGGATGTGTTGTATAAAGAGCACACGTGGATAGATATGGATAAAGTTAAAAAGACTTAAGAAAATATATAAAGTTGGTTGGGGAATCGTCATTGATTTACTGGTTTAATTAGAAATTAATTTCTTACAATATGTCAACAGACTATAGATTCCATTTTTTTTTAAAAAAAGCAGTCAATTATACTTTTACAGATTATCGGAGTATGATTTTAGGATACTCCAATATGTTGTAGGTTAAGGTGATTGCCACAGTCTCGTAACTTGTAGTTTTGAATGTGCATTAATTCGTTTGTCGTGATTCGTATATTACAAGTTAAAATTTGCATTTCATATATACTAGAAATATACTGTAGTGTAAGTATGTTTGTTGGTCGACTAAAAAAAAAGTATTTGGTTGTAGACTTTTTATTGATTTGTTTTTTTTCTTTCACGAACGCATTCTAACGACTACTTACACTATATGCGTTAGACTGTTAATCGTGCTTAAAGATTATCGGAGTGAGATTTGCTCAACTTTTGTTGTAATGATATCGTGCGTTGAATGTTTCAGTACTGTAGTATTAACTGTAGGCATAGGCAGGAGGGCAAGCAGGCAAAGCTTATGCTTGCGGCCCTCATATCGATCCTCATATTTTTTATAACAAATCGGTCATTGGATCCTAAAAGTTTTTTTTATCTTAATAACAAATTGACCTATTTTTTATTTTTGCTTACGACCCATTGAAATTTAGGGCCGGCCCAAACTGTAGGATATATAGACAATATTTTCTTACTACTTTAAAAAGAGAGATAAATAAATAATAAAAGATCACATGGGTGATTTAAAATAGAGAGACCATTCACCAATCTTGAGACGTGAAAATGTTAGGTAATGGCAGTTAGGATACCTTTTTGCATGTGCTCTCTCTCACATGTACAGACACATGCACCTCATTCACTTATTCTAATACATATCTGTTTGACTTATGCAATGTTTGACATGTTGCTACGAGACCAATGTTTCACTGTTAAAAATAAAATGCATGTCTTAGTTAGCAATAAGATATGTTTTTGAAAAAGTTGTAAATTAGAATTTAACGATTCGATCGGTATAAACATAAGACATTTGCGACATATTTGAGCGATAAATGCTGAAGAAATTATACTCCCTCTGTTGTGAAGATTCTTGGTCGTTGGAGAAACATTTCTTGAAGTTTGAGGTCGTTAATCAATGGCTGAAGTACTACAAGCAATGACATTGTATTAAATTATTAAAACAGAGTTTCTGATATATTGTTGAGCTTTTAGTGCAAAACCTTCAACATCCAACCAACGTTCAGAATCTTTGAAAATTCATCATAAACTATTGTTAGTAGTTTATGATATAGTTGCTCAAAACGATGTTATTTGACTGGATATGTGATAATTTTTTTTCTAAAATAAGGTTTTGCCACGACTCGATATATGATCATTTTAAATATCTGAATATTCGTACCGATATGTTCCGTTGAAATAATAAAATATTTTGATTAAAAAATAAATAAATAGAAAACCTTTGGCCTTCATTAAAAGAGGATAGTATTCATATAGTAACTCTCTTCACTTTTTGATAATTATTATAGATACAAATATAATTAATGTACAATACTATAACTGCTTAAAATTTCCTAGATTTACCTGCTCATTGTCTAATCTTGACAATGTAAACATGTTGCGTTCAATTCAATGATGTTTAAAAAGCGTATAGTTCATCGTATATGTATTCAAGCACGTGTATAAGTATTTAAAAAACGTGTAATTTGCTTCTAAAGAAGATTTTTACTAATTGTTTTGTTTGTAAATTTACAACTATCTAATACTATGTTGGAACCAGTCAACCAGATAACGGATTGAAACATATATTTAAATATATTTTGATTTGAAAAAGATTCATCTGATTTTCCAAAAGGGAAAGAAGACTTCGTAAATTAAAAGATAAGATATCGCACTTTATGTTGAAAATGCAAAACAGTAATTAAAGTAAAAAGCTTTTGATCATATTTTTTTTAATGAGTCACATATAAGTATTGTCAGTGTAATTGTCAAGAATCGAAATGAGTAAAGTTCCCAAATCTATTGCCTCTTTGTCGCTTAGCTTTAAGCCTATTACACCGACACGTCTGTAAAATCTTCTGACGTATGTTACGAGGCATCGTGTGTTTTTGAATATTATTATTGTCTTTGCAAATCTAAGATCTTTTACTACTATTATTAACAAGACGTTAACATATTTTGAACCTTGGTGAACCCGGCCAAAATTTTGTTCAAGGATTGTTTATTTGTTTCCATATAAACAAATAAACCTAGAATTGACTCCCGGTTCATTATCGTATTCAATTATTTACCTCAAGAACACCATATTATTAAGTTTACGGTAATTTTTTTTTGTTTTTTTTATATACCTCAAAAAACATAAGAGTTCTACACAGTCATAAATTGATTTTTCTGAATTCACCCGAACTTAAATATTCTAAAACTGAATATACATATACCTAAAAAAAAAAAAAAAAAAAAGATATTGTTTAGGTTCTATATACAAAAGAAAAAGTACGAGAAAACCTTTCATACGCACAATATATGTCTTGATCATGGGTCGAATCGTCGCACGGTGAAGAAGCAACCGAACGACCAATCCACATCCCCACATGTTTTCTCTATCTAACTTTGGTTTACTAAACAAGTACAAATTAAGGCGAATTGAGGAATGACACGGTGGGTTTTGGATATCACGTAGCTTGGGCTATTAAACAAGCCCAACGTAATTTGAATAGCCTACCCTTGCCTCCTCGTTGGTTCACGTGGACGCGTTTTCAAAGTTTCCTAATCATTTTTTGGTGTTTTGTTTTATTTTTGTTGTTGTCAATTAATTTGGTCTATCAACTAATGAATATTAAATATATATATATACATTATTTATTTATTTATTTATTTATATTAGTTAATTTATTCAAAAACATATACTATTAAAAAAAACATCTTCAAAAAATCATATTATTACTTTTTAAATTTGTAAAATTGAAAGTGATATTTAAATTTGCTATATTTAATGTAGAAGAAAAATAATGGACCGTGGACTGAGTATCTTATCAATATATGCTCTTTGAAGTCTTTGGTCCACCTTTAAGGTTGTAGTTGGTGTTTCAAAAATTCGGATTAGATATATTAATCATTGTCATGTTTACCAAAACAACAAAATCTTTTATAGAAAACTAAAAGGACAAAAAAAGGATTCACTAAAATATCTTAACCCGTGGGTTTTTACCATCATTACAATTCTAATGAACGTTATCGAATTGATTATCTGCTAAAGCCTAAAGGATACGATCTAATGATATCGAAATCAAATATCACAATTAGAAAGCAGGTCAACATTTTAATCTGATAATTATATAGTGGAATAGTGTATCAACTTTTCTTTTGTTTCACCCTGAAAATTAACTGTCCGACAAAAAAAAAAGAAAAAACTGTCCGTATTACTAAGCCAAGCCGCCACAAATAATAAAATTCTTTTTTATCTTTTCGATATTTTCGAACTTTTTTATCATCTGATTATTTTTTTTTAGAATATGTATAACTATCAGATTTTTAATAGGTTTTATATCATAACACTATTTCGACTAATCAAATAAGAAAATGTTAAATAATTGCACACTTATAAAAAACTGATCTTTGGTCTATACCTACCTAGCAATTTCTTCACAAATGAAAATCACTATTCCACATTTCCACTACCACTTTGTTTAAAATTATATTTACAAATTCTAATAGTATTGAACACTCAAAAACATAGACAATTTACAAAAGAGAAATTAGAAACATGGAATTTCTAGCAGTACATGTCAAACAATTAAATTTAAAACTATGAGATAAATATAATGGCCCAAAGAATAATGGCCAAACAATTATTTTGATCAAACAATTACTATTTTGATCAACATAAATTGTTAAGTGAATTTGAGAATAATGGCCCAAAGAAGCAAAATATTAATGAATTTCATAAATTGAGGTCCAATAGATTTAGGTTCGTAGCAAAAATTTATCTGTAAATTAGGTCCAGTGCGGTTCTTGTAACAATATTTTTGGATTATAGAACTTCCCTTTAGCTAAACTGAACTAGGCACTCCTACTAATATTGAAAGAAGAGAACAAGTAAGTCATAAACAAATATAAAGACCAAAGTGAGATTCATCATAAAAATTGTGAACATCAAATCATTTAACTGATTTATATTCTCTGTTGCAATCTATATGTAAACATCAAATATGTGTGAATCCCAAACATGATCCGATGTTTTTATATGGTTTGCTGTTTGCAGAAACAGTGTTCCGTGATTCATTTTCGGATTCTGTAACCCGCAAATCTGAGTCCAGTTGCATCAACTCCATGTTTCATGTCGTAAAGATTTAGAGAAATTTCGAGATTCAAGATTGCGAGCATTTTACCATCGGCTTAGAGGTAAACCGAAGAGGAAGATTCTGACGAAGGCGAGAAGAGAGAGAAGACTTCCTCCAATAAGACATACTTGAAGAGCTTTCTTCTTCTTCCTTGGACTTAACCAAGTGAAATACTGGAGACAAGACTCTAAAATTGATTCTCCATCAAGATAATACACCTACAAAGAAAGAAAGAAAAAAATAATATATGATATTAAGATCAAGCAAACAAGATATTAATTTACATGAAGAATTTACCGGTAGAGTTGGATGTAGAATTTACCGGTAAGCTGTTGAGAAGAACTAGTGCAAGAGAGACATGGAATGTGCAGATTAAACCCTTTTCCAGTATATCCGGGAAGGATTTTCCGAAGAAGTTAAATATCCAACGGGGTTGGTATGCGGTTAAATGAATTGAATGTGACATGGCGATCAGATCACCAACAAAAACAAACGCCCCAAGACAACTCGAGGTATTGAAATCTACACCAAGTCTTGAACAATCCTGTAAAGAGTTTTTTCTATACGTGATCTCTGTCCACGATACGCCTGGAGATTGCACCGCATGTAAACACAACTCGCCCTAAAAGAAATGAAAGTCAAAAACGCAATGATATAATCGGATATTCTCGAGAAATAATAATCACCTGTGAACAAACGCAGTCACTTTTATTATCTGTGTCTGATGTTGTAACCCATCCATCACCGCATTTGTTAAGCTTAACGATATCCTTTGCATCCAAGCAAATGGAATCCTCTCTAAGCACTGAATTTGAGCATGGGAGAGGTCTAAATGCAGTGAGGTCACCGGGACAAACAAATCGGTTCTCAACCATTTCAGCCTTGAACCCTTCTTCAATCACAGACAAAGGGACACAATAACCCTTTCCGTGATGAAACCTCCTCGAACCTCCAAGATACAAGGAAACATTTGATGTTTCACTGTTCTGCTTCTCCAAAATCGCTGCCAGTTCAAGCCATTCGCTAGGCTTATGTATCCGTATACCATCTAAGGACACAATCACATCTCCAGGAGATAAGTAACCAAACACTGGCGACACAGAAGGCACATCCACAACCGTGAGGCTTTCGCCGTGTTTGTAGAATGGAGACAACATCACAGGTAACATAAACAAAGCGAACGCGCAGAGTGCACAGAACTGCAAAAAAGGAATTCAAAATCTTGGTCTCTCTTTATACAAAAAACACAGAGAACATTTGAAAGAGAGGAGAAACTAACCACTGCATTATGCCAAATACCAGCACAATAAATACGAAGAGCATTAAAGCTAGGAAGCGATTGTAAAACATCGTTATCGAAAGCTACAAGACCGCCCGGGAATACCGCTGCAACGAAAACCGCAATGTATTCCATCTGTATTCCTTCACTGCCGCTCAATCAGAAGAAGCCTAGAATTAAGCAAACTAATAATAATCAAAACCAACCTAATCTAATCACCAAATTCCATAAACCCTTATCTCTTATATGAACATAATGAGGAAAAAAAGTGAGAGCTTTTGAGGAAACTGACCTAGCAGCAGCAAGAGCATGACCAAGTTCATGAACTGAAACAGTGATAACAGTGGAAACGAATACATAGACGATTCCTGAAAGTGATAAACGCTGCAAAAAAACAAGTAATTAGCTCTTTGCTTGGACGAATTTTGAGATTTTAGCTCTTACCATTGAGGGAGAGAAACCACCGAATAAGGAGAAAGCGAATCGATTGGAGAATGGGTTAGGGTGAAATTGAAGGAGAAGGAAGACGGAGACGAGGATAAGAGAGGCGATTCCGAATCCGAGTCCGATTGAGAACCAGATTTTCATCACGCCGGAGAATCGTCGGCCGATACGGAAGATGGGTTCGTTGAACATCGAGATCTTGAGATCGCAGTAACAACAGGAGGAGTCGGTGTCCGTATTCCCATTACCGTGGTGAGGGAGGATGGGATTATCATCGCCGGCGAATTGATCTCGCCGGAATCTCATTCTGAATCTTCTCACTCGCCGCCGTCCTGAGATTTCCATCGGTTTAGTTCAGATTTTGATTTTCGATCAGGCGATGCTGGTTTTAAATTAGAGCCGATGGTTTATATCGGTTCGCTCCGGTTTGTAGGAAATTTTGGTTCAATAAAAGAGTATCACTTGGTTACAATTGAAAATTCTGGTTAAGTTCATTCGATTACAAATGAGAGTTCGAATCTTCGAGTCATTTTCTGACGTAAAATATCTTTGACGTAATCAGAAATATTTCATTAATTGATTATTGTTTTTTTTTTTTTGCTACAAGATTTGATTATTGCTGCAGAGTAAAATTTCTTAATTTGGCAGAACCAAAGCCAAAAGGAGTTAATTTCATTTATTTATAGTCTTAGCCAAAAAAGAGATTTTTTGAGGACAAACTGAAAAAGGTGTCTTTTTTTTTTCCAACAAAGAAATTTCATTAGATATTCAGAGCAATTATATTGGCCAATGTACAACATAATTTTGAGAATGTGATCTCGCATACTTAGCTAACATATCAGAATGATTATTTGCCTCACGCGAGATGTGCTTGAAAGTGAAGTTACATGTTTGTGCAATTGTCGTCATGTCCTGCAAAGGAATCTTGTATTGGAGATGCCTAGTATACAAATGAGGCGATGAAACTACCAGTTGGTGCAACCAAGTGTAGAGCATTTTAGAATCACCGTAGAAGGTAAGATCCCTGTATCCTAATCTACGTAACTCCACAACCGCCATTCTCAAAACCTCAACTTCCGCATGCATAGAAGATAATGTTGGTGGAAAGGAACCTGAACCTGTTAACTTTACAGTATTCGGAGAATCATATAACGCCCATCCTACCCCAATGGCCACTGAAAAAGGTTTCAAGAGAGCCCATTTTCATTTTTTTGTGAATAATTAAAAAGGGGAATTATGAAGACGCATCTTCACCTTTTTTTGTACACGAAACGAAACAAAATGAACTTTACAACCCGGAAAAAAACAAGATTAATAAAAAGAAAAATAGAACAAAATATTAAAGAAATAAAAATAAGGGAAAATTTCTCGATAGCTGGCTCCACTGATTCGTCCCTTCTCACACGTGCATCACAAGCAGGCCACACGTGCGTCCTCCTCCACTCATTTTTTTCCCCCTCTAAAGAGAAAATCGAAAACCACCAATATATATAGAACAAAGAATTTAGTCAGAATCTGTGTCCAAATTCTCCATACCTTTCAATCCTCTTCGTTTCTGCTGCTGCAATATCAAAACATTTTATGATGATAGATTCGCCGAAATTAAACTCAAACTCATAAAAGCGAAATTCATTGATTAAGTGAAAACAAACAAGACTAGAAAATTACCATGTTTTGAATTGATCACATAAACAAGCGAAAAATCAAATAGTTTTTAACAAACTTGCCAAGAAAAAGAAAATAGAAAACCCTACTTGGGTTTATTTATGCCAAACATTACTTTGCAAACAATTTTAAATTAGTCAGTTCACTATTATTCTCAATTAGGTGGAAAAGTAGGTCCATTCATGTCTTGTCCATTTTCCTAATTCCATTAAAATACATATAATGTTATTATTAATAAGGTCCACTTATTTTGTCTACCACAAATATAATATTTATCTAAATTAATATAGATTCATCTATAAACACATTCCATCTTTTGTTCTTCTATTATATAATCACTCCTTTTGTCATTATCAAAGAGCTAAAAAAAGGGATTAGTATAAAGCTAATTACCTTCTTCACATTTTTCTTCTCCCTAACTTCATAACGGTTCTTGGTCAAATCAGACAACCACATCCCTGGAAAACCATACTGTCCAAAAAAAAACACACTCTTTCCATTGTGAGATTTAAAAAACAAGAAAATGAATATATTTTTTTAATTAATTGATTAATTATACCTGAAGGGCTTTATCAATATTCTTAGGTCGTTTCCTGGGTCTATGAGGAAGCTTAGTTCCTTTCATAACCAAGAAATCTTCTTCTTTTTCTTTTCTAGACAAAGCAATGTAGATCCTAGGCCACTCAACCACTTCCACTTGTGTTGTTACTGCTGCATCCATTTCTTGATGAATCTGAGCCGTTGATTCTGATCTGTTCACTCTTTGATGGTGATTGTGATTATGATCGAACCCGTTTTGTCTCTGGTTCTGATCTCTAAGGCTTGATCTCTTCTCGATTTGGTCTGAAGACGCTGGAGATCTCTTTATACCAACCGATCTGGAGTTGTTCCTTGATGGTGATCGACCTTCTAAATTCCTGGGCATGATTATTGATGATGAAAAAGGTTAAAAGTTCTAGACTTTGAGAGAGTTTTAAGGAATTATTATGTGAAATGAAGAAAGTTTTTGTTTTTTTTTTCTTGTGTTAAAAAAAAGGGAAGAAATTTAGAAATGGAAACTAATAGTACCCATTTACATATTTTAAGAATCAGAACAAAAAACGCAGACTTATAATAATAAATTTTCAAGAGGGACCAAAAAGACAATTAAGAAGAAAAATCACAAATATTTCAAGATTGGGTCAAACAAAGACAAGGAAAATTCGAGATTTAGATTGAAAAATATGCTATACTATTTTTCACCCAAAAGCTAAACAAAACCTAGAAACAGAGATTTGTGAAAAGGCAAAAGATACAACTATGCTTCTTAGTGTGTGCTTTAAGGGTACTATTGTAAATTCCTTAAAAGGTTTTTTTGGATCACCAAACTTTAGTTAAAAAACCAGAAGATGAACCAAAAGCATTTGGATCTCACATATCCAAAAAAAAAAATTAAATTAAATAAAACAAAAATACTAATTCAGGAAACAGTATATATCACATAAACATATGGAAACATTATTGTAATTTAAAGAAAGTTAAGTTCCAAAATCTGTAAAAAGACAAATTTGATGACTATTTACAGATTTAGGTAAAATTAATATAATCAAAAAAATGGGAAAAATTAGATTAGGGGTTAAAAACCTGGAAGGGAAGAAGAAGCCAGTAGATGATTCCTTGCCTCCGACGGAACCATTTCTAGGGTTTCTACTCCGACCAGAAAACAGCGTCGGAGCCGGCGGTGGTGGCATAGACGGATTCACCGATCTTCTTAAAATCCTATTCGATTGAATCTTACCTTGTCCTGAAGAAGACGACGAATCATCGGTAGTGATAGTGGATCTCGAGATTCTCGATCGTTTTCGTTGTCCCCACCGTAATAACACATCTCCACTAGGACTAGGATCTTGTTCTTCTTCTTCTTGTTGGGTAGATCTAACTCTGAATCCATTGGGAACTCCGTAGCTGGTGGTGGTTGATCCGCCGGTGACGGTGGTTATGTCTTCGTTTGGTGGTCTTGAAGGTGAAGGTCTTAAGTAAGGTTTATTGCTTCCATTGTTAATAGGAAGATAATCTGGGCTTACTCTCTGATACCTAAAATATCAAAATACAAAAATCAGATTAAACAAAATCCCCAAATTACAAAATGCGTCTTTGATTTCAATGATTTTTTTTTTTGTGAAGTTAAAAATTTGATCAAAAGTTGTTAGAAAAGATCATCAAAATTTCTTTAGAAAAAATTGGTTGTTTGATTACAATTTAGTGATCAAACTGAAGTATGGAGAAGAATATTTTTCTAAATCAAACACAGATCCATTTAAAAAAAAAAAAAAAAAAAAAACCTCAAATCAGTGAAAAAATCTTCGATGGTCAGAAGAAGAAAATGGAAGAAGAGAGAAAGAAGAAGAGAAACCTCATCATTATACAACCCAAGTGAAAAACACGATATCGATTATTGTGATTTGGTTGATTTTTGATTTCCGATTCCGATCTGTGATTGAATTGTAATCTACGATTCGTTTCAATTTTCTCAGCACACACCCAAAATTGTTCTTCAACTATCGAATCACAATACGAAAGAGAAGAAGATTAAGGAAATTGGAAATTTTTGTAGAGAGAGAAAGTTAGAGAGAGAAGAAGAAACGGAGGCTCTGCGTTTAACAGTGAGGAAGAAGACGAAGGAGAAGGCGAAGGCGAAGGCGAAGGCGAAGGAGAAAGATAGTGGGTGCGTTATTGTGACAAACTTGTTTTTATATTTCTAATCAAGTCCTTGAAGTTTTAGTAGACTTCTAATTCGTACCCTTATAGTTTGTTCTTTTCATATAGTCCATGCCTTCCTTACGTTTCAAAATTCAGCCCATCATAAGGCCCACTAATAGACGCTCCTTTTGCAGCAAACGTGTGATCAGAAACGCCCCCGTACCAAATTTTGACAATGAGACTCAAAAAATTCTGACCGTGACGGTTTGCAATTAGACTGAAGAACTTATTAAAACTGATATTTCTTTGTTATAAGATTCCAAAGTCAAAAAGTATGGGTTGGGAAAAGATTGAAGTAATTGACTAAACTAAACTGAAATGTTGAAATTTATACCTAACTCAATCTTTGGATATAGACTCTTTTGTTTAGATGTGGTAATCCGGTTTACGGTTTGGTTTTTGTCTGGTTTCGGTTTCGGTTTCCGGTTACTTCAGGTTTTCAGGTTTATATAGAAAGACTGAAACCAAATTAAATCATTTGTAATTTGGTATAGTTTTGGTTCGGTTTAATTGTAACAAAAGTTGGGCACAAAATTTCAAAGCATAGGAGAACAGAAGTGACACAAAGTTTTCAAAGGCATAGAAGAACAATATAATCTCACCGAGAAGCCAAAGAAGTCTGCTTTATGATGGAATCGATAGGCAAATGTCGCCAGCTTAAGCCCGTAAAACCCACAACCGTACCGCTGGATAAGTAAACTCCGAATCTCGGTGTAAGAAAAGTTCGACTTGTCTCCACTAATTCAAACTAGCGAAAAAGCCGAGGAACGGATCTTTTAGGTACTTTTCCTTCAAGCTTTAGTCTTCGATAAGACTCTCTAATATGACAAGGTCTAATAGGTCCCGATTCATTCCTTTCTCCCATAACAACTCGAGCTACAAACAAAATGTTCGATCAAAACGTAATGAGCTTCCTACAAATTCTATTGTTCCCACCGTAAAAAATCGAAATCCGTACCTGTTTCCACGAGCTCACCAACAAACATCTTTGCGATACCACACGAAACGATAATTATCGGCATACTAGTCTTCTGACTCCCTGTGATACCCTGCAATAGCTGCATCAAGAAAACAAATAAACACTAATCTCTAACCGTTCATATTTCGAACGAAACAAAAATCGTAAAATCGAATGTGTATATACTACCTTTCTCATGTTTCCTCTTTGAAGTGCAGATCTCCTAAAAGATTCATATCTACTCATTTGTTCTTCGGTGAACTGCGATAAAATCGTCCTAAAGAATTCGAACAAATCAATCAATCATCATCTTCAAGATTTTCTTGGTAAGCTGAAATAAATCAAAAAACAAAAATTACTTACTGCATCTTAGCCATTTTAGCAGGATCAGCACCAGTTGGGTATTTGGTTAACTCAACTTCCATATTCTCTTCTTCTTCTTCTTCGTCATCGTCTTTGTTCTTATTACCTTCAGAAACAAAATTACCGGAGGTTTTAAGCTTCTTCGTAGGACGGCGAACATTCACAGCTCTCTCTTCTTCTTCTTGGTCGATTTCGATTCGTCCTTCGTTACTTCCATCTGCGTTTCCGCCGCCGCCGCCGACTGGTGATTCCGGTGGTGATTCGTCTTGCTCTTCCTCGATTGCTGCTTCAAATGGATCCTTCGAATGCTTCATTGCTGATTAAACCTAAACGAAAAATCACATCAATCGAATCAAATTCCACAGTTTCGATTAGGGATTCAATACGAAATAGCTACGATTGCGACGAACCTTTGAGGAATTCGTCGGTGTAAACTCAGATCCGATTTCAGGGAAGAAGCTCCAAAAGTTTTCCAGGCGGAGAGGAAAAATCTTTGATTTGTATGAGCAGTGTTCTAGTCGGTTAAATTGAAAAAATGATGAATCTGAACCGGATATTGTTTAGCCGAAGTGCCGAACCAAAAAGTTTGAGGCCCATATTTAAATTGATCCTTTCGATCGAACCCAATCTTTTTGGGTTCTGAAAAATTTAACAAAATATAAATGTTTTTTTATTTCTTCTTCTTCTATGTTTCAAATGTTAACACGTCCAAATCCATTAAAATTTTAGAGGGATGGTTACCATAGAAAAAGAGAAAATTGCTAAATTAGACTATATTTAGTGGCAAAATATCCCACTAAGATTTATTTTTCAAATTAGGCTTTTGTATTTTCAAATCTCAAATTTAACATTGATTTATAATCCCTAGCCATTAGATATAGTAGGAAACAAACCCGCGCGTTGCCGCGCGGATAATTGAAATTTATAAGTTATTAATTTAGACATGTATTTCTTCACTTTTATTTTGTTCAAAAGTGATGCGAAGACTTGACGATTGAATAGTTTCTTGTTGATCTAAAAAAAAAAAGATAAGCATGAGAAAAACAATGTATGAACGTAAAAACAGTAACTAAATGCGTCATTTTCAATTGGTTGGATCGCTGTTCATAATAACAAATTTCAAAGACAATGACTATTTGGAGAAAAGAAAATACACCATATCCCTCAAAAAGCAAAACATTATAATTACTCTTATCAGTATAATCTTGATTTTGTCAAGCGTTTGCTCATTATTGGTTAATTGCTTTTTAGTATAGTGAATGGTGAAACAAAACATACATCGTGGACCAAAGTTTAGAGTAGATTACGACCAAGATTCCCATGTATCCACAAGTTTAAATGCGTGAACTGAAACATAATGTACAGACATATATTACGGTATGATGGAAACAAAACATGTATGCATAATAATAAAAATAAGTTATTCCGTTTGGATCAGGGTGTGTTTTGACATTCCCCGAAATTGCTTTCTAAGTTATCAAAAGGGTTTGTGTTGATCAATGATTTTAAAGGGATGGAAGTGTGAATTTTTGCAAACCGTTCAAGAGCTTAAGCATCTGTATTATAAGAGTTAACAAGATCTACAATCATTCACCAGACCGCCTCAATAGATTTCTTCTAAAGAAAGGAATAGCACAAATACCTCAGGTTTGAAAGTAATCAGTCTATCTCTTCATGATGTTTCAATAGACCCTCCATATGATTCAACCCCAACGACCAACCACAATAGTTAGACCTGATTAAATAATTAATAGAATAAAAAAAAAAAGTAAAGAAACACATAACTATAGAAACTCGAGTCTTATTTTAAGGAGATCATAACCGTGAAAATTAAATCATAAAACATATCTCAAGGGTGAGATATACAAACAGAAATCAATCAAAACCAGAATCCTCTCCTTCTTAAAGACTATTCACTCAGTTTATTAGCACATAGAATCGCACGACAGTTCTTATCTAAAACAAAACAAGTCTCTTTCTTTGATCCAACACAAAAGATTGCCGCTCCAGAGACTGTAACTGAGTCACTCCTAAAACTAAATCATACAACAAGCAACAATAGTGGTGGAACATCTAATTGTAGTTCGGGATCAGCTTTGAAGACATTATATTACAAATATGTATTTTCAACATCTAAATTATATTGAAATGGTAAGCAATTCGCCATATGGTATAGATCTAATCAAACAAAAATGGTTCCAATCAAACTTTAATAGCTCAAGCGTCTGCCATTACTTTCAATCACAAAATTGAAACCCTGGATCTTGGCTTATGATCATTTGCCCGAGAGAGCCTCACTTACAAGCCCTTAAGCGCATTCTCGGCTACATCAAAGGTAACATCACTCTCAGCCTTCATATTTACCGATCCAACACTCAGGCCCGGCCCAGAGGGCAAGCAAGAGAAGCGACCGCTTAGGGCCTCAAATGTAGAGGGGCCTTTTTTAATTAGAATCATTGTTATAGATATATTTTTAAAAAAAAATTATTAAATTTTTTTATAATAAAAGTATTTATAAGGCCTTTTTCAAACACTTTTGTAATGTTGGTGGGCCTCCTCTTGAGTCGAGGTTTGAACAATTCGAAAGGTATGAACAAACATTTGGGTTTTTGTTTGATTTAAAAAAGCTAACATCGGCAAGTGATGATACTTTGAAAAAATCGTGTGAGAACCTAGAGATTTCTTTGAAGCATGGTATGCATTCTGATATAGTTGCTGAAGATTTGTTTATGGAACTAAAAGTTCTGCGAGGAGGATTACCAAATGAGGTTCGCAAGCCTATCGAAGTGCTTGATTTTTTAAAAAGAATGGAGGGTTGCTATCCAAATACCGCAATTGATTATCGCATATTATTGACCATTCCGGTATCGGTTGCCACCGCAGAAAGAAGTTTTTCGAAGTTGAAGCTAATAAAGAATTATTTACGGTCTACCATATCACAAGAGAGGTTGAATGAGTTGGCTTTGCTATCGATTGAAACGGAGATGGTGGAAAAACTCGACTACGAGAGTTTAATGAATGATTTTGCAAACAAAAATGCAAGGAGGGCAATCTTTCAAAAATAAAGTTTTACTTTATTGTTGTTATTATTTTCTTACAAACTATTTGGATTTATGAACGTTTTTATGATGTTTTAAAGTGTTTTTTTACTTATGTTGCTATTTTTATAATATACGAAAAGGGCACTTTTTAAAAAACTTGCATAGGGCACCTACAAACATTGGACCGGCACTGCCAACACTTCAGGCCTCATTGGTAACTCCACACGAATTGGGCCGGTTGTCCAACAACTCGTCGTTCCAGCTGCAGATTCTGCATCTTCCTGGGTGATAATCTGATCTCATGGTCCTCTAAGCACCAACTCACAGTCTCACCTTCGAGCGCCGAAGTTGAATACCGCGGCGTTGCCAACGTCGTCTCTGAAACCACCTAGGAATTGGTTTTTATTTAAAAAGAAGCAAAAGTTTTCTTTTGATTTTCCTTCAACACCAACACTATTCGTAATATGTATTGTTATCTTAAATTTATTAGCCCATCACAAGAAACAACAAGCATATATAGAAGAACGAAATATGGAACTTTTCAAGAAACAGAAAAAAAAAAACCCAAGACAAAGATAAGATAATTCACTTTCCCGTCAATTTATGACCAAAACCCACAAAACGAACATTATTCAAGCTTAATAAGTATCACACATTTGTGGTCAATAATTTCCGCCGTTAACAGAGAACGCAAAACTATATTACTGCTGTAAATCTCTTTGCCAAAATTTGACGTCAAATAAACATAAACAACCCTTTAAACTGAAAATATGTGTATTTATCTATCTTAAAAGTCATAATGGAATCCTATTTTAATGACCCACAAAGAGGATCAGATAACATCTATTATATGAATGTCAATGTCATTACTTGTTTTTCATCTTCTTGGTACACTTAACTTGGTGATGTATAAAGTAGCTAATAGACCAAGCGGTTTAGCATTCTAACAGTATGAAAGGAGATTTGAATGAAAGCTACTGAAAGGCTTCGTTGCAAATCGAAATTTTCGTGTTCTAAAACTCTGAATAGTTTCCGGATGAAAGGGTCATATGACTCATATTAGTGGAGAAGTTGCGGCAAGATATATATTAAAAAGCTAAACCAAGATCAAATGGTTTGCAAGTATGTAATACGTAGGTTTGAGAAAATGTAAACTAACCCTATACAATGATACAAAGTGACCCATACAACACCTCCATCGTCTCATTAAACGAATGCTTAAACCAACCATACCTTCACAATCAAAACTCAAAATGAAAACATAGCAAAAAAATGAAAAGTTACTTTCCTTTTCTATATATTAAGACTTTTTGTCTTGGACACCCAAGCTATACTATGATTAAAGCCAGGCACTTAGTCATCAAGTAAGCATCAACTAGTTTTCTATAACCTCAAAATCTTTTCTGAAGATCTATTAACAGTGTTTGACAACCAACAACAGATATCACCACTAAAACCAAACAACACACCTCATCCTATCTATTGCAAGAAACGATTAACAAGAACAATGAACAAACATATAAAACGAATTGTCGGACATGTAATGAGAATAACCAAATACCGCTTCTTTCTCCTTAACAATTGTTTAATGTTTAATAGATTATATTTAATTTTGGTTTAAGATTTGGGAAGATCATCAAGGTAAATGAAATCTATCCGTACTAAATTAAACGATACTCATTATTCGCTCCATCAAGCGAGATTAAGGTTTCTATATATAACTCGTTCTCTTCAACAAAATTTCGATCCACAATATAAAAACTTTTCAAATTACAAATCTTTAAACACATACCTATGAAATTTGTAACTTTTAATAAGTTTCCAAAAAAAAAAATTTGTAACTTTTAATCAAATAGAAAGATTAATGAAGCGGTGAAGTGGAAGGATACGAACAACGTTATGACTTATGAAAGGTTTTGTTGATATATATAATAATATGAATTTGGGTTTCCTAATATTAACCTCTCCTAACCCAATCAGAAATCTTTCAAACAAAGATAAAGTGGGGATAACAAACATGTGGATAGGGGGAGGAATTCGAAGTTTACGGCGAAACAAAGAGTAGCGATGAGAGATTACCCAACGAAGTTAGGATGGATGTTGAATGATAAGAGAAGAAATTAGACTTTCTTGCGAAGGGATTTCCATTATCTTCTTTAATATTGGGTTAACAAATCGTTTTCTTTGAAAAAACAGGCCCCAAAAACCCTAATTGATCTTAATCAAAACCAGATTCTTCCGATTTCTTACTGCTTCATCTTCTTCCTCGAGAGAAATTGGAAACAGAAACTTGATGACGATGAATATGTGGAGAGGGTGCGTATTCTCTTTAAATAAGATATTATATGGGTATGTGAGGTGTCTTTACAAAATATTGTAAAGTTGTGAGTTGTAACTTGTAACCCAACCAATGTATCTTTTGAAAAAAAAGATTCCGAACAGGCATGATACTAAGAGCATGTTTATGGGTGGTAAATATGATTGAGGTAATAATATGAATTTTATAATATTAATTGTATGGTGATTGATAAATAGAGAGAGAAAGATGAGAGAGATAGAGACATTACCCATATTTACCCACTAAATATGGGGTAATATATTGTTATATTTGTTTACCCAGCGCAAAACTTTTCTTTTTCAAAATAAATCTGGATCATCCGTTAGATGAAATGAAGATATATCAACCATTGGATTCAAAAAAAAATTCCTACAAAAAAATGATGATGTCATGAATTCCAAAAAGTGGTTTGCTATTATATCTTATTATAAAAAAGAGAAGCCGGTCGACGAGAGCGTGACACATAAGCAAAATTGTAATTCGCGAGATCATGACATGTGTTTAATATTGATTGAGATGATGACATGTGTTAAAACTTAAATTTATTTAAGTAAAAATGAAATTAACAAAAAGAATTTCCAAGTAACTACTCAAATAATTAAATGGAAAATTTCTAATAGTCTAAACTAATAAAAATAATAATATATGGGATGTAGAGAGGATATAATAAGATGTATATATGTAATGTTTGCTAATATAAATAGAAAATTTCTAATAGTCTAAATTAATATAAGTAATATTATATGTGATGTAGAGAGGATATAATAAGATGTATATATGTGATGTTTGATAATATTTTTTATATGTTTTCTATGAGGTTACTAACATAAAATTTACTAATTTCTAATTTAATTTTAAAATATTTTAAGTGTTTTACGATTTATTATATAGTTAAAAAAATATTGAGTATGATCTGAATTATGTTATATATATGATTATGAATTCACATTATATCAATTATCACATAAGAATTGAGATATAAATGATCTCTATTGATTTATAGTCTATGTTCTATCAAATTCAACGGGTTTTTAATTAAAACTTAAATATTTATTAATAATTTTAATGTGTTAACCCGCGTATTAACGCGGACCTTACTCTAGTATAGATAAGATTTTGGGTTAGTTACAAATATTTAGTCGAAAATTTTGGGACATACCAATTCAAATCTTTAAACACGTACAAGTTACAAACATTATCTTAATAGGTATTGTGTATTTGATATTAAAAAGAGATTAAATCTTTCACATCATTCACAATTTTTGAAGTTCTTAAAAATTTGCTTGACCAGATATATAAGTTACGACTTACGAGACACATGAAATCCTAAACCCCTTTTCCCCCTCAGCCTCAATATAAACTCATATCACCAAACCTTCATTACAATTCTAAAAGAAAAAAACAAAAAAAACTCTATGAAACACATAAAAAAAAAAACAAAAAATATATTATATAACATCACTTCATTTTAGAAAGTATTTGGCTGTTTAGCTTGAGAAATCATCTGGACAACTTCTCTCATGGTCGGTCTCTCAACACTATGTTCTTGAACACATAACATTGCAACAAAGAACAATTCCATTGCTTCTCCTAATGGCACATTACTCAATCTCTGGTCAATGATCTTCACCACACCTTGTCTGTTACAATTTGTCTGAATCTTTGACCATTGCACAATGTCTACACCTTCTTCCCCAAAGTTATCTACCGGTTTTCGACCCGTAATTAGCTCCAATAACACTACTCCGAAGCTATACACATCGCTCTTCTCGTCTATTCTCAGTGTATACGCGTACTCTGTATTGAAGAAACCGGATAAAATCAGCTAGATCATACATAAACCAACAATCGTGGGAATCAAGCAAGAAACCTAAACCTAAACCTAAACCTAAACCTAAACCTAAACCTAATTTTGAATGATACGTGTGATACAAGAAACTAGTATTGGGAATCAGACATGTACCTGGAGCAATGTAGCCATACGAGCCTGCGATCGAGGACATACACTCAGAAGCTCCATTGTCTTGCATCATAAATTTAGCAAGACCAAAATCGGCTACATGAGCTTCAAACTCAGGACCCAACAAGATGTTGTTAGACTTCACATCGCGGTGGAGTATAAGAGGCGAGCAATCGTGGTGAAGATAACACAATCCCTTAGCCGCTTCCAACGCTATTTGCAACCGCGTTTCCCATTTCAAAAACACACCAGCTTTCCCGTGCAAGACTTCTCCGAGGCTACCATTAGGCATGTACTCGTAAACAAGGAGATTTACTTCTTTGTTTGAACAAAAAGCAAGTAATCTCACTATGTTTCTATGTCTGATTCTACCTAATGTCTGAATCTCTGCTGCTAAACCGTTGTCGTGAGATGATCCTTTGCTTATGGTTAAAAGCTTTTTTACCGCGACTTCTTCACCGTTTGGCATTAACCCTTTGTAAACAATCCCTGCACCGCCTTTACCGATCACATTGTTCTCTTTAACACATTCTAAAATGTGTTCGCTTCTGAACCCGAGCTTTTGAAACCCTATGAGCTTCCAAAGATTGGCATTATTCCTTCTCATTCTTCGATTCTTGACCACGGCTAAAACGACGAAAACCAAGAAAAACCCTAACAGGCCTAAACCGAACAATAGCTTGAATTTCGAGGAGATTTCACCGTGGGAATTTGAGTTGTTCTGGTTTAGAAGCTGAGATTGAGACTGGTTTTGCGTTCCGGTGCAAGGGTTTGAAGAGAATCCACAAAGAAAAGGGTTTCCAGTGAATGACGTGTTGTTGAAGTAATAGAATTGACCTGAAGTTGGTACTGAGCCAGAGAAGTTATTGTGTGAGAAATCTACTGATGTTAAGCTCTTCATGTATCCCAATTCAACAGGGATGCTTTGGTTGAAGGAGTTCCAAGACAAATTCAGATAGTTAAGCCGAATCTGCGAAATCTGAACCGGAATCTGACCGGAGATTTGGTTATGACTCAAATCCAAGTAAGTGAGTGACTGACAATCACCAAACTCAGGAGGAAACTTGCCTGAGAAGTTATTTCTATTCATATCAATCCTGAGAAGACTCTTCAAACTTCCAATCTCACTCGGGATTTGTCCGGTGAATCGGTTTCCTCCAAGAAGAAGAATCTGAAGGCTTTTGAGGTTTGTGATGGAACCAGGAATGGGACCGGTTAACCGATTATTGGATAGATTTATCTGAGCCAGGTTCGATAACTGTGCATTGTCTGTCTCGGGGATTTCTCCGGTCAAGAAGTTGTTTTGAAGCTCGAGAAGCGATACATTCGGTAAATAAACCAAACCCTTTGGTAATTTACCAGTTAGGAAGTTCTGACCTAACCGGAATCTCCATAACGGTTCGCATTGGCCAAGATCTTCCGGTAAAGGACCAAACAAGAAGTTGTTGAAGAGAATAAGAATCTTGAGTCTTCTTCCGAAACAGAGTGATTCAGGGATCAAACCTGTGAGTTTATTAGTAGACAAATCGATCTCGATCAACTTCCCGTTTGATCCGAGTTTCGGAGGAATCTTTCCGGTGAAATTGTTGTGCCAAAGCTTGAGGATTTCAAGATCAGGAAGCTCAGATACAAACTCAGGGATCTCGCCGTGTAATCGGTTGAAGAATAAGTTAAACAATTGAAGCTTTTGAAGTCCTGATAGCTCCATAGGAATCTCTCCTTCTAGAAAGTTGTTGGAAAGATCTAAAGTCTTGAGGCTTGTCATGTTCCCTAACTCTTTAGGAACAGAGCCAGTAAGCTCATTGGTCTGAAGAAACATAATCTCCAAGTTCTTGAGAAACCCTAATTCTGGAGGAATTGAGCCTTTCAAGCTACAATTAGCCAAATCCAAATGAACAAGATTGATTAATTTACCGATATCCGAAGGTATCCCGCCATGGAAATCGTTGTAGTAACCTAAGTAAAGCTTTTCCAAAGTCGTAATGTTCGATATCTCGTTAGGGATCCTCCCATGAAGATCATTTCCTGATACAGATAGATACTTGAGTCCCAAGAAATCTCCGTAGCTTCTAGGGATCTCACCGGTGAAGTAGTTTCCTCCAAGATCTAAGTACTGGAGTTGAGTGAGTTTGGTTAGAGACAGAGGAAGTGAACCGTTGAAGTTGTTGTCGTAAGCATCAAGAGTCATTAACTGAGTCATTCGACCAAACTCAAGTGTCTCAAGCTCTCCTTCAAATGCATTCATTGAGATATTCAAGAACTCAAGGCTTGAGAGCTTAAGGATTTCCGGCGAAAGAGTACCGGAAATGTTGAGATTAGTGATATCGAGACGAGTAATGGACTGGTTAAAGCTATCACAAGATACACCGGTCCAAGAACAGAGAGAATTGAAATTTAGAATGTTCCATGAATCAAGAGAAGGATCATAGGAATCAAAAGTTTGTTTTAGAGTGACTAAGACTTTTGCTTGTCTTATTAGTGAGAGATTAAGAGAAGAAATTGAAGAAGAACAGAGAAGAGGAGAGAAAAACAAGATTAGGAAGAAAGTGAAGATTTTGTCTGCCATTGTATCATCTAAAAAAAAAGATGGAAAAAATATACAAAATTTTTCTACCGACACGAATCTTGAAGTTTCAGAGAGAAGAAGGGTCTTGGAAGAAATTACAAAACCCTAGAGAAATGGATCGAAGAAATCATGATCATCATTCGACATCATCATGCTTTAGTGTTATGGGGACACACAATGTTCTTGAGTTTGCTGGTCATAGTGAGTGGCTTAATAAGTGAAGCACATAATCATCACTTCATGCCTCGTTTATTTTTATTTTTTGAATTTGCTTATTTGTAAAAAATCAAATTTTTTATAAAGGAAAAGTGAAAAAGAAGTTGTAGTATCCAATGCATTCGTCGTCTTTTGGATTGTGCTTTAATTTTTTTTTTTTTTGGACGAGTCTTTTGCTTTTGAGAAAAGCAAAAGCAATATATATACTTTCACAAAAGATGAGAACACACATCATCGCTTTTTCTTTAATGGAGAAAAATATAAATATTAAAGTTTAGTGCCTCTTGCCTTTTTTTTTTTTTTTACCTTTTCTTTTGATTTGATTTTGAATTTGATTTTTATTTCCCAATTATTGGGATTATTTGAAATGGTTTCATATATTTAGACATAGTCCGCTAGTTTTATATCGATTTAAGTCGTTGAAACGGTTTTATTTTATTAACTGAGAAATTCTTTATTAATATAAAGACAATAGCATAAAACCAAATATCACCATACATCAATTGATGTAAACAAAACAAGTATCCATATAACATCACAACCTAATATAGTAGTAGGAAAAAAAAACTATTCAGTCGTTAAAAAAAAAAAACTGAGAAATTCTTAAAATCAAGATTGTCAAAAGAAGGAAAGAAATCCTTAAAGGAAAGATGATAATTTAGAAAGAGAAACACAATATCAGCTTTAGTCCTTCAAAACTATCATCCACAACAACTTGGTTGTGGTATAACTGTTTCACGCTTGCAGCTTTATTTTTCAGTTCATGATGTGAAGATTATAAGAAGAAAACTCCATATGTTTCATTATATGTCTCGTTTTAGGATTTTTCATACATTTAAGAAAAAACTATATTCTTTTTTATTACAACATTCACTAGCATATTATATATAGTTATTTTATCTTTCTAATTAATTAAAGTAAAATGATAGAGATAAATTATAAGAAATACAAAACGAACTTCGTTGTCAAAATATCAAATTACAAAACAAAACTACTCTGAATTAGAGAGAGACTAATAAGTGAATATATAATAGAGTTTTACGGTAGATTTTACATAATATTTTTACTTTTATGTGTTTAATATGTCCAAATAGTCATATTTCACAAAAAACACACAAGAAGGGAAAAAATTATCATATCTGTTTTTTCCCCATCACATACCAAAAAATCATCTCCAAATAACAATACCAATTATAAAAGCATTGAAAGAATATTTAGAAATAAGAATACAATATGTTTTTCTTTTTGAAAATAATAAGAATATAATGTCACACAAGCACACACACAATATCAAAGAAAAGTTACTAATGTGAAAATATAATTTTTAATCAAATGACTCAAATCCAACTGTCTAATCCTTCTGGTTGAAAGCATGGATCAATTGTTGTTCTAATTCGCTTGGAATTGATCTATAAACGATAAACCATATAATTACCCTAAATTATGAAACAAACATCGTACCTTTATGTCATTTCTAACGTTTTATGTTCCATTAACAAAAAAATTAAAATATAATCCAACAGATTTAAGAGGCCATGCATTGTCTTTGTCCAACTACTAAACTAGTACAAACCAAAGTAACTAGAATCTTCGGTAATTGTGCAGCTCTTTTTGTTTTATTTTCTTTTGTTTTTAACTTGAAGAAATTAATAACTTCTCTGTCAAGGATTCTGTTTCTGTACCCTATGTTTCATCAGCTTGAATTCCTCGAAATTTTCACACCATAAACCTGCAAAACGATGTACATACCAATCTGCAATTATTATCGAATTATTTCGTAAACTTCCCTTTACGATTATTTTTTCCCTTTTTCTAAAATTTTATACATATGTTTTTTTTGAAAAAGACCCTTCAGAGTTAGTCGATAGAATACTATAGTAAATTGATGTAGTGTACGATCTAAGAAGAAACTATACATTGTGTCACTTTTCTTTTTGTGGTCAAGGTAATTGTTACTTTGTAAGTTATTATTATTATTATTTTTGCTAAACAAACTTTGTAAGTTAAAGGATTGAGATTGAGTACTTTTCACTACGATTCAATAATATTTGAGAACTATATAAAAACTTTCACATCTTTATAAAATTAGTGTAGTTTTCAACCTGAATTTCTATATTATATCAAAATTAAAAAGTATTTGATATGGGTGTTATCTACTATTAAGATACTATGTATAAGTTATAGGGGTATTAGTTAAAGAGATAATTATTTCTAAAAAAGGAAAAACTTGATTTCATATTTTTTTGTTGTGTAAGTTGAGATACATTTTATATAAATAGTACATACAGTATATAAGTACATTTTTTTTTTTTTTTTGGAAGAAATTTAAGTACAATCAACCTATATAGTATATTGTTATACATCAACAAGGGTTTGAAATTCGAAGATACTTGGCGTGGAAAAGTGTGATAAAGAATGTCTTTAGTTCATTTATATAATAGTGAAAATCTTAACCAAATCTATACATTTTTGTTATTTCATGGGCTCTTTTTAGGTTTATTCGATTTTTGTTTTCGGTTTTAATTTATTGAGATGCCTAAAATTTGAGAAGAACAAAGACAAGGCCCCTTCCCCATTAACTTTGCTCGGCTAAAGTGAAAAAGATAAAGCCAAAGATGGTCGATTATCCTTATAAAAAAAAGATGGTCGATTATCTACTTTTTTTTCTTTCTTCCCTAAGAAAGTTAATTTTTATCTCCTAAATTAACGTCTCATTCTTTTACTTTTAATCTTCTTCACCATACCAAAATTGTCAAAATGAAACTAAAGTAACAACTCAAGTATATTTTTTCTTTTCTATTGATAATGCTTAATTTGTGAATATAGTGAATTATAGTTAGTTCCAATGAGAAACTATTAATAATTATTCGTCTTGTTTTGAATTTTGAATGATTTCTATGTTGAAAGGCTTTTTTTAAAGCCCGTGTCCAACTCCCCAAATTAGTATGATATTGTCCGCTTTGGGCCTAAGTAGCAAAACCCGCACGGATTTATCTTTGGGTTCCTTTCCAAAAGGCCTCATACTAAGTTGGATGGACTTTACTTATATATTAGACATATCTCGTCTAATCTTCGGGTGTAGGACTTGGATTGATATCCCAACATTCTCCCTTTCAAACCAAGGACCACACGACTCGTGTCCTCCCCTCTAGCTAAACCTTAAGCACCATCATGTACCCATCTCTAGTCTGTTCCCACATCATTTAATTGTCCATCACTTCTTCAGGTCTCTAGGATCGTTACCGCTCTGATACCATGTTGAGAGGCTTTTATGGTCCATGTCCAACTTCCTAAATTAGTATGATATTGTCGGCTTTGGGCCCAAGTGGCAAAGTCCGCACGGATTTATTTTTGGTTTCCTTCCCAAAAGGCCTCATACTAATTTGGTTGGACTTTACTTATATATTAGACCAATCTTGTCTAATCTTCGGATGTGGGACTTGGATTGATATCCCAACATTCTCCCCTTCAAACCAAGGACCACATGACTCGTGTCCTCCCCTTTACCGAAACCTTAAGCACCATCTTGTACTCATCTCGTTTGCTAGGGTCTAGCGAAATCTTGGCACCGTCATGTACCTTCTTATCCGCAAGGTTATCTTATGAGGAGTCTGCTCCCACATCATATATAGCTCATACTGAAACAACCAAGTTTTTTTTTAGTAATCAATTCTATGCGGAAGCATAAACAATTAAACCAATAAAACAATCCTTTAATAAATAACTCTTTTAAACCATTTAAATTCAAACACCAGAATTCAGGAATGAAATATAAAATATCTAGCAACCTAACCAACTGGTTCGCTAGACTAAACAGCAAAGACAATAGACCCTATCATCCTCTTCTCTCGGCCTCGATTCCACGATCACACTTTTCCTTTACCTACAACTCAAAGGAAAAAAGAGAGTTGCGTGAGTATTATCATAAATACTCAGTGGAGCGGTCATCCCGCCAATAGGAAAAATATAAAAAAACAGATATCAAATTACTAAGCGATTTCGAATTCAGATAAACCAATTTCCAGATTTAAATACCATTTTTAGCTTAATTAACGTTTTTCAGATTAATTAACATGCACAGATTAATCACACACCTCAGATTAATTAGATTAAACACACAAAAATTCAGCAATAAAATATCGGGTGTCGATCGACACTATACCCTGTGTCGATCGACACTCGACTAAGTCGATATCCTCCTCCTCGCGAGGTGTCAAACGACACTGCCCGCAGGCGTCGATCGACACTCCACTCCAGAATCCGAGTCCGAGCCTATCCTCACACGGCTCGTCTCGATTCCTCGCAAATTGATACAACGACCACACAACATGATTTCACACAGCAAATAACCACAAAAACAAGAATCCTACACGATTAACGATAATCCAACAATCCCTAATATCCGTTTCTAACACTTTTCCTAACGATCACGCACTCACCTTCGCGATTGATGAGGATTGATACGAAAAACCTATGAACCCGACTAAGCACCACCACGATCTCGCTGATTCCTTGCTGGAAACACCAAGGAATGAGCCACGAATCACCACAAGCGATCACCGGAACAAACGAACGGCAAAACTCCGAGGACACGAACGATTTTCATGAATACCCTCGAAACTCTCTCTTCTCTAAAGTTCTCTGCTTTTTTCCCTGTTTCTGACGGCCACAAGTCTGCATAAAACTTATAAGGGCGATCCCTAGGGTTAACACCCAAAACCCGAGCCAAATCGCAATTAAAATTTTAACCCGATCGGTCAAAAATGCATGGTGTCGATCGACACTCACCATGGGTGTCGATCGACACCCTTACCGAATTTCTAATTTTCGGTTTGGGATGTTACATATACCCACTTCTCCAGGTCTCCAGGATCGTTACCGCTCTGATACCATGTTGAAAGATTTTTTTTTAAAGCCCGTGTCCAACTCTCCAAATTAGTATGATATTGTCCGCTTTGGGCCTAAGTGGCAAAGCCCGCACAGATTTATCTTTGGGTTCCTTCCCAAAAGGCCTCATACTAAGTTGGATGAACTTTACTTATATATTAGACATATCTCGTCTAATCTTCGGATGTGGGACTTGGATTGATATCCCAACATTCTATTTACTGGTTATTACAACTTGTAAATGAACTAAAACTGAAATGATGTATTGGACTAGTCTAACATTGGCATAATTTGGTTTTATGTAGACTAGTTTGATATAACATGAATTTGGACGTTCCTAACCACAAGTCTAACGAGTTTTCAGAGTATTTGAGTTGTTTTGAGTTGAGATTTAGGTCCATACCTCAAGAGTTTGAACCACATGCGTACGGGAAGGAAGTTTGAGCAATTGAGCAAAAATTGGAGGTTTCTGTAGACAGGACCGGCCGGTCTCACCTAAGGACCGACCGGTCCACAATGGATGCACGAAGCCCGACCGTTCCCGCATGAAGACTGACCGGTCCAGCTCAAGTCTCGAAGACCCAAAGCTCCTGGAAATGGGATCGACCGGTCCAACCCAAGGACCGGCCGGTCCAGACACTTTCAAGAGTCGAAGATCCGGTGCCCCTGGAGACGGGACAGACCGGTCTCACAAAGGGACCGACCGGTCCCATGTTGAAGATTTGAAGACATGTGGCTCTGGAAACGGGACCGACTGGTCCAACCCAAGGACCGGCCGGTCCGGACTTAGAAGACTCGAAGATTTTGGTTCTGGAAACGGGACCGACCGGTCCCGACTTCGGACCGACCGGTCCCAGTCCCAGATTTTTAGGAAAATTTCCAGATTCCGTTTTTATCCTATAAATACCCATAGGGATCATCTCTTTGACCACATTTTTATTCAGACTTTGAGACCTATTTTGAGAGTTGTAAGCAAGGAGAAGAATTCCTCTACCATTCGGAGAAGATTTCTGAACCTTATTCTTATTTTCTATTTTATGATTATGCTCTTTTCAATCATGGTTTTTGCTTGTTCTTTAACCATGTCTGAGTAGTTCTCTAGTTAGGTTTTAGGGTTTTCAATGGATCTCACAGATTAAACTAGACACAGATAAATTACTTATCAATTACCATCTTCATCACTGTTAGGCATAATGCTAGGATTGAACTGGCCACTTGATCTCTAGATCTTAGGTTGATACACATTCCGAAAGCTTGTGTATCTCTGGAACTACTGTTGATGAGTAATGCGTTATAACAATTCGGAAGGTTAGTTATAGAGTATTATGAACTGATCAAACCTGAACTATAATGCTTGTCTAGGATAGCTGTGACCAAACATAAGTTTAGGCACTCAGATCTCTAGGGAAAGTAATTGTTATCACGGAAGTGGAGCAATTTATATCAGTGTTTGAGTTTAAGATGCATGCATATTAGAATCTGAATAGTTGTCTGGTTTATGAATGTGATTTCCTGAGAATTCTCTAATGCCTAACGTTTTTAGTAATCTGATTTAAATCGTTTGAATTTACTTTCTTGTCAATTGAAATTGATAACATCACTCATCTTTGTTTCCTGCTTAGCTTAGTTCAATTATCTATAGTTTGTTGTGTAAGCCATTGGTCTCTGTGGATTCGATCCCTGAATATACTACTGCGTGTCTGTGCACTTGCAGTGTTTTATGTAGACTAGTTCAAAAGAAACCTTGATTTCTTAAACTAGGTTCGACTTGCACTTTGAACATACATGTTACTCCGCTATTGTATAACCATCTAAATTATGTTGTAATTATGGCGGATTTGACTAGTCTAGTTTAGGTTGAACAGAACTAACTTGATATAAATCGATTAAAATCAACCATTTCTACGGGTTTTAGCCTACCATAACAACCCTGATGTAAACGCATCCATAACCACAAACGAATTGAAGAACCCAATTTCTATTCATATGTTCTCAGGTGGGTGTGAAATTTGGTTTGGGATGAACCAAACATTTCCACAAAGAACTACATTCTTCTTTCTACATTTCCATACAGGGACTATAGGGTTCCAACTTCCAACTACATCTCTTAGAGATTCTTTGTTTGTGCAATTCGAGAAATAAGACTTAGTCGAATGGTCCGTATGGAGTGGCTATGCTTTCAATTGAATAACCTTTTTAGCATTTGGCTATGGGATTTGAGAGAAATAAGACTGAATTGGCTACTTTCTTTTTTTCAATACATTATTATCAATGTTTTTAAAAAGACAATATAATCGAATAAGTGAAATTATACGATCTTTCCTTTCAATGTTTTAAAAAAACAGTATAATCGAATATGTGAGTTACGATACTTCCTTTCACATGTAAGTCTCACATGCTAATTTTCTACTCATTCACCAACACATGATATATATATTATCAGTTAGAAATAAACATCCCTGAAATCAATAAAAGGATCTAAAATTAAAAAATTTATATGCGCAGCTAGCTAGCACATATTACTTTACATAAAGAAAACAAATTATTTGTGGAAAAATATGGTGTCCCGTTAAAAATTTATTAGTAGTTTATAGAAGACCCAAGAAGGGAGAGTACTAATCTGAGTATAAATGTTCTTTTTTCCTTTACTAAAGTAAATGAAGATTTACTTGATTGCCGAAAATGTGACTGAATAACTTCTACTATTTTTCAGTGGTATCGAAAGATTAAATATCCAAGTTGTAGACTTGGTAAGCGTGTTATTTTTCAGTGGTATCGAAAGATTAACTAGTAGTAATATTTTGGGTTATTGATCTTCTGGTATATTTGTAACTGATTTGAAAGAGAAAGAAAATCATGGATAGTTCAAATTCAGTGATAAGGTTACCTCTCGTTTCATCCTTGAAAATAAGATTTTTATTCACTAATCTTATTATTTCTCTGTTCTATACCTTAAAAGTATAAATACTTTTACTGTCGATGGGTTAAGATTAGTTCATGATTAGGTTCACTAGTCACAACCTCATTTATGTGACGTCTATGTTCGTTAAACAGAAATAAAACTCTTCGATTCAATGGACGAATTTAAAATTGTTAAAAGCTTTAGATGATCTTGTCAATTCTTAACTTTATGGTGTAGTCTCTTGTTCTTTTCACTTATCATTGTGTTTTTTTTTTCCTGTGCCAATAATGTGACTCTGCTGTTGTGACTTGAGGTCCGTACTGTAAGTTTATCATTATGATTACATACTTGTAATCCATCCCATAATCGGCACTAGAACAAATGAATCAACGATTTCATATTGATGGAGGTTTCGGTTATGAGAAGGAAGAATGCCTAACCTTGATCCATTGCATTGTTAGGCATGATGATGATTCCTTGATGATTGTTTGATCTTCTCCTTCCCTTCCTTACTGCGATCTCCCCTTCGACGGAGCCGGGGTTTTCCGATTCCGATCACAATCTCTAATCTCTCTTTTCTGTTTCTATGTTATGTCTTTTTGTCTCAATTCTGAAAAACAAAGACCTTCTTCTGCGATAACTTCCTCCTCCCCCTTTTATATGAAGGCCCACGTGATTTGAATCAAAGGGGAGGAATTATGTCTCTTAATGAGACACCCCTTCATTAAGACATAACATATAAACTATACTTTAATACATATACATTCATATAAATTAATCCATTATATATAAATGTATATGAACCTTATATTAGATTCTTATTGGGTGGAGTAAGAGGGTTGACATCAAACCCATTCCGGTATCTTTTCTTTGATTCGGTCCATCACCGTATCCTGTTACATACCGGAAACCTTAAGCCTTACATTAAACTTAAACTATAATAGTTGGACCGTTAATACTTCAGCCACACTAACGGAAATATTCTTACATTCTCCCACTTGGCCGTGTATTAACTTAATGGTTCAACTTCCTTTAAAGCGCGCCTTTCATTAAGCTTAATTATTCTTTTAAGTACTATAAAATCAGAATTGATCGAATGAGGCGGTCCCCTATCTTTTTTTTTCTGCGATAAGTTCCCTTCCATCACCACAAGCAAATTCCAACTTTACTACTTCTTTAATATTTGAGAGGTTACTTAATTATCAAAAATTTCTTTATGTTGAGATATAACCTTATTCTCAACTCATATGCTATCCAAACATTACATGTACATATCATAATGATAACATATTAATTTGCAGAAAACACCTAAACTTTATTGAATTCATATTACTTGAGTTAGCATCTTTACAATAGCATAATATTAATACAACAAGGTCTTATCAATTATTCCCATCCTCTCAACATGGCCAATGAATATACTGGGAGGGAGTCCTTTCGTTAACGGATCCGCTACCATCTTATCCGTTCTTATATGCTCAATTGCTACTCTGCGTTTCTGCACTTCTTCCTTTACAGACAAGTATTTTATCTCCATGTGCTTAGCACCTTTCGAATACTTGTCATTCTTTGAGAAGAAGACTACTGCAGAATTATCACAATAAATTCTCAGCGGCTTGGAAATACTGTCAATGAGTCCAAGTCCTGAGACAAAGTTCCGCAGCCACAATGCTTGAACTGTGGCCTCATAGCATGCCACAAATTCTGCTTCCATGGTGGAAGTAGCAATGACGGACTGCTTTCCACTCTTCCATGATACTGCTCCCCCCAGCTAAAAGGAACAGATAACCAAACGTCGATTTTCGAGTATCGACGCACCCGACATAGTCTGAATCAGAGTATCCGATTACTTCAAGATTATCGGATCTCCTGTACGTAAGCATAAACTCTTTGGTGCCTTGCAAGTACCTGAGAACTTTCTTTGCAGCCTTTTAGTGGTCCATTTCAGGATTACTTTGATATCGACCCAAGACACCAACCGCAAAACTGATGTCTGGTCTAGTACATATTTGAATATAATTCAAACTTCCTACCACTGATAGGTAAGGGATCATCTCCATTTTTTTCCTCTCTAGTTCATTCTTCGGACATTGACCTTTATTAAATTTGTCCCCTTTCTGAACTGGAGCTTTGCTTAACTTGCACTTTTCCATCCCATATCTCTTCAAGACTTTATCTATGTATCCTTTCTGAGACAAACTCAATAATCCTTGTGATCTTTCCCGGATTATTTCAATCCCTATCACATATTTTGCCTCACCCATATCCTTCATTTCTTAGTTCTTGGAGAGATATTTCTTTACATCACTCAACATACTCATATCATTTGTAGCCAACAATATATCGTCAACATACAATACTAGAATGACAAACTTGCTCCCACTGACTTTCATATAAATACATCGATCAACGATGACCTCTATGAAACTGTATGACAAAATGATATCATTGAACTTTAAATACCATTGTCGGGAGGCCTGTTTCAATCCATATATTGACTTCCTCAGCCTACACACAAGATTTTCTTTCCCTGCAGCCACATAACCTTCCGGCTGGTCCATGTAAACTTCTTCCTCAAGTTCTCCATTAAGAAAGGCGGTTTTAACATCCATTTGATAAAGCTCTAAATCATAATGAGCTACCAATCCCATGACAATTCTTAAGGAATCCTTCTTTGAAACTGGAGAGAAGGTATCCGTATAGTCAATGCCATCCTTTTGAGTGAACCCTTTAGCAACAAGGCGAGCCTTGTACCTTTCTATGTTACCTTTAGAGTTCCGTTTGGTCGTAAAGATCCATTTACACCCAACGGTTTTGAAACCATCAGGTAACTCTACTAGGTCCCACACTCGGTTCACGTTCATAGAAGACATTTCTTCATCTGAAGCATTCGACCACTTTTCAGAATTTTCACTTTCCATGGCTTTTCTGAATGTTTTCGGTTCTTCATCAAGACTAAGGTCACATTCATTCTCAACATCATAAACCACATAGTCATCTGTAATGGCGGATCTCCTTTCCCTTCCAAATCGCCTTAATTGTTCTTGTGGTACAATGTTCTGTTCTTGAATGACGACTTGTTCATTTTCGGTTTCCTGAACTAGTGGGTCCGTATGTTCATCATTCTGTTGTTCTGTTTCGATATTAGGTTGTACACCGTCAACAGGAACAACAACTTGGGTTGGAACTACGGGTGAAGAATCTTCTACCCGAATTTCTTTAATGTTCACTCCCCTAGATTATGAACTCCCACTAGATTCACCATTTTCAATGAACCTAGCATTACCAGTCTCGACAATTCTCGTACTGTGGTTAGGACAGTAGAACACAAACCCCTTTGACTTTTCTGGATAGCCAATGAAAAATCCACTGACCGTCCTAGAGTCCAATTTCTTTTCATGCGGATTATACGGCTTTACTTCAGCTGGACTTCCCCAGACACGTAAGTGTCTTAAACTGGGTTTCCTTCCCGTAAATAGTTCAAATGGAGTCATTGGAACCACTTTACTAGGAACCCGGTTTAAAATATATGTCGCAGTCCTTAATGCGTATGTCCACATTGACATTGGTAGTTTGCAATTACTTAACATGCTCCTAACCATTTCCATTAAAGTACGGTTACGCTTTTCAGCTACACCGTTCTGCTGAGGTGTTCCGGGCATTGTGTATTGAGCACAAATGCCCTTAATTTCCAGAAATTAAGCAAATGGCCCTGAACATTGTCCTCTTTCTGTGAATCGACCATAATATTTACCACCTCTATCAGATCTCACAACTTTTACTTTCTTTTCAAGTTGCCTTTCTACTTCATCAGTGAACACTTTCAGTACGTCCACCGAGTGAGTCTTTTCATGCAACAAATAAGTATATCCATACCGTGAGTAATCATCAATAAAAGTGATGAAATACTTCTCACCACTCCATGAGGGAGCATCTATAGGGCCACAAATATCTGTGTGAATTAACTCTAAGAGTTCATTACTTCTTGTGGCTTGTTTCTTTGTGATGTGTTTGGTTTGCTTTCCTTTAATGCATTCTATACACACATCCAAGTCACTAAAATCCAATTGAGGTAATAACTCTTTCTTTATTAACCTCACCATCCGTTCTTTGGATATGTGACCTAACCTTTTATGCCACAAAAATGCTGAGTTTTCACTAGTTGCACTACGTTTAATTCCTTGATACTCAATATTAAACAAAGATTCAGAGAAGGTTTTATCAAGATTGAACTTATAAAGTGAATCACACAATGTACCATTACCATAAAAGTATCTGTTACGGTACAACGGAAACACACCATTACCAATCTCAAAGTTAAAACCTACATCATCCAACCTACTTACTGAAATAAGGTTTCTAGCACACTCAGGTACAAAGAGACAATTTTCAAGATCTACAAAACATCCAGTGTTGAAGATCAATCTATACGTCCCAATGCCTTCTATTTGCGCCTTTATCCTGTTTCCCATGAACAAGTACCTTTCAGTTCCTTTTAAAGGCTGGATCGAACTGAATCCCTGTTCAATATGAGATACATGAGTAGAAGCTCCAGAATCAAGCCACCAAGTATTTTTAGGCACTTCTACAAGATTCATTTCAGAACAAACATATAAATGTTCGGTACCTTTCTTGTCGAACCATGCCTTCCTTTTAGGACAGTCTTTCTTTATGTGTCCCTCCTTCTTGCAGAAGAAACACTTGATAGCCTTACGGATTTTGCTTTCAGGAGTCTTAAAGATAGTCTTATCCTTCTTTTTGCCCTTGCTTGGTTTCTTGGAGCTGCTCATGTTACTGTTTAGTCCAGCAATTAGTGCAATGTCGCCCTTCTGTTTCTTTAATCTCGCTTCCTCCTGAACGAGCATGGCCTTCAATTCCTGAAAGTTCCACTTATCCTTAATGGTGTTGTAATTCACCTGGAACTGGCCATACTCTATAGGCAGAGAGTTCATAATGAACTGAACCAAGAAGGACTCATGCACTTCCATCCCCATGGACGTTAACTTTGATGCCAAGTTTGACATGTGAGTGACATGGTCATGGATTGTCTGAGACTGATATAATGCATTTTTGGCGCATTCTAACCTTTGTTTTGTAGGTTTTTATCGAGTCTTTCTTTCTCTTTTGAGTCATTCTAGGTATAAAAGAGGTTTTGGAGCATGGATTGGAGTTACGGGAGTTCATTGGAGCAAATGGGATGAATTTGGAGAGAAAAAGCATTTTCTCATAACCGAGCACTTGCTCGGTCTGCTCAGAGCACCTGCTCGCCTGAGGACTCGCAGATTCGGAGTCCCTGGAATCAAAACCGACCGGTCCAACCCATGGACCGGCCGGTCCGGCCTTGAAGATGCGAGATCGGACTTGCTCGGATCGGGACTGACCGATCCTGCACTAGGGACCGACCGGTCCCCACGTAAAGACCCGAGACCAAGCCCCCTGGAATCAAGACCAGTCGATCCAACCAAGGGACCGACCGGTTCCATTCTGAACACTCGAAGGCCAAAGCTCCTGGAATCGGGACCGACCGATCTCCACAAGGGACCGACCGGTCCTGACCCGACGACTTGAAGACTCGAAGACGGGACTGACCGGTCCGGAACCAGACCGACCGGTCCTGTGCCCAGATCTGATTTTAACCTACTTTTAAGTATAAATAAGAGACAGCCACCTCTGAAAAATGGGATTCTGAAACATTCTGAAACAGTTCCTTTTTCTCTTTTACCCACACACGTTACTTTTAGATTTCTTTGGAGACTTTATCAATTGTTCTACTCTTTGGTTTGCAATTTGGAGGATCATTCCACAACTTTGTTTTGAGAAGAATTATAAACCCTTATCTATTTCAATTTCATCATCATCATGAATTCTCTTTATACTTTTGTTGTGCTTGATTTCATCATGCTTGAGTAGTCCTTTAGCTAGATTAGGGGATTTCAATGGTGATTTAGGATTGATTAGTGACTGAGCCAAATAGGATAGATTATCATATGTCTTCATCAATTGGGATTCGTAATGCTTAGGCTAGCGTGGCCGCCTAGTCTATGATTTCAAGTTTAACTTATTCACGACAGTGCTCTAGGTTGCTAGATAAACCATTGGTGAGCAATTGGTGTGCAACCAACGACAGTTGATTGTTGCCATCAATTGTGAACAAATTGAACCTTTTCGAAAATGCTTGTCAACATCTCTGAATTCAAACGACAGTTTAGGCATTTAGGTTGTTAGACAAAGATATTGATGCATCACGACAGTGGGGCAATATTATCTTTATGTTTGAGTTCTAGACCGAATTGCATTAGTTCCTGAATAGTAGCTCAGTCCTTAATCCGAAATCACCGGCGAATGACCTTGATCTAGTGCTTGTTTTAATTGAACTTCATATCGTTTAATTTTCTGTTTCGTTCATTGTTTCATTACAATAAAAAACCCATATTTTATCTTAGCTTTAATTTAAAATCTATAATTTCATAGTGTAACCTTGGTCTCTGTGGATTCGATACCCTTTATACTACTGCGATTGTCTGTGCACTTTCATGAGACTACCTACAATCGATTTGTCAGCGACATCCGATTGGGATTGTTCTTTGATTTTTAAGATGAATTCCCTTGCTTTCTCTGTCTTAGGCATGGATGGCTTAATACTGTCCGCCATCGACATCCTAAGTAAATTCAGGCACAGCCGGTTAGAGTGCTCCCAAGTCTCATAACGAGACTTTTGCTATTCGGTGCTCGTAGCCGTAATGGCTGCAGGCTCCTCATCTGTAAGAATAGCCTGATCAAGGGACATTACACCCAAAGAGAACCTAATCTGTTCAGATCATTCCTCATAGTTGAGCCCGTTGAACTTCACGACAGAGTTTGCTGAAGCAAACGAAGCTGCAAAATTTTATATATGCTTACCATTAGTTCTATGAGACTTTAATAGATTCATCGACAACAAATAATCTAAACACTTTCATTTGTATGTATTCAAGCAACTTTTGGGCAATACTTTAAACACATACACTTAAATTGATGCTTGTTTAGATTTTCTTTAATAATTAATCAATCCATAGTTACAGTGGATAGCAATGCTACCTTTGGGTATAAACACCATCAACCGCAACATGGGTGAATAATACTTTAGTTGTTATTTAATACACCCAATGATCCACCTTTGGGTGATCTCCTAGGATATACTAGGTAAGCAATTGATCAATTAATAAACTTTTCATGTCATTTAGCATCCTTTAATCATGATCAATTATGAATCTTTACTTTACCGTCACATTAAATATGACCAGACCACTTTGGTGATTAACAAGTTATACGTAATATGAACTCTTTTCTTATAAGCTTTATTAAAAAATTTTAACATTATGTATTAACATTTCATAATAGATTAGCCTTTCACATTTCAGAAAACAGCGGAAACGGTTTTAAATTTTTTTATATTTTTTTTCTTCGGGACATGGACCGACCGGTCCGTGTTCCAGAGACTTTATGCACTTCATGGACCGACCGGTCCCTACCACGGACCGACCGGTCCGGTTTCCAGGGACCTTTACGCATCTCATGGACCGACCGGTCCAACACATGGACCGACCGGTCCAACACATGGACCGACCGGTCCGATTTCCAGAGATCCTTTTGCACCTTATGGACCGACCGGTCCGGTCTCCTGGCCCCTTTACGCAACTTATGGACCGAGCGGTCCAACACATGGACCGACCGGTCCAACACATGGACCGACCGGTCCGGTCTCTTGCGGTTACCTTCATTGCGACTGTTCATCGCGAATTATAGTTTCAAAACTTTAAAATTCCATAACTTTTGATTTACTTGATGGATTTTAATGAATTTTATACCGATGGATAGAAAATTTCATCCTCTACACATTGATATAACGTTTAGACCATTTTCAGATTCAATGCGTTGATGAATTTCTTAGAGAGAAAAAACGAGTTTTTCGGTTTTATCCATCAATATGCTTTAAAGTGAAACAAATGATTCTAGGGTGGCTCTGATACCACATGTAAGTTTATCCTTATGATTACATACTTGTAATCCATCCCATAATCGGCACTAGAACAAATGAATCAACGATTTCATATTGATGGAGGTTTTGGTTATGAGAAGGAAGAATGCCTAACCTTGATCCATTGCATTGTTAGTCATGATGATGATTCCTTGATGATTGTTTGATCTTCTCCTTCCCTTCCTTACTGCGATCTCCCCTTCGACGGAGCCGGGGTTTTCCGATTCCGATCACAATCTCTAATCTCTCTTTTCTGTTTCTATGTTATGTCTTTTTGTCTCAATTCTGAAAAACAAAGACCTTCTTCTGCGATAACTTCCTCCTCCCCCTTTTATATGAAGGCCCACGTGATTTGAATCAAAAGGGAGGAATTATGTCTCTTAATGAGACACCCCTTCATTAAGACATAACATATAAACTATACTTTAATACATATACATTCATATAAGTTAATCCATTATATATAATGTATATGAACCTTATATTAGATTCTTATTGGGTGGAGTAAGAGGGTTGACATCAAACCCATTCCGGTATCTTATCTTTGATTCGGTCCATCACCGTATCCCGTTACATACCGGAAACCTTAAGTCTTACATTAAACTTAAATTATAATAGTTGGACCGTTAATACTTCGGCCACACTAACGGAAATATTCTTACACGTACGATAAGTCTATGCTATTGAAGGCCTCTTTTTTTTTATGAGATGCCCCAAGAACTGTTAAAGTTTTTCACAAGTGTGTATCTATGGAAAATAGCAATACAAAAACAACAAAAACATGGGCCCTGTTCGTTACGTTGTCGCTGCGTCAGCGGGCACGACCAAAATTTAACACATCACCAAAAGCAAAAGACACGGAGAAAAATTAAAAAGGATGACGCTGCAATGACTTTCTGTGGTGTTTCCGACGACTGGAAAAAACAACGGCAGTTGCGATGGTTGCTGCGTCCACTTTCACGACTTTGCCATGTTACTCTCGACGGACTTGGAGCTTAAGTTGCTTGTTTTTTTGTGTCGCAGGTAGTTACCGATGCAATCGCATGCCGAACAGGGCCATGGTGATTAGTTCGGGTGGTGGAGTTTGACTTGAGTGGTGATGTTTCTTTTTGAGGCTCTAGGTCGGAGATAAAATATCATCAACTATAGATTCTCACTGTTAGTTACTCTAGACACTTACGTGACAAAGATCCATGACTTTACCTAGTTATATAAGAATAGTTCGATCTAGTTGATATATTTTCACAAAAATTCTGCTATGGAATTAAATTAACCCTTTAATAGTTTGTTAGAAAGCAAACTCTGGGATGATATTTTCATAAAACTTCTGCAACACAATGTGTATACTCAAACAACCTAAAGCTTTCTTAGTATACACACCAACCCCATAGGACGATGAGGAATCAGCTTCTGTTTGGCTCCAAGGCAAAAATGGATGGACAATAATTATATTATAACCATTTTGGAAGTTGCTTTGAGAATTATTGGTTTGTGATTTCTATTATAAGAGCTGGTAAGGTACTAAGGTTTGCGCAAATGGAGACAGTATTTGTTCGAAGATCAAATTGAAGAAAAGGCTTTTCAGTAGCAAATGTTGGAGAAATTAATTTCCGGTCCAAACATACAATAGCCCACAAGACAAGAGAGTGAGACATTAGATTTCACCTTTCAAGTTTAAGATGCGGTGTTGTATTCTGGACGTTGGACTTGTTTTGGTTTAGTTTGGGTTTATACTAAGCGTTTTCTAGATGAGTTATATTATACTAATAGCTTAAAGATAGATTGAATTTGGGAAGAAAAAGAAGGAATTAACTTGGTCAAGTCAAAACCATGAAAATCACTAAATTCTAACATTGAAAATGATTTGATTTTTTATTAGGCTTACCGTGGGTATAGTGGAATATTACGCAAACAAAAATAATAAGAATACCAAATGGAAGATAGTGATTAAGAGATAAGTTGCTTACCACTTCATTTTAACTAAGAAAAATAAAACATTTCTGCTATATTATATGTTTCTTGGTCTACAGTTTTAAGTTCCTTATACTTGCACGTATCAACAATCTTAAATTAATCAGATGTGCTCAACTCTTTTCGCTAGACAAATCAAATTTCACGTACACCTAAACACATCCTAATTAATTGGTTTTATGATAAATACTTGTTAGATGCCCCATATCTTTTAACAAATATATTTCTTCTTCTTATCACTTGAAATCAGTTGATAATCAATAATTTAGTTTACGTATATGTTAGATGTAATTGATTTCTTTTTGTGAAATATTCTAACGAGACCTCTTAAGAAGAAAACGATACCATTAATTTGTGCTATTGATAAAAAAGAAAAAAGAAATAATCTCATTCTAATCCTTTTTGTTGTTGTTGTGATTTGCATGTTTACAATTCAAATTTAAATTAAAGAAAATAAGATCACATCATTTTGATGTTTACAAGGATAACAAGATCAAAGAGACTTACTTAAGTAATTTAATATGGTTCGAAGATATCTTAGAGTTGAACCGGATAAGCTTGGTTGAAAGTCGAAACAAACAAGTAAAATGTATAGAAAAAAACATCAGCAAATAATTTTCTTACAAATTCACATGAATATAAATTTAACACACACCATTAAAGACTTACCAAAAAAAAAAGATAATTATCCACACAAAGACAACCCAACCCAAATTAAAAAAAAAGAATGAAAAATAGTTTTTCTTTTCACTTGTTCTTTTTAGTTTCTTCCTTTCATTTTTTTGTTACGTACAAAGATGTTTTCATACCATAAGAGAAAGCAATCATACCATCTTGTACACAAATCAAGGCTTTGGTGGCTCAACCACTGGTGCCTCCGTCGTCGTTTCCGGTGCTTTAACAGGAGTTTCAACCACTGGAGCCGGAACCGTAACCGGAGTTTCTTCCTTTTTCACTTCTTCGACAGGCTTCTTTTCTCCTCCTCCGGTTTCTTCTCTTCCGCGACCGCGGTTGTAACTGTCTTCTTTCTTAGGCTCTTCAACAATCTCTTTCGCACCACTTGTTTCTTCGTTTTGGCTGGTTCTTCGGTTTTAGCCGGTTCTTCGGTTTTGGCCGGTTCTTCCACAACCACTTCTCGTGTCTTTACTTCCTCAGGGAGAAACACAGATACTTTCTCGAATATGAACGTGATTGGTCCTGCGACATAGCCAGCTCCAAAGCTAGACGAAGCGTCTTTCACAGCCGTTGATCCAGGGAATTCTGAATTTACATATCATATTTAATTAAACACAAAGATTTATAAACACTTCCTAAACAAGATGTTTGATACAAAACACTTCCTAAACAAAATGATCTAACAAATATGCAAGAACAAAAATGCTTTAACTAATATAAACACTTCCTAAACAAGAGCTTTGATACATAACGCTTGAAGTTCTCGAATTAGCTAATATTCTAAGGCAAGGGCATAGTTTACTACAACTATATAAAAAAATATGACGAAATTACAACTAATGAAATATGACGAAATTACGTACAACTAATGAAATAATATACATATAACTGAATCTAATATATAACATTGATTATACTATATGAAAAAATGATTTTAGACTCGAGATATATATAGATGCGTATGAGAATATAAGACATGATAAGAATCCAAAGTTGTTTGCCAGCAAATATTTGACTAAAAACCAAATAAGTTTTGTAAATAAGACAAACCAGATAATAAATAAATATAAGACAACAAGCATATATATTGTTGTCGGGATATATATAAATAGACACATGGCAAAGGGTGGTTGAATAATTACCAATTTTGACAAGCTCCTCGAGATACTTGACCACAGCAGCTGAGTTTTTCTTTAAACCAGCCTCCTTAGGGTCTCTAACCAAAGCCTGACCAATTTGAAAACTTACTTCTTAATAAATAAATACACTAAACATGGGATTTTAATGTTAATTGATTTTATATTAGAGAATTATAGAAAAGATAGGGACCTTGACTTCAGCAGACGTGGCTTCATAGGTTTCCACGACCTTTGGTTGAAGTTCTGTCTTTTTCTCCTCAATTTCTTTGTTGATGGTTTCCTATAAATACGTATCCATATTAGCAAACACATAAAATCCAAATTTGCGTAATAAATAATATTAATAAATAAGTAACGCTTGAGTGGATAATTATTGCAGGAAAACAAAAAAACCGAAGTGCTAAAGTCCAATTGGTACGTGTTTATTGTTTTTATTTGTCTTCCTTTTTAAAGGAATCAAACAAAAAATATTAACTAAAACACCTACTATACAGCAAATAAACATCTATATAGTATGATCAAATTTGCTGTACTGATGGCACCTATAACTATATAATTATAAAAATATTAGAAATATGTAAATAATTTTAATTACCTTAGACTCATCAAAGGTCTTGCAAGCTTCAGCAGCAGCAGCTTTCTTAGTACTATTCTTCTCGAATAATTTCTTGAATTTTGGAACAACCTTTGAATTCCAGTAACCCATTTTTTGGTTATTTAATTTGAATTAACCTTTTCTGTCAAGGAGAAATAAATATTAGACGAATTCAATTTTAACAAGGAAAAATATATATATTTGAACACTCAAATTTACATCTATAATAATACACTCAAGTTACTTGTGTGTCATGTGTCTATAGTACATATCTACTGGTGAAAAAAACAAAGTACATATCTACTGGTGAAAAAAACGACAAAAAATAAGAACAAGAACAACAAAATTATGTTTGTTGTAATAGTGTTTCTTCTTCAATAAAATTCTAGACTACTCCTAACCTAAAGATATACAGTATGTTTATTATGTTAATAATAGTAATTTCGATTTGATACCTAAACTAAACCTGGAGACTATAATTGCTATGTATCGTATTATTTGCCAAATCAAAACCTAAACTAATCCGGCAAAAAAAAAGTTTTCACAATGAAAGATAAAACGTCTCATGTTTCTACGTAGACGATTTAGAACAAAACGTGAATCATGTATAAAACAAACACTACATATTCGCTCTAAATATTTACTAACTTTGTTTTACTCCATAGAATCACTGAAAAACATCGATCAAACCCTAATTATAAAACAGAGTATCATAGAGATCGAAACGTCGTACGTCGTATATCTGCCTTACACACACGAAAATAAAAATATTTATTCGTGTATTTGTCTTGTTTTGTTTTATTTTGATTATCAGTTTGATAAAGAGACTTACTTGGATCTGTAGAGATTTTCTTCTTCTCGATTTGTTGTTCTTCTTCTTCTCAAAACACACGAAACTGTTTAATTGTCTCTCTGAATTTAAGAAACCCTTTAGAGTAATATAGACAGATTTCTCTTCAAATCACCCCTTGTTTTTCGTCTTATTTACGATTTTGCCACCCCTCTTTTCTCGTTTTACCCTTCTTGCCTCTTTGGCATCAAAACCGTTTCAGTTACCTTTTTGTGGACTAATTTCCGGTTAACGCGACCACAACAAACTAAACCGAAACATAGTCTTTCATATTTTATGGTTTGATATTTTGATTCGAGTGCTGAATATTAAAACCGGAATATTTTTTTTCTCCATACGTCTTAAGGTAGAAGTGATATTTCAATACCGGGTGTGAACAAGTTTTGGCATGACTCTGATTTTGGCAAAGAGAGTTCGGTTTACTACGGTAACCGAAAAAGAGTCAAAGACAGCAAGCAATCAAGTAATAACGGTCAAGCAGAAGAGACAACGAGGAGAGTAAGGGTAAATACGTAATTTGTGAGGATAATTTTGCCAGCTGGCAGTCACATCAATCATAGTTGGCAAATATCAAAAGTAGGGCCCGCACCAAGCTGATTGTTAATTCTGGATGGTGATCTGTAGGTGTAGCAAATACGCTTCTTATTATCTCTTATGAAATATATTCAAAAAATTTCATATTATAATGTATGTTATTCTGTTTTAACACACAGAATTGTTTATTATCTAGTTTAATTGATGTATTAGATTATTATGGTATATGTCATACGTTGAGTTGGATTATATGATTATCCTTGGTTACTGGAAAGTATGGTTAATATGAGAAATCTATTATATTATTTAAGAGGTAACTATCCACCAGACTGAAAGTTGAGTTTTTTATTACATCATATTTTTAATTGTCTTTAAATGAATTTTATTTTAAATAGATATATTTGATAGTTGATTCATATTTATATGTTGTCTTTAAATAATTTAAATTTTAATGGATATATTCAACCCACGTCCAATATAAAACTCAACTAACCAAATAGGTGTTTCCTGTCTAGATCTCCAGATCGAATGTCTTTGAAGCTTTTCAAATAATTCTCAGGAACATCAACAGGAAAATCATCACACTCACGAATTTCAGTCGTATCCAGAAACACAATCATATAACGAAGGGCACTTGTTCGATAGTCACTTTTGTAAGCAGCAACATTAAAAGGGTTAAGAATTACGGTCTGGCCTTTTCTCAACTTACCCTTAAATTCTTCAACCAAAGCTTTATCTATGGATGCATGCATCCTTGTACCCTAAAATTGATAAAAATAAAACAATTATAACCTTTTCGGAACAATATATAAGAAAACGAATAAATTGAAAACAGGGCATGTAATAATATATATATTACCTCAGTATCAACTAAAACCATCTCAATTGTGTTTCCCCACTTGACATAACCTGATTCCCAAATATTCAACACCAACACCTTCACCTTACAACGGACCAAAAGAGGTGTAAGTTGCCTCAGAAACATGAGAAGGGTAGACTTTCTCCTGACAGCAGAACCCATAATAATGCAATAAAACAATAAAACAATAAAATTGGTCGAACGAAAAAGTCAAAAGTAAAAAGTGTATGGGATTGTGGATCTAAGGGTAGACCATTAACATATATATAGTACAATATATATATTTTAAAATATATATATTAATAAGTAAGGATATATACAAAACATAATATATACTATTTAAAGTAAATATATTCAAATACAATTCTACTTACGATAAACTTTTAAAAATACGCGCAATATTTATAGGACGTCCTTTTTTATATTGATAGATAAGTATGAGAATAGATTTAGTTGTATCTTTTTTAAAATAACTCTTAAAAAATCATAATACAAATTCTGAATCGTATCATATGTTATCTATAATAATAAAATTTATTTAAAGACAACTAAAATCAAATATCGAATATATCCGTTAAAATAAAACTCACATAAAGACAAAACAAAAATCCGTTGTAATAAAAACTCAACTTTCGTTCTGGTGCATAGTTACCTCTCTAATAATATAATAGATATAAAGTTAAAGTTACCCTTAATAAAAACAAAATTTTTAATAATTATCTTATGGTTTTCTAATTTGAATATATCCGAAATATTGTTTTCAATAAATATATATGAAGCAAATTTATCATTAGTAAGCCTTAGGTGGTTGATACCATCAGAGCCGGTCCTGAGCATAGGCGGGAGAAGCGGTGGCTTTGGGCCTCCGTTTTAGTTTTAGGCTTGAAATTTTTATTTTTATTTTTATTTTTTTGGTAGTAACTTGGCCTCCATTTCCGGTTCGGCTTGGGGCCTCCGTTGGCTCAGGACCGGCCCTGGATACCATCCTCTTGACTTCATAACACCTAAGAATAGCATTTTCTTTGCTATCTTTTTATTTTTTCATTGTACGTTGTTTTTTTTTTTAATTGTTCTTCTGCTTGACTTTCTTTTGTGTAATAATTCTTAACCATTCTTTAATTTATCTGTTATAATATTCGTTTGTGTGTTGGTTAATACGGACTTTGTTTTGTTGTTTTGTAGGTTTCGCCAATTTATACTACGAGTAAGAAATTATTTTATGTTTCTTTTTCTTTTGATTATTCGTTAGTATATTGACTTTTTTATCGATCATCTGATCGATATTTGTTATAATAGATCGTTAGCTTCCTCTTTTTACTTTGTGAATTTGCTATGTTTGGTTTGTATTTTTTATCGTTTATTTGTTTTCTTCATTTGTTATAATAGATTGTTTTTTCTTTTTGTAGATTTTTTTGGCATGTTGGTTCTCCACTTCCATGGCAAAAAAAAAAACTTCCTCTATAACATATATATCTTTTTTTTCTTTCTATAACATAGATATATGAAATATATATTTTTGATGATATCAAATCAATGTAAAAATATTTGATTTGATTATATCGAATCCAGATTTCACCTAATCTAAAAATCTTTATTGTTTTCTATATATAGACCTTCATGTGATTTAGGTCTCAGAGAGTTCGTCCCTGAATTTTTTTTTTATTGTACGTTTTTTTTCTTCTATATTTGTTCTTCTTCTTGAGTTTCGTTTGTGTACTGTTTTCTCAATGAGTTTGATTAATGTTCTGTTAATGTACTGTGTACTATATTGGTCTAATTTTTTGTTTTATATTTTCTACGTTTCGTGGATTTATACTATGATTAATAAAGTAATAATTTCTTTCGCATATTAACTTATATCTTTTAGTATTTTTGCTCTGTATTGATTTCTATTTTTTGGTTTTGATATAAGTGTCGTTTCTTAATTCTCTTTTCACTATTCTAAATTGCCGCTTTATATTTTTGCTCTTTCTTTTCTATAATTTCTCATATTTAAAAAGTTTTTCTAATATGCATGCATATAGATTTTTGTGTACCCGATGATATCATCTATAATCTATTGGTGGAAGAACTCATTCAAGAGGTACGTTTCTGATTTATTGTATGTTCTTTTTGTTTTTCTATTTGCATTCGTGGTTTACATGCAACGTGATTTATTGTACGTTTCTATTTTTTTTTCCTATATTAATTCGTAGTTATGTATAATTTATACAAATTTTATACAAATAAATTTTAGGTTTTTATCTTCTTTTAATCTTTCATGGAAGGAACAAAGAATGCTTTATTGGAGAGAAGACAAGGCGTTGGAGAACTGCAAGTTTTGTGGAAAAGATAGATATAAGCCTTATACTGGGGGGAGGAAGAGAGTTGCAATCAGTAAAATGTGGTATCTACCCATCGGAGACAGGTTGAAGAGATTATATCAATCAAAGAAGACTGCAGCGGAAATGAGATGGCATGCTAAGCACGCGTCAGAAGCCGGAGTTATGTCTCATCCATTTGATGCACCAGAGTGGAAAAATTTCAATCAAATCTATCCAAATTTTGCAGCGGAAACTCGAAATGTGTACTTGGGATTATGTACAGATGGGTTCAATCCATTTGGTATGTCAAAAAATCATTCATTGTGGCCTGTGATCCTAACCCCCTACAACCTACCTCCGGAGATGTGCATGAATAGTGAGTATTTATTTCTAACGGTATTGAATTCAGGACCTAAGCATCCACGAGGGAGTCTTGATGTTTTCCTCCAAACACTGATCGAGGAGCTGAAGGACTTATGGAATAACGGAGTTGAGGCGTATGATGTGTCCGTTATGGAAAAGTTTAACTTGAAAGTTGTTCTTTTGTGGACGATAAGTGATTTTCCGGCGTATGGCATGTTGTCAGGATGGACCACACACGGAAAATTAGCATGTCCTATTTGTAAGGATGATACAAATGCTTTCTACTTACAAGCCGGTAGGAAGACGTGTTGGTTTGACTGTCATAGGAGATTTTTACCACACGATCATCCATTACGGAGAAACAAAGTTAACTTTCGTAAGGGAAAGAATGCTGTGAACGATGTATCCACCTGAATCGATGACGGGTGCTCAAGTATACCAGAATATTAAATATGCCGAAGCACCTAAAACATCGGTATGTGGTGGAAATGGGCATGAGAGAAAACCTTGCGGTTATGGAGATTGGCATCATTGGCATAAAGAAAGTATTTTCTGGGAGCTTCCATATTGGAGTGATCTAACTCTACGACACTGCCTTGATGTGATGCATATCGAGAAGAATTTTTTTGATAACATCATATATACTGTGATGAATGTGTTAGAAAGATCGAAAGACACAGTGAAGTCAAGGATAGATATGGAGACAGTTTGTAATCGGCCTGATTTGCATCTTGATGAGCATAGGAATGCTCCATTCCCTATTTGGAGATTGACTACAAAAGCAATTGATGCATTACTCATGTGGGCAATAAATGAAGTAAAGTTTCCAGATGGATATGCAGGAGATTTAGCAACTTGTGCAGACATCAAAGCTCGCAAGTTTGTTGGAATGAAAAGTCATGACTGCCATGTTTTTATGGAGCGGTTGCTTCCATTCATATTCGCAGAACTTCTCCCGCGTAACGTTCACCAAACATTATCAGGTATATATAGATATAGATAATAATTGTCTTATTTTACATCCCAAAGCTGATCAGGATTATTGACGTATAAAACTATATATTTTTTGCAGGGATTGGAGCTTTTTCCGTGATCTAAGCAGTAGATCATTACATCAAAGTGGGCTCCTTGTTTTGAAGGAGAATATTGTCATGCTTCTCTGCAATTTGGAAAAAATATTTCCACCTTCTTTCTTTGATGTCGTGGAGCACCTACCTATACACCTACCATATGAAGCTGAGCTTGGGGGTCCTGTGCAGTATAGGTGGATGTATCCGTTTGAAAGGTACTTTAAACGATTAAAAGGGAAGGCGAAGAACAAATATCGTCCAGCTGCTTCAATCGTTATGTCGTACAAGAACGACGAGGTATCTAATTTCACAGAACACTACTTTCCGGCAGAAATTTCTATGGCTACTAGAAGAAGGTAACAAATTCGATCCATACATGTACACTTGGTATGGTGTAATCCTTTTAAATTCATAAGAATATTTGATAAATTTTGTAGGGCTACTAGATATGAGGAAGGTGAGGCACCCATATACAGTGTATCGGTGCCCGAGATATTTACCCAGGTGGAGCGCCCAAGTGGCAAATGTACTCAAATTTGGTTATCGGAACTGGATTATAAAATTGCACATCAATATGTTTTGCGTAATTGTGAGTATTTCCGACCGCTTGAAAGGTAATACTAATTAATTGATACGTGATTTCTCTAGGCACATATTGTGATTCGTGATTTCTCTAGGCACATATTGTGATTTATTCATTTCTTATTGGTGTGTTGGGAAAATAGTGTCATTGACGCACAAATTCGAGATGAGCATCCACACCTATCTGATGAAGAGGTCACAGCGAAAAGGGATGATGAGTTTCATAGTTGGGTCGTCCAATATGTAAGTATTCCAAATATATAATAGTAAATTGTTATACCGCAACATATAATCACACCATTATATATGTGCAGGTCAATGCAGTGAAACATGAGCATAATTTTCCAATGTGGGTGTACGATATAACTGAAGGTCCTGAAAATAAGGCGAGGTCATGGCCTATGTATTTTACGAGAGGGTATTTATTTCACACGCGTGAGCATGGAGCACGAAAGAAAACAATGAATTACGGGGTATGTGTTCGAGGACAAAACTATTCTGATGCATCGAATGAAGGTGATTTCTTTGGAACAGTTGAGAATATTATCGAGCTCAAATATAGTGGGATTGTGGGTTTGAAGGTTATTCTTTTTTACTGTAACTGGTATGACCCCACGCCGGGCAAAGGGACACGAGTTAGTGAAACAGGCGTTGTCGATGTGCTCTCATCTGGAAAATATCCAAACTACGAACCATTCATATTAGGTACAAATTTTAAATTACTTTTAAATTATTTTTCATCTTTTGGGACTAATCACAAACTTATTTCAAAATAGGGTCTCAAGCTGATCAAGTTGTTTATCTTCCATATCCAAATACGAAACATCCTCAAAAAGTATGGCTATCCGTTTTGAAAGTCAATCCGAGGAAGCGTATTCAAGGGAATTACATCGAGGAAGAGATGGTCATTTTGCAACAAACTATTGACGAGGCAACCACGTCTGCCGTAGAAGAAATAAATGTCGATTGTTTAGTTAATGAGACACAAAATATGGAAGGCATTGCTTACGATATTGAAGACGAAGATCCTATCGATGAGTTCCACTGTAATTTATCAGACTCTGAGGAGGACCAAGATCACTACGAACAATAATGTTTTTAAGTTTGTCGAATCTTGTATTTATTTGTAGCTGTGTGAAATTAATGTATGAAATCTATTTAAATGATTAGTGTTATATATTTGTTAAGTAGCTTGTGTAATTTGTGGAAGTGTAAAAAATGTGCAACAAAACCATTTTGATGATTTTTTTTCTAAAAACTCATATGCATTAAAATAAAAGTTTATGTGTACCAAACCAAATAATTTACATTGGCATATTGGTTAACACTCATCTCGCATATGAACAAGAACTGTTGTTCGAGTCCGGGAAGACACACATTTTTTTTAACAAAGAAACAAACAGTATTAAAATAAATCTCCATCTCAATCATACCGTAAAACTTACTATAGCATAACGGATACAACCTTTACAGATAGGCGAAGAGATCATTGGTTCGAATCCACGAACCAACAACTTTTGAAATTTTATTTTGTGACTGATTTGTCATACTATAGGGTTTGGAGTTTGGATTTCCGAAAACCTATGGAGCAGTCACAAATTCGTCACAATTTACCTACCACTTTACCACAGATTTCCCACGGACATTCTTAATGTGACTGATTTGTGACTCTGTTGCCACTCTTCCTTCCATTTATATACTTTGATAAATGAAAATCTAAGTGTATATGAGTCATACTTGAATTTAGAGTTTAGTAAACACATTTCCATAGTATAAAGATGTGTAAATGGTACATTTATCAAATTCAATAACAAATTTTCAAAACAATAAAAAATTTCCATGAACACTTACACTTATACTTATAAACACTTATACTTTTAATCCCATGATTGGTATGTTTGATGATTTAACAAAATATCCTTTGGAACAATTTTTTTCTGGATATATGCATTAATATAGGTTAAAGGGTTTATATGAAGCCTAGATGGGCATTGTTTGGGGTTTAATTGTGAAGGGTTTAGAGGTTTAATTTGTGACTGCAACTAATGCGTCGCAAAGTAGAGGCAAATTAGTGACGAATTTCCGACTAATCTGTGACGAATATCTGGGCCTCATTATAAAAACAAGGGTTTTTAACCGGGAAATTTTCCCTCTTTAATCGAAAATTAGTCCTACATGTGCGACTAATTACCCACTCCTACTGATAATAACACGGCTTAATTAGAAATCCAAAAGTCATTTTCACACTTAACCTATTTTCTCTCATCTCTCTCTCTCTCGCCTCATGCAATCGAATCCCTTGTTTTGTTGATTTTCTCTGCAAATCAAGAACACTCCTTCTGTTTTTCTCTCAATCCCCCAAACTCTCTCTCTCACACACAAATCGAATCCCCCAAACTCTCTCTCTCTCTCACACTCGAAACCCAGAAAATCCCAATTCACTGGAAATTGTTCATCTCTTCATCTACCCAAAACCCAGAAGCCCTAAATCGCTTCATCTACCCGAAACCCAGAAACCCTAATCCTCTTCATCTACCCGTAACCCAGAAACCCTAATCCTCTACATCTACCCCGAAACCCTAATTCTCGTAATCTCTCTGTAATTGATGGCTTGATCGAAAGGAGTTCTTACCAGAGGCGGATCTACAAGAGGAAAAGGCCGAGGAGTGATTACCAGAGGAGGATCAAACGGAACTCGTGGAGGTGTCAATTCCTCAACCAGAGGATCAAACGGAGCTCGTAGTGGTGGTGGTGATGAACTCGTTACTGCTCCAAACCCATAACGATCAAACGGAGCTCTTGGTGGTGGTGGTGATTAACTCGGTCCTGCTCCAAACTGGAAGAAGCAGAAGCTTTCTCAAGACGATCGTGGGAAGGCCATTGCAACAGATCCTTCAACCTCAGGTCCCTCAACCGGTAGTAAGGTTAACAAAGCAAACGGCGGAAATAACTCAAGCCACCGGTCTACTTCATCCATTAATTCTAATCCTAACGGCGGAAAGAACATGTCGCCTCCTTCTCAAGAGACTCATCAGTCAAATGTCTCTCGAACCAACTCTCAATCTCAGTTCCTTCCACTGCAGTATCCAGCATCATCCAACCGTGCAACAAATTCGCAACTGCGGCCGAGTGTTAACCTTAATCTTCAACCACAACGGTTCCAGGTTCAATTTCCGAATCTCCAACCCGAATTTGAACCTAAAGATGATGGAGAAGAAGAAGTTTATGAAGAACCTGATGATTTTGATGCTGAACAACTCTTTGTTGATGGCGTTGATGATCTAGAAGCATTGGTTAATGGCAATGGCGAAGGCGAAGACTACCAGCAAATGCTGGATAACATTTTGGCTTACCCTGGGCATCAAGCCCTACCATATCTCAGTCCAAAACCAATCCCACCGAGGAAATCGTTATGGTAATTGATTATGTCTTTCACTTGTGGTTTTTGTTTTTGTCTTATGCATAGCTGATTGTGTTTGTGATTTGGATTAGTATTAGTGTGGTATTTTAATACTTGAGTTGGCTGATATAGTTTGTTGCTGATTTTGGCCTTGTTTCGATTTTATATTAGCATTACTGTCACTTACTATCACTACAAGGCTCATATTTAACCACTTATTATTTCTTGACTAGGTTTACCCGAGACAGAGGCTTACTCACCCATGAAATCTCGGATATCTTTCGTCGTAAATTTGACCGTCCTTGGTACATCTGGACTATCACGCCTATTGATAAGCAAGAGAGATATTTCAGGTCATTCGCGGTAAGTAGCTTCATTCAATCACTTTCCATTATCAGTTCTTTATGTACTTATACGCTGTGAACATTAAGCCGGCTTGTTTTCCTTTGTAGAGCGCGTACAATTGGGATTTAGGGATCACTGCGCTTGTGAGGTCTCACTTCACAAGGATTGCGACAAATAGGATGCGAGGAATTGTTAGTCAAGTTAGGAGCCGTAAACCAAGAAAGAGGCCAATCCGGATTGGGGAGAAGCTTTGGGCACGAATGTGTGCTTACTGGGCCACTGCAGCTGCTCAGGATAGGAGCTTAATTGCTTCTACCTCTCGTAACTCTGATCGTAATGGGCGTGGACCTCACAAGCACAGAGGAGGCTACATTCTTACTTGACCATTCAACAAGATATGGTAAACTGTTTCCTGCTTTCATTATTTCATTTCTTAATCATCCAAACTGCATCTTCTAATCTGTCTTATCTTCTGTTACAGGAAGAAGAACTTCGACGACCAGTCTCATGGGCTGAACTCTTCCTCAAGACCCATACAAACCCAGATGGCAGTTTTATTGATCTAAAAGCTAAGGAGGCTGCAGAGGCATACGAGATGTCTATGAAACAGGCTTTAGAGGGTTTAGAGGAGGCTGATGGTGACCTTCCAGAAGGTTCAGACAACACTTCTCAGCGGAAACTCTCCATTGAAGAAAAAAATAACATCTTCCTGAAGGTATACAGTTCTTTCTCCTTTTGTTTGTGTTTCAGTTTCATATTGAGTCCCTTGACTTTAGTTTTGGTCTTGCTCTTCTTTGATTGTTTCTGTCTCATAATCATTGTCTCTGAGTTGGTAATGGTTGGTTTTTGGTCATGCAGTGTACTGAGTTTGATCCCAAGGGAACCCCTTTGGGGTGGGTCAGCTTTAACAAGATTTTCTTTAGAAGGGGAAGAGGAAGATCACCTATGAAGAAACTGATGTACCAACCTTGGTAGAGGTGCAGCAAGAGCTGAAGAAAGCTAACCAGAGGATTGCAGAACAAGATGCGGATAATTTGCGACGTGATGAGGAACTAAAGGCCAGTCAAAACCGGATCAGTGAACTCGAGAAGAAGGTGGACGACTTCTTGAAGAACAAAGAACCAGTGCCTGTCTCCAATGCTTCACCGACCATCGAACCAACCGCAGATGCCACTGCACCTCCTGGCCTTGGTATCACCCCATCTTAGACACCTCCATGTAACAAACTTGTCATCTACATGACTTCGTTTGTGTTTCCATGTTTTTTTGTACAATTAAACTTCTTTTGTAAAGCAATGCTTGTTTTGTATATTATGCTTTCAATTTCAGATTTTTAGGTTTTCTTGATTTACATAATCCAAACATACCAAATAACAGAAATAGAAAAACAAGACAAATAGTTAAAAGTTAAATTAAACGTGACACAAATCAGTGGGTAATCAGTCATAAAATAATGACTAAGTTGCCACTCCATACGATTTGTAAGAGTGATAATCAGTCACAAAATCATAGCTAATTTACGTCTACAAAGGTAGACACAAAAGAGTCACAAATTAATGACTGAAGTGCCGACACAAATCAGTCACATATTTAAGACTACAACATCGACACAAAAGAGTCACCAATTAGTTACTCCAAATACGACACTAATCAGTCGCTTATTTACGACTCTTAAGTTGTCATAAAATCGTCACTAATTACCAACTAAACAATAGTCAAAAAGTAGTTGCGGTTCACCGACGAATGACAAGAGTCGGAGATTAGTAGGCAATTTGCCACGCTTAGATTTAGTCTCATTATAGTCGCAAATTACCAACGAACTTTGTCAGTGCCAAATCAGTCGCTAATTTACCACGCTTTTGCGATGCCAAATATTTGCGACGAACTATTTGCGACTACCCAGATTCGTCCCAAAGTAGTCGCAAATACGTGTTTTGTGACTGATTTGCGACGAATCTGGTAGTCGCAAATGACCAGTTTTCTAGTAGTGGTCAAGCCTAGAAGTGAAGGCAAGGTGTGCCAAATCCAAAAGCCTTCAAGGTACTTGATCGAACTTGCCAGCGAGGCCCACAACGTGAGATGGACCTAGTCGCCAGACAAATAAGGGAAAAATCCCAAGAGATTGGGAAGTTTTCCTTATCTCTTTAGAAGTTGACCTAGCCGACCTTGCATACTATATATACTTGTTTAAAAACCCATGAAAGGGGATCCACAACTGGTTATACAAAACATCAATAAAAGTTTTCTTTACATCAATTGCAACCTACGTTCTTAGCTTTAACCTAGAGATCTCTTTCCCTTCATAAACCCTTGACAAATCTAATTGTGTTAGTTTCGACTCCCACATCCACCACACATATAGTTATAGAAATGGTGGTCAACGGTGTCAGTGACAGTGGTGGACATAGCCAGAGACGGTGACAATCGAAGGACAAGAAATACAAGACCGAGAACAACAAATACAAAATGAGGACAAAAAATATAAGATAGAGGACAAAAAATATAAGACACAGGACGTCTATTTTGTGGTAGATTAAGACAGAGGACGTCTATTTTGTGGACGTCCATTGGACGTCTAGTTTGGCGACATCTTGTCCTTCGATATCCACCACACATACGATTATAAAAATGATGGTTAATTGTGTCAGTGACGGTCGATGGGATTGTGACTACGGAAGACAATAAATACCAAACCGAGAATAATAAATACAAAATAAAGTAAAAAAATATTAGACAAAGGACAAACAATACAAGACATAGGACAAAAAATACAAGACGAGGACAAAAAATACAAACAAATGTCCATCGTCCGGAGAGAGAAAGATAGAAATAAAGAGAGAGAAAAGAAAGAAAGAGAGAGCAAAGTGGGAGAAAGGAGAGAGAGTATGATAGAGAGAGACACAAGACGAGGACAAGAAATACGAAACATACGTCAATCGTCTCCGAGAAAAAAAGAGAGAAAGAGAGAGCAAGGAGGGAGAGAGGAGAGAGAGTACGAGAGAAAGAGAGAGAGAGCGCAAGGAGGGAGAGAAGAGAGAGGAGAGAAGAGAGAGGAGAGAAGAGATGTTTTATAAAAAAAAAAATTGGAGAAGATGATGAATAGTTGAATGTGGCATTTTCGTAAATACCTAAATTCATTAAAGGTTATATTGTCTTTTCGCGTGGACGTCCGTACAGATTGTGGCAGATTTTAAAAGTCCACTGGACTTATGGCAGATTTCATAATGACATATTTGGTTTATGGTAGATTTTATAATATCCCCTTAAAGTTTTGTTTCCAAAATTACCATTAATTTTCAAAATTTCTACGAATACCACTAATTTTCAAAAGTTCTAAAAATACCACAAAATTAAAATTAACTTTGAATATTCAAAACTAAACCTTAAAGCCTAAACCTAAACAATACCCCTAAAACTATACCCTAACTTTAGAACAGTTAACCCAGAACCCAAAAATTTAAATTTTAAACCCTTGAAAATCGATTTTTGTTTTTATGGTATTTTTGAAAATTTTGAAAGTTAGTGATATTTGTGGAACTTTTGAAAATTGATACTCCTTCTGTTTGTTTTTATATGATGTTTAAGGTTTCTACACTCTTATTAAAAAATCAATAAATTTATCTTGTTTTGAAATAAAATAATATGTTTTAATTATCCAAGGCATTTTAACCAGTAAAAATTCAATATGAAAAATTTAAAGAGTCAAAAATACTAAAAAATCAATTAATTGTGCATTGGTAAGTGATAACATTATTTTTTGTTACAAAAAATAACTTCTAAACACCACTTAAAGCCAAACAGAGGGAATAGTAGTTTTGGAAACAAAACTTCTTGTGGTATTTTGGGAAATTTCTCATCTTTAAATGTAACCAAATGTAACCAGGAGCAGATCCAGAAGATAATTGTTTATGCCATGCATAAATATCAATGAATGTTATGATCATTCCCTAACATTGGCGACAACGAAGTCCGGATATGTCATTGCTCCTATCATGTGTTCAAAAACGCGGCCGTTTTGCCAATTCATCGGGGAAAAAAACGTGCATCGGACGGCCACCATTGCGATTATGGATAATCGTGTGGTCTAACTTGGTCAACGATTTTGACCGATGAAAACCGTTTTAAAAAAAAATCCAGTGTAATCCTTTGGGCAATGTTTGCTAAATTCTTTAATGATTTTGGCCCATGTGTGAGATGTGTGAGTGTCGGTTCTCCCGTTCTTTCACCACCAGAAACATAATCTCAAAATCGATTTGGGGATTTCTCTGTAACCTAACAACGATTTGCAATCTTCTCCTTACAAACAGAAATTAAAGCCAAATCAAAGATAATCGAGGTTTCCTAAAGATCCCGTCACTTGTTCTGAAGTTAATTGCAGATAATTTTCACTTTTTGAACAGATTTTTCTGTTTTTCATTTTTGAAAGTTCAAATATGTTGCTCTTTGTTTCACCTTCTCTTGATAATGTGCTTGTTAGTTTTACTTTTTCACATTCAATTATCAATGTGTTATGTGTCTGTATTCGTATTGTAAGCTATTTTCGTTTTCTCTTCACAATCTCTTTGTTTCTTAGATAATGACTTTATGTTATAGACTTACTCACTTAGAGAACGGCATAGAGTTATGAAATCTTTCTTTTACAATGATTAAGTTTTTCTCTTTGTTTCTTTGTTTAGCTTGTGAAATCGTAGGTAGAAAAAAAGAATCAGAGCAAGCAATAGTTTATAGTTTCGGAGTTGTTAGAGAAAGGGAATCAAAGAAAGCAATAGTTCCGGTTCTTAGTCATGTTTGTTTCTTGTTTTGATGGTTAGGTTAGTGTCTAATGGATGATCCACCGACGGAAGAGACTCCTCTACACTCTCTGAAGCAAAACTCAAGTGATATCGGATGGGATTATGGATGTATGATTGATCACACAAATCTAGACAAGCTCCGATGTATGCTCTGTAGTAAAGAGATAACTGGTGGTGTCTTCCGATTGAAGGAGCACATAGCTCATATGAAGGGGAATGTTGCTCCTTGTCGACGGTCAAGCAAAGCGGATCAAGAGAAGTGTATGAAAGTGCTTCTAGAAACCAAAAATAAGAAGATTCTGAAGAGAAAGAATGATGAAGCTTTGAGGGCAGAGGTTAATCTTAGCAACGACAATGTTATTGAGGAGCTTGAAAGAGAGCTTGGTCGTCGTAAAAGTCCTCACTTCCAAGGTCCGATGGATAACTTTGCAACAGCAATCAACCCTGAAGCAATTGTTGGTGTCCAGAAACGTTAACAGAGTATCCATGATGCGATCTCAAAGGAAAAATCACAAGCGGTGCATCAGTATTGTGCTCGCTGGATCTACAACTCAAACATTGCATTCAATGCAATTGACAATGATGACTTCAGGCTGTTTTGCGAAGCATTAGGACAGTTTGGGCCAGGTTGGCAGCCTCCAAGTCAGTATCAACTCCGAGAACCACTACTTAACGAAGAGAAAAAAAGGACAAAGGAAAAGCTTAAACACCTAGAGGAAGAATGGGATAATGATGGCTGCTCAGTGATGACTGATGCGTGGACTGATATGAAAAGAAGAAGCATCATGAATCTGTGTGTCAACTCAAGAGGAGGTACATGTTTTCTTGGTTCAAAAGATTCTTCTAAGGATTCTCACACAGGTGAGTATATCTTTGAGTATATTGATAAATGCATTGAAGAAGTAGGTGCTCTGAAGGTTGTCCAAGTGGTGACAGATAATGCAACCAATAATATGGCGGCTGCAAAATTGCTTAAAGTGAAGAGGCCTAATATCTTTTGGTCTGGATGCGCTGCTCACACCGTCGATCTGATGCTTGAGTGGATTTCAAAGCTGCCAGGAATTGCTAAACTCATAGATCAAGTGAAAGCTCTCACCATCTTCATCTATGCTCATCATGAAACCTTAGCCCTGATGAGATCACATATACAAAAGAGGGACATTGTGCGACCAGGAGCAACAAGGTTTGCAACTTGCTTCTTGACTCTGCATAGTCTCTATGAAAAGAAGGCATTACTGAAGAATATGTTTGGCAGTGATGAGTGGCACGAGTGTGTTCATTCCAAGAGTGTGAAGGGGAACACTTCATATGAAACGGTTATGAGCATTGGATTTTGGAGTAGTATGACACTTGTCTTGAAAGTTTTCAGCCCTTTGGTGAAGTTTCTAAGGCTGGCAGATGGAGAGAAGATACCCTCACTTGGGTTTATCTATGGTGAGATCTTAGTAGCTAAGAACTCGATCAAGGAAGCTACGGATCATATGGAGAGGAGTTACGAACCAATCATCAAGATTATTGAGGAGAAAATGAAAGGCAGGTTGGATACTCCTCTTCATATTACCGCCTACTTTCTTAATCCTTTTTACTTCTACAAGAACCAAGGCATATATGATTTGGAAGTCATGCAAGCATTCATTGCTTGTGTTGAGACATTCTACTATGGAGATTTTGATAAACAAAACGAAGTTGTCAATGAAGAAGTTCAGCTATACAGAAACAAGTCCGGTTATTTTGGCTTGCCATTAGCTCAAAAAGGCTGCGAGAAGAAGGATGAAAAGTTTGATCCAGGTATGTTTTTTGTTCTTAATTGGCTTTCTTTAAACTTTATTCTTTACCTTTTAGCGAATGATGCATATGTATTTGACTAAAACACGGGACTTTGGTGGTCAACTTATGGATGTGAAACACCAATTTTGCAAAAGCTAGCTAAGAGGATTCTTGCTTTGACCTCTAGTTCTTCTGATTGTGAGAGAAATTGGAGCAGCTTTGGAGCGGTTAGTTTTTTATATCGCTATACTATTTTTCATCTCTTTTACATTGCATACTCTTTAAATCTAGTCTTGGATTGCAGATTCACGCGAAGAAAAGGAATAGACTAGATGTAAGTCGACTAAACAGTCTAGTCTATGTCCAGTTTAATGCAAGATTGTTTAGGAAGCAGAAAAAAATCAGAGAAGGCAAAGTTGATGTCATATTTGATGATGGTAATGAAGAGACTGTTGAAGAATGGCTTGTTGATCGCTCTGAAGAGCTAGATGATGATGGTCATTTTGGAATTACTACTCAAGCTTCAAGGGTTGGAGCCCTTTACGATGATGATTTTGTATCAGATGAAGAGGATGGTGGAGACATGGAGTTTGAAGATGATGAAGATCCCATCTTTCGTGACACACTGATGCGTGTGAGAATTAAGTTTTACCACTTAATCCAACTTCCTGCAAGTGCACAGCAATCACAATTAGTATAGATAAAGGATCGAATCCACGAGGACTTGTTAACCACACTACGAACTATAATGATTAAAATAAAGCTAGAACAAAATAAAGTCGTTTGGTTGATTGTGAATAAGGTCGAAAACAATAAGATAAAAAGTGTTAGGACTTAGGCAATTCGCAGAGAATCATGCAACGATAATGATTGATTTAATCTAGGGACTTGGGATATACACGCCATCTAGGACTCATAACACTGTTGTATAACCATTCCACTTTCGTGGCTCCGGTCACTATTTTAATTCTCCTTAATAGACTCGACTTTCGCACGGTTATTACAAGGAGAAAACACGCAATAAAAGTATTGGTTATGATATTGTCCACCGAACTCCTTAACTAACGGGTTAGGTTGTTAAGACGCTTGGCTCATCAAATACTAGTTCCGGATAATATAAAAACTTTTGGAATCTATAAAATCCTAAGTTCAAGCCGCTAAATCCGCGGTAAAGCAACTATGCATTGAGTACAAGTAAAGATGAAGATACTATAATTTCCCTAGACAATCATCGAATTATGAAACTCATTGAATACCTAAAACCTAACTAATGAACTACTCGGACATGGTGCACGAAAAACAGCAAGAGATGAAAGAAAACTTTATTAAAGGAGTAGGGATAGGAAGATTCTTCTCTATAGCGAGGTACAAAGCGAGATCATCCACCAAAGCTCCTAAAACTTAGATCTATCTTCAAGCTCCTCCAATGGAGGCGTGGCTGCTGTTATATATAGGTAAAAGTGTTTATAATTTCGGCACACCCTAAAACAAGAGGCTAAAAACAAGTATTTATAGTGCTAGGGTCTTCTAGGGTTCTTCAGGGGCAAAACCGTCTTTCTGCTGTTCTCTAGGTATCAAGGTCGGCCACATGAGTATGGACTCGTGTATGGGCTTGAAAACACTCCATATTTGGCTGAGAATGGTCACCAACTTCGGCCTTAAGGTCCATCAAAGTCTGACTTCATTCTGCACCTTCTTCATCTTCGAGGCAGTAGGACATGTCTTCACTAAATCCAATGTATCTTCCGGATCACAGATCCAATAGTGATAAATACAACTTCATTAGAAAGCTGACTCAAAGACCTTGAAATGTAGCCGTCATTCACTTATTTCCAAGTAGATTTGGTCGTCCGTCCGTAGCAGAACTTCGGGTGCTTCGATTCTGTCCATCTTGATAGAATGTGATATCTTGTGAAATTCATGGCTTGGACTAAGTCTTTGGCTTGATAAACTTGCTGTAGCTATGAATACACCGCTTTAGGCTCTTTTTGCTCCTTTTAGATGATTTTCCCTGTTAACAACCTAAAACTAGAAATACGAGGAAAAACTACCTCTTTGGTGTAAAACCTTATTGAAATGCTTTGAAAATACTTTAAAATAGATAGTAAAATAGGTAAAATATAGAGTATATCAAATCCCCCAGACTTAAACCTTGCTTGTCCTCAAGCAAAATCCAAGAATAGAAAAGAGGTTTGAAAATACGGGAGACTTACAATTTCTGATAAACATAGCGTCGATGCTATGATTCGCGATTGGTCCGAGGGCGACTCCTTCATCCACCATTCATAACTTTCGCAGCCTATTCCATACTCAAATAACAAATCTCACCAAGTTTCAACCGCACTTTCAATTGACTCTATGTGTGGAGTTTCTCATTAAGGAATCGTTAGGTAAACGGCTCGGTATAGGAAAGGCTAGTTTAATGGGTGAGGCTAAAAGTGTTTAGGGTTACCATTTTCTCCGGGTTGCGCGATATTATGCAAAATCGCAAGAGAGAACGGATCTATTGAAGTCCGCAACTTCCCAATCACTTTATAATACGCATTTTTCTCCCCCAGACTTAGACCTTTCTCCGGGAATCTTCCTAAAATACTCTTCCACTCTTCTCTCCATTGTATCTTGATCATCCTTGGGTATTGTCTAGCCTTAAGACTCTTTGGATTCCATTTCCTTCCCCTTTTTACGTTTTTTTTTTTTTTTTTTTCGAAAGGGGGAAATGGATTCATAAAGATATGAGTCAAGTAAGGCACGAGATTTTACCATGATATAAGCTTCCAAAGATCGGCCAAACTCTCTGTAAATTCTTTTGTAAATTCGTTTTTTGTACTCTTTCCTTTTAGTATTGGTCTTCGCATCTTCTAGTGATTGGAAAATTGCGTCGACCCTTTTCTCTCCGACGTTTTTACACATATCTGCATAGTGGACATAGTAAAAGAAGTGCAAGTGGTCTGAAGGAAAGGTTAAGGGCTTAGGTAGGGTACCAACTAAAAATGAGCTGGCCGCTCAAGACACTGAAAGGGGTAAAAAGAAGGGTAGAAGTGTCTTGAACGTATATTACGTTTCCAGGTCTAACTCCTTAACAAGAAACATTGAGGTGGTAAGTGTAAATAGAGTCAAAATCAGATTAGTATCGGCGAGGCAAAACCGTATTTGTATGGGGCGAGTCCGGTCATGAAGGTTTCTGAATCGGCTTTCCTGAACTCATCTGGTGATAAATCACTGAATCATAACATTTAAGCATACATTCCTGAAAATGTTTATGCTCCAAAACATAGTGTTTTAACTCGATAAAAATCTGAATAAAAATAATAAGAAAAATCAAAAGAAAATGACATTGGTACGATTAATCCCTCCAGACTTAATTCACACAGTCCCGGAGTGAAAATAAGTGACAAATGGGAAGGATCGACACAATAAAAATAAAAATGAAATAGGGATAGAGGGACAGTGGTCGAAACACCTGGCTCAACACTCCGGAGTGTCCGGAACATCGGCGGGCATGTGTTCACCGCCGGAATCGAGGTAGACGATCTCCGTGTCGCCGGAATGAGCTTCCGTAGTAGGCTGGCCGTGAGTCTCTAGGTTGTAGTGGTGGCTAGTGACATCATCCTCACCGTCTTCGTCGCGATCAAACCCCGAAAGAAGTGACAAACTACCTAACTCGTAATCGGTAGAAGTCTTGGTACATTCTTGGTTGAGCGCTTGAAGAAGTGATGGACCATCTTCTTAACCACTTTAACAAGTGTAGAAATCAACTTCCCTTGCTTGGATATTGTAGCTTCAAGCTCCTTTCTCTTCTCCGTTTCTTCGCGTAAGCTAGTCATGAACCATTCAGTTGAATCGTTGTTGGTTTCGGTCGTGGAGGTGCGGTTTCGGCTCGGCATGGATGAAGATGGTCGGGTGGCAGCGGCTACATGCTCTTGAAGCGCCTTCTCCTTGTTACGCACAAGAGCTTGTGCGGTGTAGAAAAGTGAAACTCCCACAAGAAAACAACCGGGGATACGCGGGTACCATTGAGTGTGTTGAGGATTGAAGTAAGGCATTCCATCACTCAAGTCTGGTAAGTCCATGTAGGGAAGGAAGACGCACTTTTCTTCTTCCGAGTAAGGTGGTGTGAAGAGTTAACCAAAGCTTTCCGATTTATCGTACCATCCGCAAAGAAAATGTTTCCTTTGGAGCGCCAAAAGATCAATCTTGCTTTCTCCGGTTATGTGACGTTCTTCGCTTAAGTCGAATCCACAAGCATCCAAAAGTATGGTGATTAAGCTTCCAAAGTTACACGGTGGTTCCTTTACTAGTCTCTCCTTTGTTGCTTCATGCTTAACCATGACCAATTGTTTAGCCAATAGAGAACCGAGATTAGCCTTCTCTGAATCCTCTACAAATGGTCCAATTAGCAAGAAGAACTCATCGAGTTTCACCGTTCCTTGCTCCTTTCTACTATAAAGAAGTTGTCAGATGAGTGCATGCACGTAACGAATCGCCGGATGAGTGATTTTGGCCGCCTTTGAGATTCCCGGAGTGAGTCTCTCATTAGCAAAACTCATTCATTCATTGTAGTGCATATCTCTAATCGTAAACTTCGTTCTCTCAACGCATTCAAATCCAAAGATATCACAAATTTCTTCGATAGTCAAAGTGTATGTCATGCCTCTAACCATGAACCTTAAGACTCCTTCCTTAGCTATCGTATTCTTTCCCCTCGGATATTCCAATGACACGGTCGAAAGAAACTCCCTACTTATCTCCGTGTAAGTCGGGCTCTTCATTGATACAAACTTCGTCAAACCGAGTTCTTCGAGGTACCACTCCACATCTTTTCTAATTCCGAGTAAGTCAAGAGTTTCGGAATCGATCGTAGGTGTTGGAGGAATGACAAATCGCTTGAGGTGCATGTAATAGTCTACATCGGCTCGGATATCGGGTCCAACAGTCTTCATCACGATGCTAGTTCTTGAAGATTCACCGGTATTCGACTTTTTCTTCTCTTGTTTCGGTTTCTTGGGTGGAGGAACCGGTTTTGGCACAATGGTTTGTGTGACTTCTACAAATCTCATTGGCTCTCTCGTATCCTCATCTTCTTCGTCTCTAAGGTGATAATCCATTTCTTCATCCTCCTTTCTCAAAATTTTCTTTCCATTCTTCTTTCTCGATTTCCTAGATTTCTTTGAACGTGATCGACGCGGAGCTTGAGGCTCTCGTTCTCCAATGATTTCTGGTTTCTCACGTGGTTTTGCAACTCTACTAGACCTTCTCGTGATAGACTTGTCCTCCATTGGAATCACTACAAAAGAAAATCTGGAAAAAGCATGTTATGTTCTTGAAAATCGAAAATTCCAAAAGAATTGCTTCTAATGAGAATTTCATTTATTAAAAAGCACATCAAGACACAAGAAACATGGAAGAAAGGTAATCCAAGGCCAAATAATGTTTCTCAATTTTAATCATAATTTTCGGGTTAATGCTTAATGACATGAAAAATTTGCAAGAAATATGAAATTGAAGCTCTAATATGTCAAATTGCAAGCTAATCCTATGTATATATGATGAAATTAACCCAATAAATGCATTATGACCTTTAGAGACACACAAATCCGAATTGAATTAAAAACCCAAAAAGTGAATTTGTGAAAAGTTGCATAAAGGTGCTAATCATGTAATTAAACATTGAATAATGCAATTCATATGTCTAAACAAGTTTTTCTAATGAATTCTCTAACAACCTAAGTGAATTAAGTGTTAAATAAGAGAATTGAAAAATATCCATAAACTTGAAATTTAGACAAAGGGAGGGTTTAAGAGATAACATACCTTGGTTTTGTAGATAATGAGGGTAGGAATCAAAATCCTAATCAATTTCTAATCAAATTTGTGTGTTTTAAGCAAAACCCCCAAAATTGGGTTTTTAGGGTTCTTGAGCTTTGAACACTTGTAAGAGAAAGATAGGTGATGATGTTTCAAAATTATGAGACAAAAGAATCCTTAAAACCTTTAAAAATCCCAATTTTATGTTGTTTTTGGTTTAAATCCGGTTTAAATCGGTTTAAAATTTAAATTGAACCGGAAATAAAAACTTACCCGGACCGGCTTACCGTGCGAGACGCGGGTTATAATTGGTGCGTGGCGCAGGACAGGACGCGGGACGGTATGCTTCAGGACGAGGTGTGACGAGGCGCGGGTGAGGAATCCTCACGGCCCCGGACGAAACCGCGTGTCCGGGGTGCGTGTCCGGGGTCTGGGATGCTTCGGTACGCGGGACATACGCGGGACGTCGCACCGGATGGGGACGGTTCCCGGGGCAAGCGTTCGGGGTCTGGGGCCTCGCGGAACGCATCACGCAGGACGGGGAGCTACCTTTGAATAGATTCTGCATCATTTGTCTCGCTTCCCTTCGGTATGAAGATCTTGATTATCGCGGATGGTTCGTCGGAGAGTCTATATCTCCGTTCTTCTTCCTTGTTGGCTTTAGAAATCTCCATGGTTGTAACTATTGAGTTAATACTTTTAGAGATTCCTTCTTGCTCCTCTTTAGCCAGTTTCTTAATGATCATAACGGGGGGCTTTCCTTTTACGATCTTCGGCTTCCTTTTCGCAGCATCTCCGGGGTCAATGCTTTGTTTAGTAATCTTCACTCCCACCGAGTTAGGCACACTAGTAGCATTCATCGCATGAAAGACGAGTTGCTTGTCGATTTTAGTGAGACGAATCATTTGGTTTGGGAAATCGATGACGGCTCCGGTGGTTGCTAAGAATGATAGGCCGAGTATCAATGGCTTCATCCTTCCGGTCTTCATCTCTAGGACTTGAAAATCAGTTGGGACGTCTCTTTCTCCAACTTTTAACATGACATTCTCTAGAACTCCAAAAGGTGTAGAAGATGATAAATTCGCATATTCAATGCATACCATGGAAGTTTCAAAACTAGAGAATCCTAGCTCCTTTGCCACAGCCAAGGACATCACATTGACACTAGCTACGGTGTCACATATGCAATCGTAGACATCTATTCCATTAATAGATCATGGAATAGAAAACTTTCCTGGATTGTCGACCTTTTCTAAAGGGACGTTTCTCATTCTTCTCTTGTACGCTCTTCTAGATTCATCGGGACGACGTTTCTCCATTGGTTTCAAAGCTACTGTAGCCTTGTCTTCAAGTGGGTTAGGTGCATCCACGAGCTCTTCCTCCTTAATAGATACCATATTTGCAAACGTTTCTCCTTTCTCCTTACCTTGTCTTTGAGCGGACTCGGTGAGTTGATTGAGTTGGGTCTTCGTTTTTGAAATGTGTGTAGTGAGGGACTCGTACTTGTTGTTGAGGTCATTGTACACGCCATCTATCCGTTGAGATAGTTCCTTCCTAGTTTGGGTTATAGCTTCTAACAAGTCTTTCTTGAGCTCTTCAAGCTTCGAATCCGGGTTTATCGGATGTTCGGTTGAAGCAAAAAACGAACGGCTACTTGGTTTGGTGATATATCATGGTTTTTACCCAGTTTAAGTCATGATATAAGTCCAATATCTAGAGTCTTTGTTGTGTTTTGTGTTGGTTTTAGAGTCTTTACAGGTACTAGGACGATTGGAACTTAAAAGATGTTTACTGGAAGTTTTGGAGCATTTGCGAAATGAAGTGGCAAAATGCAAATTTGGAGTCACTTTTTGGAAGTTGTGTCGAGCGACGAGACTTAGTGTGCCGCTCGACACAAAGACTTCAGAAGCAAAGATTTACGATTTTGAGATTGGTGTCGATCGACACCATCTATGGTGTCGCTCGACACCCTGTTCGTCCAAGCCCAGATTTTCATTAGAAAAGCCCGTTCGAAGCCCGGAAGTTCCAGATGTTTACTTTTAGGTTTCTAATCTGAATTATACCTCTATAAATACGTTTTCTAAGTCATTGTTTAGACTTATGCTTTCTTTTATTGAATTCTTAGAGTTAATCATTAATAAAATCATGTTTTCTTCTATGATTATGTCTGAGTAGTTCTTTTGTTAGGTTTAGGGTTTTCAAAAGTGCTTGATGAATTGTTAGATCTGATCTGATTATCAGGATAAAATCATTAGAATGTTCTTCATCTTAACTTGTTCTTACTGCTGATTTTAGCCTCGCGAACTGAAATCTGATCTAGGTTAATTATTAGAAACGACAGTTTTATTGATTGCTTGAACTAGTTTTTGATGAGGAAAATACCTATACGCAAAGGGATTTGGTTTAGGGTTTTGTGAACAATTGTGCATGATCTTTAATGCTTGTTTAAATTTATAGGATTCGCAACGACAGTTGGTTTTCTAGGATTTAGACATAGAAAATATTCGCAGCGACAGCTGGTTTGTTTTACTTTCGTTTGCATGTTCAGGAACTTTTCTTTATAATCCTAATAACTGATTTATCTGCAATTCTGATTCACTGTAGAATTCCTTGTGCCTAGCTCTTTCTTTAATTAATTTAAAATCATTTTTATTACTGATTGATTTACTGCTTTAATATCATCCTGCTTAGCATAATCTAAATTTAATAATCTATTGTGTTTTCCTTGACTCCATGTGGAATCGATAACCCTAAATACTGCAATTGACCTCTTAATTTGAGAGAGTAGGTCTAGGGTAAATTTGACCATATCATTTGGTATACTCCCCTAGGGTAGAACGGTTGCTTAGGAGGATATTAGGATCCTTGATTATAGTTTTGCTGGTTGTAGCTCTGCTTAGGGTAGACTTTATCTTGAGGGTTCTCCAAATTGTTGCTTCGGTAGGAAATGTTTGGGTTAGGCCGAAAATTGTTGTTGTAGCCTCGGTTCCCATAGTTTCCTCCTATGTAGTTCACTTCCTCTTGATTCTCTAGTGCTCTATCTCCAATAAAATCCAAATTAGGATCGTAGTTAGGACCCACGATTTCTTCAACGGCATGAACTCTTCGTTGGCTCTTAAGTAGTTGAGACATCATACTCTTGAGCTCGGCGATTTGAGCTGATTCGGACGATGATGGTGTGTTGTTGATGGTTCTATTGTAGTCTTGAGATGAGTTTGCATCACTCGCAGCAAGGTTCTCGATCAATTGCTTAGCTTCCGGCACAAGTCTAGTCATGAAATCTCTGTTACTCGCAGCATTCAAAGATGTTTGGTGCTTGTAGTCGATTCCATTGTAGAAAGTGTTTCACAAGTTTTCTTCGGTGAAACCGTGGTTAGGGCAATCTCAAGTGTACTCCTTGAAACGTTCAAGGGCCTCGAAAAAAGATTCAGTGGCTCCTTGCCTAAAACTCGAGATCTTGTTCCTTATAGAGCTTGATCTCTGCTTGGTATAGAACTGGTTCAAGAAGGCACTCTTGTATTCGTCCCAAGTAGTAATGGACTGCGGCGGCAGCGACTTCATTCATCTTAGAGCCTTTCATTTAGAGAAAATGAGAAGAGTTTGCACTTCAAATAGTCCGGAGGAACTTCGTTTGCTCGAGTTGTACTGCAAATCTCCTCGAAAGTATTGTAGGGGTCAAATCTCCCCTAGAAGAATCGATAAACCAAACGGCTTAACACGTGTTAAGCCAGTTCAGCGGTCGAACCCAGAAAGCGCAGGCCCGTCAAAGGCCTATCACTGTTCATTCCAGTGCTGTTCAATCCTTCTAGACCGGCCCGGCTCAGAGCGACCAGAACTGTTCAAGTCACCTCGACTGAAACTGTTCATACCGCCCAATTTTACCTATATATAGACATGTACCCCTTCACTTGAGGGGGACCGGTTTTTTCTGATAGAAACACTGTTTACAGCTCTGATCTTGGTTAATAAGAACAATCTCAAGAACCCTAATTCTAAAAATCTTTCTAAGTGTTTGGAAAACCTAAAGAAGCTTTACTTTATCGGAATTTTCACAAATTCTGTTGTGTGAAAATTCCAGCTCGCACAATTTGGCGCTAGAAGGAGGGGACTCGCAACACTAGCTTCATACACGAAACAAACGCTTAGACGAACCCGCTACTCGCAACATGTCAATAACGAACCCGCAGTCTCCAGCGGCCGAAGATACAGGTCCAAGCGAGCCCATTGTGGCTGGGCTAATCAACCAGTCTGCATTGGGGGCTGAAGCAGGCAGACCTGTCCCGACAGAGAACCAGGAAACCGCCAATACAAACACGGCCGACCCGTCCACACCAGGAGATTTCGGTCAACTCAAAGCAATGCTCAAACAGTTGCTCAAGCAGTCGCAAAACCAGGAAACGATCAACAGCAACCTGACTGCTGAAATCAGGGCTTTGTCGACAACTCGTCAGTCTCGAGGGCTACCTCAAGGTAACGCGCTTCGCGTCGCCCCGCTCGCTCTTAACTTCTCCCAGGCGGCATCGCCATCGGCTCGTGGCACTCGCGAAGATCATACACCTCTCAGAGACGGAACCGTTCTTGTCGCAGGTGCTCCCGGCGGCATACCTGCAATCGCAGACAATTCAGAAGGACGTGAATTCGGAGCAGCTCGGCCCAGTCGACCAACTAGTCGTATCCAGAGTCGGGACGAGGGCGAAATCGCAGAAAATACACGATGGATGGAACAAGCCGAAGCCCTAACCGCCCGTAGAGCTGTCGATTCGCAGGGAACGGAAATGGACGAGCTCAGAGCCGTCTTGCAGCAGAACACTCGCGATCTCAAGGATATGAGGTCACAGGTCCATCGCGCAACCAGCAAGGCGCCGGAACTCGACCGCGTTCTTGAAGAAGCTCGCACCACTCCTTTTACCGAGCGAATAACAAAGGCGCATTTATCTGACCCAGGGAAGCTCAAGATTCCTATCTATGAGGGAAAGGGCGACCCCACGGAGCATATCAGAGCATTCTCAATCGCAATGGGGCGAGCTAATTTCAGGCTCGATGAAATCGATGTTGGTTGCTGCCTCCTCTTCGTAGAGCATCTCCAAGGGGCGGCCCTCTATTGGTTCACAGGAATGAAAAGGAACTCTATCGACAGCTTCGCCCAACTCTCCGAGGCCTTCCTAAAGCAGTATTCCGTCCTAATCAAACGCAGGTCATCGGAGGTGGACCTTTATACTATAACCCAAGCGGCCGGCGAGCCCTTGGGAGTTTTCATTGAACGCTTCAAAGCGATGCTTATTCAGGTAAAAGGGATTGACGACAGATCCGCCCTAAGTGCCCTGCGAAAAGCTTTGTGGTACAGCTCGGATTTCCGAAAGGAGATGACAATTAACGAGCCCTCGTCAATTCAAGATGCGCTTCATCGCGCTAACGGCTTCGCAAGAAGCGAAGATGAAACCAAAATCCTGAGCCAGAAGCATGGAAAGGCCAGGAATCCTAGTCCGCAAGAAGTCCCAGTCGCGACAAAGAGGAAGCCGTGAAATTTCGTACAACATGAAGGAGGTTTCAAGGGGGCCCATAACTACCAGGTGGACTCGCTCGGCTACGGTCGAGGAAGAGGGCGAGGCCGCGGAAGAGGCGCCCCTGGTCGCGCTAGCGGCAACACTTGGCCGAGAATATCGCAGTATGATGAGTCTGCTTATTGCGACTTGCATAAGATGGAGGGACACTCGACGTCTAACTGCAGAGTCCTCGGCATGCGACTTGCAGCAAAGTTGGCCGCCGGCGAGCTCAAAGGAAACATCAATGTTAACGATTTTCAGCTTGAGCAATTCGACGATGCAAGAGAAGGGGATGGCCCGTCGGGAGACAACAGGAATAATAAGCGAGACTGACAAAACGACGAGGCCCACCTCGACCGACGAAACGGTAATGATGGCCGGAGCGCCTCGAAACAGAAAATCTGCAACATGATCATGGGCGGCTCGCGCTACTGCTCTAACACCGTCTCGTCGATCAAAGCCTATCAGAGAAGAGCAGAGGTAGGGGCAAACAAACCCGAACCGTCGAAGTTCCCGAACGACGTCATCCAGTTCGAAGAGAATGAGGTCGATGACATTGACAAACCTCATGACGACCCGCTTGTCATCCGACTCTCCGTCGCAGGATGGGACACGGGTCGCGTTTTAATCGACACTGGGAGCACAGTCGACATCATTTTCATAGACGCTCTGAAGCGTATGGAAATTGACCTCGCACAAGTCGAATCCTATCCTAAGCCATTAACCGGATTCAATGGTGAGACGACGATGACCCTCGGTACGGTCAAGCTTCCTGTAAGTGCGGAAGGTATGACTAAAATAGTTGAGTTCGCAGTCTCGGACAACCCGGAAATTTACAATGTGATAATGGGAACCCCTTGGCTAAACTCGATGCGCGCCGTCGCCTCAACGTATCATCTCTGTCTTAAGTTTCCAACAAAGGGCGGAGTCAGAACAATCAGAGGAAGTCAGTCGGCGTCAAGATCTTGTTTCATGACCGCGCACAAACTAAGAACTCAGGCGACAGTGCCGATCCCAAGCGAGCCGCGGAAAAAGATTAAGACAGACAGGGAGCCCGTCAAGGAAATCTCAAACCTGTTATAGCAGCTACAGATCACGGAATCCGCTGAAGCTAAAGGTGCGGGCCCGACCTGCGAGCCTGTCATATCGGTTTGTATAAACGACAAATTCCCAGAGAAATACGTAGAGATAGGCGCGACACTTGACAAAGCCGTCAGGCTCGACCTCATCGAATTCCTCAAGAAAAACGTCGGTACATTCGCATGGTCCGCGGAAGACATGCCCGGGATCGATATCGGCATCATCAGTCACGAGTTAAACGTGGACTCGACCTACAAACCTATAAAGCAAAAGCGAAGGCGACTAGGTCCTGAAAGGGCTCAAGCGGTAAATGACGAAGTAGACAAACTCTTGCAGGCCGGCTCGATCTCTGAGGTCAGATATCCGGAGTGGCTTGCGAACCCAGTCGTCGTGAGGAAGAAAAGTGGTAAGTGGCGAGTCTGTGTAGACTTCACGGATTTGAACAAGGCATGCCCAAAAGACAGTTTCCCTCTTCCTCACATCGACCGCCTCGTCGAGGCGACATCTGGAAACAAGTTGTTGTCATTTATGGACGCCTTCTCTGGCTATAATCAGATCTTCATGCACCCCGGCGATCGCGACAAAACATCTTTCATATCTAAACGGTTCGAACTTTTCTGCGATAAGTGGAAAATCAGAATCAGCAAGTCAACGCCTCGCTGCCCGCAAGGTAACGGCTAGGCAGAATCGTCAAACAAAACACTTATCCATGGCCTAAAGACTCGACTCGATGCTAAGAAGGGTCATTGGGCAGATGAACTTGAAGGCGTTTTATGGTCTTGTCGAACAACACCGCGACGCGCTACGGGCGAGACGCCTTTCGTCCTCGTCTACGGAACAGAATGTGTGATTCCTCCTGAAGTCTATTTTCCAGGAGTTCGCCGACGATTGCTTCCAGAGCAGGAAGGTCTCAATCATCTCCTCATGCTCGACGAACTCGACCTTATCAACGAAAGGCGCGACCAAACACTTATAAAAATGATCGAATATCAAATTGCAGCATCCAAGTATTACAACTCCAAGGTGCGAGTTCGGCGTTTTTACGAAGGAGACCTCGTCCTTTGCGCAGTATTTCAGAACACTGCCGAGCCCAATGCCGGCAAGCTCGGCGCTCACTGGGAAGGACCCTATCAGATCACTGGGAAGGACCTTATCAGATCACAAAAGTAGTTCGCCCGGGCGTCTACGAAATCGCCAACATGAAAGGCGAGATGATCCCGCGTTGCTAGAATGCGCGACATCTGAAGAAATATCACTGCTAAAAATACTAAGTCATTAGACTTGAACTACGACGCGACTTGATCCCTTCATTGGGTACGTAGGCAGCTCGTTTTCGTACGAGTTCAGTTGCCCCCTTATTCAAAAAAAAAGGGGGGGAGTGGGTACGTATATTCATACTCCCACTCGCCGTATGTAACGACTCCTGTCTAAACGCGATAATCGATTCGCAATAAGCTAAGGTTTTAACCAAGTCTTATTCACTCAACTCGCAAACGACTCCGGTCTAAACGCGATAATCGATTCGCAATAAGCTAAGGTTTTAACCAAGTCTTATTCACTCAACTCGCAAACGACTCCGGTCTAAACGCGATAATCGATTCGCAATAAGCTAAGGTTTTAACCAAGTCTTATTCGCTCAACTCGCAAACGACTCCGGTCTAAACGCGATAATCGATTCGCAATAAGCTTAGGTTTTAACCAAGTCTTATTCGCTCAACTCGCAAACGACTCCGGTCTAAACGCGATAATCGATTCGCAATAAAGCTAAGGTTTTAGCCAAGTCTTATTCGCTCAAATCGCAAACGACTCCGGTCTAAACGCGGCAACTCGCTAAACAACTTAACTGTCTAAACGCGAGATCAATAACAATTAGGCGTCATTATGGCCATAATGGCGACCTGATTAAAACTTCATCATCATTATGAAGTATACTCATACATCCTCAACGGATAATGCGCGCTATATAAGTTTAGAGTTCATTACTGGGATAGACGTATTCAGTGCGAGTATTGTCCGTTAGCCGGGATGTCCATCTCGTGAGTCCATCTCGGGATAGACACATTCAGTAGAATGTGTCCGTTAGCCAGGATGTTTACCTCGCAAACCCAGTTTTAACCTTAACAAACTGGTCGAACTTAGCAAATATATATTTTCCTGGATAAGATATATTCAGTAGAATGTAACCAGGATGTTCGTCTCGCAAAACCCAGTTACACTCAACACAGGTCTAAAATGGCAAAACATACGGCAGCGATATCAATCGCCTCGCCATTAAGCGTCTTAAAACCGCATCGCCATTAAGCGTCTTAAAACCGCATCAAATCTAAGCGTCTTAAAACCGCATCATTTCTATGGCCTTAGACAAGCTCTAACAGGCCTCGTCGAGAGACTACTAATCGAAAATATAGTTAAGAAATTGCTTAAGGGCATTCATATAAATCTGCTCGACCAACTCGGCATAAAAATGTTGTTACAAGTTGGATAAAGCCATCCAGGCACAAAAACAAAAATCGAGTCATAAAATCCTTAAGCAAAAACAAAAACTAATCCTACTGTTGCAAAGTCCGGATTAGGCGACAGTCTCGCCATCTTCGGCCTCTTTGTCATCAGAAGCCAGCTCGCCCTCTTCGACAACTTGTTCTTCGGCTGGAGTAATGATAGCAGCCGAATTCGCAGCCTCGCCGTCCTTGGGTTCTTGTTCCAAATGAGCCTGTTCGCGAAGAGGTTCAGTTGGTGCAACTGGGATCGGATCAACGGTCTCATCGGCTTCGTCCGACTCGCTCTCGTCTAACTCCTCACTCGCGCTTCGCAAGCGCATACCAAGAGAGCCATCGTTCGACCCAGAAGCTGCATTTATACCAACAGACTTAGCAACAACTTCGACTCGCGGAGACGCAACTATATCCGCTACGGTAATGGGGACAACATAGTTCTTACCCAAGGTCTTTCTCAATTCGAGTGCTATCGCGTCGAAGATCTCGTCGGCTTTTCCGAGCGACGCCTTGTTTTCAGCTAAAAGGGCACGCTCGGCCTTGGGATCGAAGGCCTCCTCTGCTTCAGCATTCTCCATGTCGTCAAGGAGCTGGAGATTAGCCTCCGCTTGTGCAAGATAGACCATTTTCTTAATCGGCTTCTTCATCATCTGTTGAAACAGCTCGTAAGCCCGGTTAAGCTGGCCTTGCACTTCGGCGGCCGCAGATCGCCTCGCAGAAGCAACAGCCTCTTCAAGATCCTGCTCGCGACTCGCCTTCAGAGCAGATAGCTCTTTCACCAGCTTGGCGTTGTTCTCCTCGACCTTCTCCTTCTCCTTACCAACTCTGTGAAGGTGCACGCCCAGGTCGTCTGAGCTCTTCTTGTACATATCTCGCTCAGCAGCAAGATTTCTCATTTGGGCCGCGACTTTTTCCTTCTCGACCTCTTCTCTCTGCCTGGCCTCGCCTATAAAGAGCTCCTTAGACCTCGAGTCTTGATCGTACGACATGATCAGCCTGTTGAAATGGGCGATGGCCTGCGAAGGAGTTGACAGTATGAAAAATAAAGCTAAGTGAAAAAGAAAGAATAAAGTGTGGAATTACCTTGGCCTGGCGAGACGCGAACTCCTTGTAGAGCTCGCTCTTTACTAGCCTTTCCGGGATCGTTATACGATCACCCGGATATGTAACCTTAGCCATCATGGCGGCTGCGGCTAAGGGATCAGTGTAGAGCCCATCGGAACTTCCAGGAATAGTCTGCCCTGGGGACAGAGTCGGCAGCTCGCGACGAGATTTCTTCTTCTCGCCAACTTTACCTTTGCCTTTCTCAGAGGCAGATCGTTTTCTCTTCCGATGCAATTGGGCCTCAGCCTCGGCGGGCTCGTCAGTAATGGTAGTTGGCTGTGAAGTAATAACAGCCAACGCACCACTCGCAGCTACAGCAGCCGCTTCGTCGCCCTCAGCAATAGGAGTATTCTCTTTATCGACGCTCCGCTCGGACGTCTCGACGATGGAGGCAGTGGCCTTCGGGTCGGCCTTTCTCTTAGCCTTCTCGGCTTTTCTCTTGGCGAGATCGCGGAAAGTGAGCTTGGGAGGCATTATTTCTAGATCGTCGGACTCGCTCTGTTCGATTTCTTCTTCTTCGTCGTAGGAAATGAACTCGCGAGCTAGAACAACCCTTCGAAGATTGAAGTGACGATTCCAAAGGCACTTCCGAGCCTTCAACATATTGACCAAATCGTCGATGTTGGCAACAGGAGTGAATAGCAGTTTGCTAGCTGTAAAAACAAATTAGCAGAAAAGTTAGTATAAAACACAAGGGGGCAGTTCGCGCAGTAAACATTCGAGAAAATCTACCAAGTGTCCCCCACTTCGCCACCACTAAGTGTTCATCCTCGGCCGACGCGGCCGATGTCGGCACGAAGAAAAAATATTTTCTCCAGCTATGATCTTTGTTCGGGAAGTCGTCCAGTATTTTATAAAGAGAACGACTCGCCAGATTGTAATACTTCATGCCACCCGGGTTGGATTGCTTGCGCCATTCAAGAAGGTTGTGTAGATGGCGAACTCCGATGGGCTCGCGACATTCGGCTGCCCGCGTCGTAATTCCCACCAATTGGCGAATCCCTCTTGAGTTGTTTTGCGCGAGCGTGATTTTGTGAACCCGCGCGAATCGGAGAATCAGCGCTGGGATGGGGAAGGTGAGGAAACATTCCTTAAACCAACACGCATAGGCGGTAAACGTGCCGGCAAGGGGATCGTCTTCTCGCTGCTTGAAAGAAGGCGCGATCATTTCGACCGAGTCGGGAATTCGGCACTCTGAGCGATAGTCCCGCTTGTCATCCGACTTGTCATTTCGATCGCACCAAGAGGAACCTGGAGGCGGGCGTTGCTTTCGCCTCGATTTCTTTTTCTTCTGGACAACCTCGGCCAGCCCGCACGCAGCCCAAGCTTCCAGTCTCTCTTTTTCTACTAAAGAGTTGTAAGACCAGTTACCTTCTTCGATCTTTACTTGGAGAGGCAGCTCGGCAGGACTAAGGGACTCGTCGCGGAGTTGTGGGATTTCCACAACCAGTTTTCGCCGGTCAGTGGTCGAGGCCTCGCCAATTTGCGAAGGATGCGAAGTCCCAACTCCCTCTTCAAAGCCAGTTCGTCCAGCTCGCATGGACGAAGTAGACTCCCTTGTCTCGCGACTTTGTCTTAAGGCGGGAGTAGGATAAGAGAACAGCTCGGCAAGAGGAGAATGGCCTCCAGCTCGATCTTCTCGACTAATGGGGCTCGCCTCCTCGCTTCCTGAAGGACTCGCTTCCTCTTGACCACGGAGCCTACTACAACTCAAACTCGCATCTACAATCGACTCGCTATCGGGAGAATAGTCCCAGGCCGATTTTCCCTTCTCGGGGAGTTCGGCAGACTTCGCGGATGCAAAAGAACTCGTCGACGACATCTTTCTTTGGATCAAAACTTTAAGTTTTTTCTGTTTCTCTGAAGAACACTGCGGCGGCGATGAAGAACACGGCGGCGGCGAAGTGATGGGACGGCAAAATTTCTATCTATTACTCGAAAGAAAAAACAGAGAAGGGAGAGAGAGAGCGAACCTGTTTTTTTGGAGGAATGAGAATAATGAGAAATATCAAGCGAGCGTTGCCTCTTATAAGGACATTTTCGACGGTTCGACTTTCGAGGTGGGCCTCATTTCTTAATGGGCCCAAAGATTCTGGGCTCAGAAGATCAGTTTCGCGAGATTGATCCAAATCTATGGTTCCACAATTTTTATCTGACCCTAAATGCGACTCCGCGGGCTCCTCCTCGATTTGTTTCACGACTTCATAGTTTCGATATTCTCAGAATTTTGACCTTCAAAGAATCGCGCGACTTCGCGACTTCACTTACGAATAAACCTGCGACTTCAGCATCTCGCAACTCGCGACTTCATCTCAATGGATCAGTCGCGACTTTCTCTCCGTGAAAATCAACTCGCGACTCCACCTCAATGGATCAGTCGCGACTTTCTCTCTGTGAAAATCAACTCGCGACTCCATCTCAATGGACCAGTCGCGACTTTCTCTCCACAGAAATCAACTCGCGACTTCATCAACTCGCGACTTTATCAACTCACGACTTTATCTCCATAAAACTTAGGAATTCGACAACAATGACTTGAGTAAATGTGCGACTCGCGCTCTTTTCCCCTTTTCTGTTTTTTCCCACTGGGTTTTCTAGACAAGGGTTTTACCGAGGCTTGTTCGCACATCTGTACATCTTCATCTCGTCACCTCGCATCTTCGAGCAGATTCATTCAATCAAGTCAACTCGCGATTTTGAAGGCTTTCAGTCAGCTCGCAGATATCGGAACAAATCTATCTCGACACCTCGCACTCCCGCACGATTCACGGATCACAAGTAAAACCAATTCGCAGATTCGCGAAACTAGAAATCGACTCGCCAATAACAGCAACCGACTCGCAGTATTGAGTATTTGGGTTCGACAGTATCGCCGCTAACACGCTAAACGGCCTAAGCGGGAATCGATTTTTCAGACACCCTTACTTCAGCACTTTTTAACTAAACTGCTGAACTGGAGGGCTAACTGTAGGGGTCAAATCTCCCCTAGAAGAATCAATAAACCAAACGGCTTAACACGTGTTAAACCGGTTCAGCGGTCGAACCCAGAAAGCGCAGGCCCGTCAAAGGCCCATCACTGTTCATTCCAGCGCTGTTCAATCCTTCTAGACCGGCCCGGCTCAGAGCGACCGGAGCTGTTCAAGTCACCTCGACTGGAACTGTTCATACCGCCCAATTTTACCTATATATAGACATGTACCCCTTCACTTGAGGGGGACCGGTTTTTTCTGATAGAAACACTGTTTACAGCTCTGATCTTGGTTAATAAGAACAATCTCAAGAACCCTAATTCTAAAAATCTTTCTAAGTGTTTGGAAAACCTAAAGAAGCTTTACTTTATCGGAATCTTCACAAATTCTGTTGTGTGAAAATTCCAGCTCGCACAAGTATCGATATGGTCTAGAGGATGCTCGGACGGAAGTCCATGGAATTGGTTTTGCTTCACCAAGGCAATGATTTGAGGCTTGATCTCGAAATCATTCCTTTGAGGAGGTGGTGAACGAATTGGATTCCTATCCAAGAAGAAAGCATCGGAGGTATCGATATCTCCGATAGTTTGGTGTTGGCGAAGTTGAATGAATTGAGCTTGTCTCGGGTTCACAGCGTGCTGGATATTGAGGTTTCCTTGATGATTAAAGTGTTGAAGTTGCGGCTGGTTCCTCATATCTCTAGGTGGCACGAGATGTTGATCTTCTACTCGAGGTTGGTGTTGAATTCCTTCCGGCGGAAGGTCATCTTCTCCATCTCGGGCAGGCTGATTGTTTCGGCCTCCTTGGGGCTGGTTCCCGTCGAGATTGGCTCTCTCTAGAGCGGCTTGGGCAGCGAGTGCTTGCTCCTCTTCGGTTTGATTTGGTAAATCGGTCATTCTTTGTTGTTGAAGTCTTCTTAAAGTACGTTCAAGCTTGTCTATTTCTTGCTCAGGTTATACTAGGCTTTTCTTGTTAGAAAGTCTAGTAGTAGGCATAAAATCCTGAAACACACGTAGAAAGAACGAGGAAACAAAGCGTTAGAAATTTAAAATAAAAGAAAATAAAATGAAATTAAAAGGAAAACTAAAGAAAAACTGAAAATTAAAAGCGTTCTAGACTGGATTTTAATCAAAAATTCGGAGGTGGTGTTCTTCCAAGTCCCCGGCAACGGCGCCAAAAACTTGATGCGTGTGAGAATTAAGTTTTACCACTTAATCCAACTACCTGCAAGTGCACAGCAATCACAATTAGTATAGATAAGGGATCGAATCCACGAGGACTTGTTAACCACACTACGAACTATAATGATTAAAATAAAGCTAGAACAAAAAAAGTCGTTTGGGTGATTGTGAATAAGGTCGAAAACAATAAGATAAAAAGCGTTAGGACTTAGGCAATTCGCAGAGAATCATGCATCGATAATGATTGATTTAATCTAGGGACTTGGGATATACGCGCCATCTAGGACTCATAACACTGTTGTATAACCATTCCACTTTTGTGGCTCTGGTCACTATGTTAATTCTCCCTAATAGACTCGACTTTCGCACGGTTATTACAAGGAGAAAACACGCAATAAAAGTATGGGTTATGATATTGTCCACCGAACTCCTTAACTAACGGGTTAGGTTGTTAAGACGCTTGGCTCATCAAATACTAGTTCCGGATAATATAAAAGATTTTGGAATCTATAAAATCCTAAGTTCAAGCTGCTAAATGCGCGGTAAAGCAACTATGCATTGAGTACAAGTAAAGATGAAGATACTATAATTTCCCTAGACAAGCATCAACCAATCATCGAATTATGAAACTCATTGAATACCTAAAACCTAACTAATGAACTACTCGGACATGGTGCACGAAAAACAGCAAGAGATGAAAGAAAACATGATGATAAACTTTATTAAAAGAGTAGGGATAAGAAGATTCTTCTCTATAGCGAGGTACAAAGCGAGATCATCCACCAAAGCTCCTAAAACTTAGATCTATCTTCAAGCTCCTCCAATGGAGGCGTGGCTGCTGTTCTATATAAGTAAAAGTGTTTATAATTTTGGCACACCCTAAAACAAGAGGCTAAAAACAAGTATTTATAGTGCTAGGGTCTTCTAGGGTTCTTCAGGGGCAAAACCGTCTTTCTGCTGTTCTCTAGGTATCAAGGTCGGCCACATGAGTATGGACTCGTGTATGGGCTTGAAAACACTCCATATTTGGCTGAGAATGGTCACCAACTTCGGCCTTAAGGTCCATCAAAGTCTGACTTCATTCTGCACCTTCTTCATCTTCGAGGCAGTAGGACATGTCTTCACTAAATCCAATGTATCTTCCGGCTCACAGCTCGAATCGTGATAAATACAACTTCATTAGAAAGCTGACTCAAAGACCTTGAAATGTAGCCGTCATTCACTGATTTCCAAGTAGATTTGGTCGCCCGTCCGTAGCAGAACTTCGGGTGCTTCGATTCTGTTCATCTTGGTAGAATGTGATATCTTGTGAAATTCATGGCTTGGACTAAGTCTTTGGCTTGATAAACTTGTTGTAGCTATGAATACACCGCTTTAGACTCTTTTTGCTTCTTTTAGATGATTTTCCCTGTTAACAACCTAAAACTAGAAATACGAGGAAAAACTACCTCTTTGGTGTAAAACTTTATTGAAATGCTTTGAAAATACTTTAAAATAGATAGTAAAATAGATAAAATATAGAGTATATCACACACCACTTGGTTACATGGGTATGTTTTTTTTTTTGTCATCCTTATTGATTACATGCTTTACTTTTTGTCATTCTTCGATTAGTTTCTCACGGTTTGGTTTTAGTCTCTTTTATCTGTTTTGGTTTCGTGTGTACAAGTTCAATTTTTAACACCTCTTTCTCACATTTGTTTCAGGTTAATAAGTAAATGCTTCTAGGATCTAACACATCTAAGTCTAATAGTCCATTGCACCTTAATTACTTGATCAATGAAGAACAGAAGGATGACGAACTTGAACTACAATCCTTTTACTATATATTTTTGTATGTTCTCAATTGATCAAGACAATATTTTTGGGTCTCTATTGTGAGTGGAACTATTTTTTGATCTTTTGTAATAGATGTGAATTGGAAAAATAACAATATATAATCTTTTGCAATATGAATATGAGAATATCATATTGATGTTACTTATATAGTTACATATATATATATATATATATGTTTCAAATGTATACAAAAATGTTAAAATATTAATCCCTATTTAATCCCCGATTTATTACCGATTTTTAAAAAATCGCTAATCCCGACCCGACCGCCCGATTAACGATTATCGATTTTTTGAACACAGCTCCTATCAATATTTTTTTGCCAAATGCCAACGGTCACGGGTACTTACTATACTCTGCCAAATGCCAACGGTCACGGGTACTTACTATATATACTCTTGTCATAAGTAAGAAAGCATGACTTTTTACGTGTAGTCAGAAGCGCTTTTTTCTAATTGGCATGTGTTTTTTTTGTTTTTGCTTTTGTTTTTTACGTGTAGTCAGACGCGCTTTTTTCTAATTGGCATGTGTTTTTTCTATTTTTTTTTGTTTTTGTATATCTAAAATCAAAATTCATGATATCTATATGTGTTGTATCAATTAGGTGTCAAGATATTTTGATGTAAATGTTTACCCATGTGCATGTCACTCTCATGTTTTAATTTAGATACTATACTACATCATAATTACCATCAAAACCGTTTTTGAACTCAAATCATTTAAGTAGACTAAGCTTATCTCAAAGTATTAATTAATCTTATAACTTATTTTGCCACTAAATGTGGCTATTTTGGCAAATCCCCTTTTTTATTGATGTAGTGCATGTTTGAATAGTTTTTCAATTGAGTTTTAGGGATTTTAAAAATGTTTTAAGGATTTGATTAATTGAGATGTTGATTTAAGAATTGTTAACTTAATTTCTTTATTTAGGTTGTTTTCAATGCTGAAATTTGGGTTGCTACATAGTTTATGATTTTAGATTGTTAAACATATCAAAATTGTATGTTTAAATGTTTGAAAAACCTAGGTTAGTAATTTCTTACTAGCCAACGAAGGTCCAAGTTAGATAAACTGAATCTAATCTAATTTTTTAAGCATTCAGATAAATACTTTGAGAGAAGCTTCATCTGACTTTAACTAAATGATTTGAGTTCAGAAACGGTTTTTAATGCTCATAGTAATTCTGATGTAGTATAGTATCTAGATTAAAACATGAGAGTGACATGCGTATAGGTTAAAACTTATATGAAAATCTCTTTATACCAAATTGTTTCAACACGTGAAAAATCATGAATGTTGTTTTAAGCAATGCAAGTCACGTTTTTTACTTTGAAAAGAGTATAGTCGTAGTTAGTTGTCTTGTCGCTTATAGTAGGTCTGGGCAAGTATAGAATATTCGTAGAAAATGCAGTATTTCAATTTAGCATAAAAAATACAAGAAATATGATTTGATTTGTTTTTGGTGGATATTTTATTTTCTGTTTAATTTTGTTTCGGAAAAATTCAGATATCTTGAATTACGGATACTCGAATTTTTTTCCAAGTATTTGCGGATATCCGAATACTAACAAATGTTCGTTTGAAACCAAAAATTCGATACCAAAACAACTTATTTATTATTAAAGTTATTTATTTTTAATATAGTATTTAAACTTAATAAAGTATAAATATAAGGAATTATATAACTTAACTCCATATAATTACAAAAATTTTAAATTATGGAAGTTTAAAATGGTTAAAAACGAAACTATCCCAAACTTATATTTGGGATGATTCACCAAAACACAACCCAATGTTTTTTGTCAACCAACCCAATGTTTATAGAGAGAAGAAGAAGAAATTCCAGAAAAAACCTGCCACGTCCCCAAGAATTCAAATCTCATCAACTCCCCGTACTTTCCCATCTTTTCCGATCAAGTTTACTTTGCCTCCGATGAGTTTTCATAACTCTTTCTCTAGTTTTTGAACCAGCCCTTCAAACCTCCCTCACCGGTGAATGTTTTTTACCATTTTCCGGTAGGGGTGGACACAAGGCGAGTACTTGCTATTTTAGGTGTACTTGTTACCCGGCTTGCCTTGTACGAGTAATACAAATTTAATACTTGTACTTGGCTTGTTAAAAACGAGTACCCGGAATTTCAAGTATTTGCTAAAAAATGGCTTACTTGCAAGTTACTTGCCCCGTTAAATTACTTGTTTACTTGCGAGTATTTATAAACTATTTGCGAGTACTTATAAACTACTTGCGAGTTATTTGCATACTATTTTCTTGAATTTGCTTTTTATTTGTATTATTTCATAAGCAGTTTAAAATTTAATCTAAATATATAATTTATATTAAGTTTATCTAAAAAACTTAATAGTATAATAAAAATATTTATATAAAATATTAACTATATAACGAGTAACGAGTAATACAAAGCGAGTATTGATTTTTTTTTTAGTACTTGTTACTTGTCTCGTACTTACAAGTATCTAAATCATATTACTTATTACTTGCCTTGATAATGACGAGTACTTGCTTTTTCAAGCCGAGTACGGGACAAGTAACGGGTACGGGACGAGTAACGAGTATTAGTGTCCAGCCCTATTTTCCGGCATAATGCCGAATAACACAAACCCCTTCAAACACTCTAATGAATCTTCTAGACGACGTTTCACGGTGAGCTCAAGACCTCAATCCCGGCGGTGGGTTGGTTGACAAAAAAAAAAAAAAAAACATTGGGTTGTGTTTTGGTGAATCATCCCAAATTATAAAACAAAACATAAACGCCCATTCTACTCTGATCCATCTATAATGTTTTTCATGGATTAAACCGTGACTTATCCGAAAAACACCCATACACTTTTCGTATGATAATGGTAAATATTATAATTCATGTGGTAAAGACACTTTTAATGTTTTCGTTTAAAGAAAAATTAGGAAAGAGGGTACTTCTCTAGATAAAAACACTATCGTTCCCACAAAATTGTCTTTGATTACTTCTCAAAAAGATTTTTTTTTCTATTATATGTTAAATTAGTTTAAAGAAAACACTTTTGTACATCAGATGTTTCTTTCTTTTGAGTTTTAGAATAAGAAAAGAGACAACATTTTAATCTTTATCCCAAGATAGCTAACCAAACTTGTAAACCCTCGTCATATCCATGATCCCCTGCACTCCGGATCGAGACGAGTTTATTCCTCACTTGTTTGTCAATAAATTTGATGATTCGGCTAGAAGATGGCACCATGTCATCGAGCGTTTTGTTCTTTCCAAATGGTATGAATCGATGTTTGAAAGTACAGCGAGCTACAAAACACTAAATGCGAGTTAGCTTTTTATCATTTTTATGTAGTTGACAATCACCTGCCAATCTGTGGAGGAAACTCTAAAGAAAATTGTTTCTAATTATTAAGTAAAGTAAATATTCAATCCGGATATACCTATCAAAAATAAAATAATCGATCTGAAAACCAAATCAGTTAAAAATAGTTTTTTTTTATCTATATCCTAAAAATCTAATTCATGTTCAAACTAGCAAAAACAAACAATTTAAAAACTAAAGATACTTTTACAGGCATGCTTGCTATTGACAAGTTAAAAGGGATAGCTCAATGGGTCATTTAGGGTCATAACCTGTTAGAACATGAAATGTGAATTGATAGACCCTTTAAAGTAAAATTGCGTCGGGTAACTAAGAGAGTAAAAAGTTGACAAAAATAACCTTCTGAGTTGAACTAACATTCTCTGCACACGAAAAAGTGATGGTAAGTTTCGGTGAAAAGTAATTTGACACGTCCTACTAAAAAGCAGTATGTCATGTTACTGAAGAAACAATTTATTGTTTTATTTTTGATGTCTAATGTCTAATTTAATTTGAAATATTTTTATCAAATCTATATATTAAAAGATTAGATTTATAAAAAAATAAAGATGAATTTCTCGAATGATTAATATAATGTTACAACCAAATGTAATATAATAATATAGCATACTATATATATGTATGATATATCATATCATATGTCATATGACATGCATGCCATATATTAGTATAGTATGTCATTCTACCTACCACTAAACATAATATGTGTTTTGAAGATTGTTTGTAAAATGATGGATACGATCATTGGCGGATCCAGAATGTAATTTTGTATTGGGCATAAATATAAAATTTGGTGTAATTAGTTAAAATACAACACGATTACAGAAAAAGTATTCTATATTGTTTTCCAATATTTCTTAAGCACAACAATCAAAACAAAGATTTTTAATAGAAATATATTATAAGAACAATAGGAATGACAAATATATATTTTTAGTGTTATTAAATTGAATGTTGAAAATAATAGTCGTTTAAATGTTGTGTTTAAAAAATACTGAAAACTAATTTATGAAAACTATTAAAAGATTCTTGGGAGCATCTAGTAGAGGAATGAAAACTATTTATGAAAAAGAAACAATGTTTTTAGTAAACGCCAAAAAAGAAAAAGAGATTATAGAGTTGAGAAAACAAAGAACTTTTTTTATAGACGTTTATGGAAATGCAAGAAAAGAGTGAGAAAAGAGAAGAAGAAAACTTGTTTTCAAACATTTAAATAAAATAAGGACATTGATAAGGTAAGAAGATCAGTCGAGCTTATGTTGATAGGGGCAGATTAATGCATCATATTCCAATTGAGCTAAGATCGATTTGTTAGCTATTGCTTACAAAGGAAATTCTTATATTTAGTATGTGGCACGTGCCCCACTTTCCATAACGTGGATCCGCCCCTGGTGACACGATATTATATGTTCTTTGTCTAAATAGTATAAATATGACAGGTTATATGGTATATAACAATTAACATGTTATATATTAGTATGGTATATTATTTTCTATAGTAAAATAACATATTATATGGTATATTTCATACTACTTATAAGAATGGTATACCAAATTATAAATTATCAGAAGAAAACGTAAATAAGATAAAGAAAGTTTGATCATCGACATCTCCTAACATGTAATATTATATCCGTCATGTTATAAACAATCTTCAAAAACATATTACTAATATTATATCCGTCATATTATAAACAATCTTCAAAAACATATTACTATGTATCTTGGTAGGTAACATGTTAGAACATATGGTTTTTATAGTACTAACATGACATATCATGTCAATTTATAACATGTTATATTCTATATAACATGTTACACTATACAAAAGATATGTAGTATATAGCATATTATAGTACGTTTTATTATGAGATTCTGAATTATACCCTAAAATATACAAAAAGAACCGAACAAAAAAATAATAAAATGTGATCATCAATATCTGAATGAAATGTTATTTTCAAGTTATGGTATGGTATATTTCGTATGTGTCACAACCTGTTTAATTTCGGAGAAAATCCCTGATTGGATCGGGGAAGAAAAAGCAGTTTAATTTCATTTTTCAAATATATATTTTTAGTAATCATATTTTTCGTTATTTAATTTAATTTCGTTTTTCAAATAATCAGATTTTTTTTTCGTTTTTCAGATTTACAATACAACCGAATATTGTATTTCCTTTTCTGTTTTTTTTTTAATTATTATTAGAATTTACAAAAATGTTAGTAATTTTATATCAAAATTATATTTGGGATTTAAAAATTCAAAAGCCTAATGAGACATTTCTATGAAAAATAAATTTTAGTGGAACATTTTGACACTAAATGTAGCATAATTTTTAGCAATTATCTGATAAAAAAAAAAAAAAGAGATCTTCCCCAAAAACAATAATAAAGAACATATAAAATTAATGATGCCTAAAAAATCTACATATATTTCTTTAAAATAATAAATGGTCAAAGTTTCGAGTTTTACTATACCATATATTTACACAGCATTTTCACTATGTAAATTATATTTTAAGTGAGGACAAGGAAAATAAACCGTCCACAACTTTATGGTCTTGTGCCTATAAATTTGATGATGAAAATGGAATCCATATCAAAGGTAGCGAACATGGAATCCATAGCAGTTTTTGGACCTCAACGCTTTCTTTCTTCTCCTAACAAATTCTCTTGCTTTCCGCTAAACTCACTACCCATTAAGCCTCCAAAGTTTGTTCGTTTGAAGGCAACATCTACTCTGACTTGTGATGATCAAGGAAGCAATCGCAAGTTCAAGAAAATGCAACCTTCACCATGGACTGATCGATTCCACTCTGTTTCCACTGATGTCTCGGTAATTCTTATATATATATATATATACCTTGTCTATAAATATTAGAGAAAGTTAACGCATGTGTACATATCTTACTTCTAGGAAATGGATGCGCTCAGGAAAGAAATCGAAATACTAAAGCCGAAAGTGAAGAACACACTCATGTCTTATCAAGGAGGCATAGACTCGACAAAGAAGAGAACCCTTATGATATATTTGTTGAAGAGCCTTGGCCTTGCATATCACTTCGAGGAAGAGATCTATGAGACTCTAAAAGAAGATTTCGGAAAGATAGAGGAGATGATGGCTGGTGAAAATGATTTGTACACAGTTTCCATCATCTTCTGGGTGTTCAGGAGTTATGGTCACTACATATCTTCTGGTAAAGAAGCCTCAACCTACGCTTTTCATTATTGTCGGTGTTTGTTATATATGTATAAAAAGTTGGTCTGTTTTGGTCAATAGATGTGTTTACAAGATTCAAAGGGATCGATGGAAACTTCAAAGAATTGCTTAACGGAGATGCAAAGGGTATCTTGAGCTTGTATGAAGCGGCGCACTTGCGGACAACTACGGATTATATATTGGAGGAAGCACTGAGCTTCACATCAAGCCACTTGGAGTCATTAGCCTCATGTGGGACGTGCCCGACTTATCTCTCAATGCGTATACGAAATGCTCTCACTGTATCTCAGCATTGGAACATGGAGATAGTAGCCATAGTCGAATATATCTCATCCTATGAACAAGAAAAAGACCATGATGAGCTGCTACTCAAGTTTGCTAAGATCAGTTACAAATTAGTTCAGCTCCAATACCTTCAAGAACTCAAAATCCTTTCAAAGTATGTAATCTCGTCATTTTCTAGTTTGTTTAAGGCTTCTCTTAGAGTAATTCAAAGAAAATATTCTAACTACATCTTTCTATCTCTGGATGCTAGATGGTACAAGGAGCTAGACTTTGCATCTAACTTGCCACCTTATTTCCGAGAAAGAATGGTCGAAAATTATTTCTTCATACTAGCGGTGTTCTTCGAGCCACAACTCTCACGTGAAAGGATTATGTTTACTAAATGCTACGTTATTTTAACGATTCTAGATGACACGTTCGACAGATATGCAACTCTCTCTGAGGCTGAAAGCCTAACCAACAGCTTGGAAAGGTAAAACTGAAGATAAGCTCAAACGAAATTTCAACTTCAAGTGAAAAGAAGTAACACGGAAACTATATTTTAGTGCATTACTTTAGTTATATATTCATAACATTATATATATATTAATTTAAAATATTATTGAGACCATATAATATACTAGCTTAAGACCCTCGCGATGTGAGGACTATTTGATTTATAAGAAATAGTTAGATTTAAAGAATGTTTTGAGGGAAAAACATACTGTCTTCTTTATTCAAACCCTAATATAGATAATGTAATGATTAAAGTTAAAAGTTCATATGTAATTTGAAGAAATATAGTCTCATATCTCATACATAATTTTAAGAATTTGAAAATCAATAAAGTATATTTACGCTTGATTTATATAAATTTGGTTTAAATCATTGAACTATTTGGTATAATAACTAAATCATTCTTACATATATATTTTGACGATCCTTCTTTTGTGCTATTTCGCAAACTTTATACAACATGTAAAACATACCACTAACCAAATTTTCTTTTATCTTTGCTTCTTCTCCTTGGTCTAATTCTCTTTATTTTCATGTTCATGGTCAATTATTTTGTGTTCCCCATATATATAAATATATTTTAAATATATGCTTGTATATAACGATATAAACATGGTCGTTTATGTTTTTCATTATATAGCTTGCTGTTTTTCTTTTTCTAATTTTTGTTTTATGTTAAATTTCTCTTTATTAAAAATCGTTTTCAACTAAATATCTTATATACCTATTCACATAGAGGTTTTCTGCAATTTTTAAAATTACTCCATGCTTTTTTTTTTTTACTTCTTCTTTTATGGGTAATTAAAAATTTTGATATTGAACCCTTAATAATTGTATATAATGAAAAACTTACATGTATAAATATTGACATGTGTTAAAATCTACTTTATGCATGTTTTTTCTTCCATTTTAACTTCTTTGTTTTTTGTAAATTAATAATTTTTATATTGAACATTTGATAATTTTATATAATGAAAAACTTACATATTTAAATCTATATAATAGGTTAAGGTTTACACAAACTTCAAGTCAAGAGAAGATGTCATGTGTCACTTAATTTCTTGACAATCTACTTATCCAAGAAAAAACATTAAATGTCTTTTTAATAAACTTAACAATTAAGTCTAACAATTTAAAGTCGACAAAAAAAAAAAACAATTTAAGAGCTAATTCCAACAAGTAAATGTGTTATTTTGTAGTTTTAATGGTTTTAAAAACAAATATTTTATTTACTAAATCCGATAATAAAATATAAAAAAACATTTAAGACATTGATTTTTATACAAGTAATTATGACTTTGTTAGAATTAAAGTCACAAAAGAAATTTCGTTAAAAGAAAACATAACATCAAAAAAAAAAAAAAATTAAGACTTTTCAGATTGTTGAAATGCTAAAGTATGATTAGAGAAATTTAAGTTTAATATTTTTAAAAAAAAAATTCTCACATCTTTTAAAACAGTTTCACAATCACCCCCTAATTAATGCAATTAATACAATTTGTAGTGGACATAACATTTCTAATCAAGACTATCGGAAAAAAACTTTAGTCCACCACATATTGTGCATCGGAAAGGAGAATTATTTCACGAATATTAAAGATAAAAATAAAAAATAAAAAAGAAAAAAAATATGACAAAAATATAATAAAGATTACCTCATGTTTCATATAACATTGTATATTTACAACAATTTGCTACAAATACTTTTTCTTCCACCTAAATAGTTATTACTAGAAATATCAAATTTATGTAATATTAAATACATAATTAATTAGTAAATTGTAGATTATTATATATTTTATCATGTTAATTTTTAAACCCAAGCAACGCGTGGCCAATTCCCTAGTATTTGATATGTGTTAGAATATGATCCACTACTTAACAATTGTCAAAATCTCGCGAGTTACAATTTTGCGTATTCTCTTTTATATAATAAGATATATATATATATATATATATTGATATGTAGAACTTGTCAATTCTTACATTGGTTCGTAAGGGTGCGCAAAAAATCCGAAAACGAAAAACTAAACCGAACCGATGCGAATTACCTAAACAGAAACCAAACTGAATATCTAAAAGTATTTGAACCGGTCCTCCACACTTAATTAGAATCGAAAAACTCAAACCGAACCGAGAACCGAACATAAATTAACCTAAAGATATTTAGAGTTAAGGTCGGGTATGTTCATGTAGTTTATGTAATTTTTATAGTTTTTCCTTTGACTTTTTTACTAATTCAAATATTGTTGATACATTTCGGTAAAAATAACTAATTTAGGCTATTATTTGAATTATTATAATTTTTTTTTTGTGTTATTTAGTTCCATGTATTTTTGGATAATTCGAATAACAAATAATTAAACTGAAATTAAAAAAAAAGTCAGATAGTTATAAATCTTTTGGATAATTTTTGAATATTTTCGATAATTTTCAATTATTTCGGACAGTCCTAACCCGACCCGAACCGAATCCGACACGAAATTTTCTAATACCCGAATAGATATTATATCTCTCAACTCGAAAATCATAAAATTTGAAATATCCGATCCGAACTCGAATGGGTACACGAATGCGCACCCCTATTGGTTCAATTCATGACTAGCAAAATTTATTATTTTGTTATGTTTCTTAATTAAGTTATCAAGTATTAGTTTAAATAGATTTGACTGTATAATGATTATGGTGATGATGATGGTGGTCAGGTGGGCTCCTGATCATGCAATGGTTCAACAACCTGATTATTTAAAATTTGTGTTTAACTCTGTATTGGATACCTTCGAAGAGTTTGAAAGAGAACTTAGGCCAGAAGGATCATCTTACAGTGTGAAAGCCACTATAGAAGAGGTAACCAATCTTCTCTGTATGTATGATTATATCAATAATAACTTGCATTTTTCTTTTTGCAGAATTGATATTATTCTTTTGTAAAAAAGTCATGGGTACTTTTTATATTTGAAAATGATTCGTAAAGACAACATTTTGTACTAGTGATGGTTTTATACTTTCGGGCCTGCAGATTAAGATAATTGCCAAATCCACCACTAATCTTGAAAAATGGGCACAAGTGGCTCACGTGCCTAGCTTTGAGGAGTACCTGGAGATTGGTGAGGTGGAGATCGGGGTGTATGCATCTATGGCAAGTATTTTCATGTGTTTGGGCAATATAGGTACAAAGGAAGCTTACGAGTGGCTACACTCTAGGCCAAAACTTGTCAAATCTATAGCTGTCAAGGGTCGTCTTTTGAATGATATAACTGGTTTCAAGGTAAAACTACTGATAATCTATATATTCACATCTTAAAAATGTTTACATGTATTGTTAAATCTTACAAGAGTACACAAACTTTTATTAGGATGACATAAAAAGGGGATATGTCACGAATGCGGTCAGCTGTTATATGAAGCAGTATGGAATTACCGAACAAGAAGCTGTTAGGGAGCTTTATATAATGGTTGCAAATGCTGATAAGGAAACAAATGAGGAGCTCTTGACGACTATTGGTGTGTCACGTTTTGTTCTCAAGGCAGCAATACGTCTTTCACAAATGATCACGATCTGCTACAATGGATTCGAAGGATTTACCTATCCAAAAGGAAAAATAAAGGAGTATATGACTTCGATTCTTGTCGATCTGATCCATGTTTGAATACTTTGGAAAAAAATTTAGCGTGTTCGATTCGTGAGTGTGGTCTTTGTTCTTCTTGTTTTCTTTTAACGCCTCATGTTTTTAGTTTCTACTATCTACAACTAGCTAGGTCAGATGTCTATGTTGTCATAATGTACTGGTGGGTCTGTGTTAATTACTCAAATAAAATCGTATGTTGAATAGTGTACAAAACTTCAAAATAGTATCAGAGTCCAACAAACCCCAAACGAGTATAACCGATCTAAATAAAGAATCTAACTAATCCAAGTTTAATGAGTCAAAAGAGTCATCATCTCCAAAATTTATGTTAACATCAATGGATATTCACATATATTCAATTTCATTGAAGCTAAAGATGATTTTCTATATTAGTGTTTTTCTTTGTTTCTTATCTTAATGAGTTATGGTCTTCACTGATGTAGATAACTACCAACCAAACACTTTGGTAATATTATAACTAGTTAGTTCGTGCAGGCAGATCTATCTTTTTGATATTGGGCATGGTCTCATGTCAACGAAATTGGAATATTCTAACCCCAAATATTTTTTTTGCTTTTTATAGAAGATAAATTCAACAACACTTTGGGTTATATTATACAATACGTGCGAGTCAGTCACCGACGTGCAACCCATCCTTCTCCGTATTTAAGTATCAATCACTCTGTTTTAGCCTTTTGCCAAATATTGTCTTTTTCAATTTATTCCTCATTTTAATTTCAAGCCAAATATTTTTTAAAATGGCCACAGATGTTCTTAGCTTCAGGGATGATAGTAGTCAAGAGGATTGGCATGACTTTGAGGTTCTAGGCCGAGGAGATGAGCCAAAGATTCTGATCAAGAAGACGAGTATGCAATCCGATTCCGAGAGGCGAATCTCGGTTGATCCAAAATCGCTATTGTCGAGGAACGGGAGCTTCGATATGATATCCTCGCGGCCGAGAGACATCGATGACGACGTGGACCCGGCATTATCGTCTCAACTGTTGGATCAGCAAGTGAGGACGAAATTTGGGACTTGTAGCCTCCCAAACTCAGCAGCCACGTCACCGAGACATAGCTCGAGTCATAGTTGGAAAAACAGAACTACGGAGCAAGTTCTTGACCTAATGCTGATTCAAGACGCGGCCACTGCGTTTCGAAGAAGCAAATCTTGCGGCGAAGGACGTGCTTTCACGCCATCGCTCGATTTTGACATGCTAATGCATAAATCAAGACAAGGAAATCATCATAATCAACATCATCATGGCTTCTCTTCCTCAAACTCCAAGAGTCTATCTCACAAGAGTAGCGGTTACACTTCTTTCTTTTCAAAAACAGAATCTAACAAAAGCAACAGAAGCAATAACAATACGGCGAATTCGAAAAGCATTAATTCGTTCGAGGACGGATTCAAATGTAGCGCTTTGTGTCTATACCTACCCGGTTTCAGCAAAGGAAAACCCGTGAGATCGTCTCGAAAAGGCGATTCCTCGTTCACTAGAACCACCACAATGACTTCTACTCACTCTATGGCAAGAACCGCTTCCATTAGGGACACTGCGGTTCTCTCGGCTCGAGCCTCGTTAGAGCGGTTTGAGTGCGGTTCATGGACCTCGTCCGCTATGATTTACGAAGACAATGCGGATCTCGGTGGCCATTTTTTCGATTTGCCTTCCGAATTGATCAAAGGAGGAGCCGGCGAGAACGATCAAGATGATCCTGTGTCTGCGGCTTTCGTGTTCGACAAGGAACCTAATTTGGAGAAAGAAATCAAAGGGGTTTTGAAGACTTCCGGTTCGAAATCAAGAAGATCTATAGAGTCGCCACGTCACGTTCGGTTCTCGACTTCATCGCCGGTATCTTATCCGACGTCTCCGACGCATTCAATCACGCCACGGTTGCTACAAGCCACCGAGGATTTTAGTAGTTTCTTGGAAGCTCAAGCCGTGTGAATAATAAATGGAAATTTTGACTATTCTTTATTTCATTTTTTCTTCTTAATCCAATGAAGTTAACAAAATTATTATATTGACCTTGTTCTCTTGCTTATGTTTTTTTTGTAGCAATTGTAATTCGAGATATTTGAAACTTTTCCATTGTAAAGAAATACACGAGAGGAAAAGTGAAAGATTTATAATTTTACTTTTAATTGTGGGATGATTATATACATGCAAATAATATGTTTGGAAATTTCCAAAAAATAATTTAGATTCTATATGCCATATTGCCATTGCCCAGGATTTTCCCACTTCAAAAAAAATATATATATATTTTTTTTTGGTGAATTAAAAAATATATATCTGATGAAATACTACTTGAGCTAACTTTTCTATTGTTTTAACATATATTTTCTCTTTTTTTCGTCAACGCTTAACATATATTTTTCTTAGCATAAAATTTTGCCATTTAACATTTGTCTTCGCCTATACTTTTGGTTTGGTTTTGTATAACTCAGAGTTTATGGTATCAATGAAACCATCTGAAACTGATTTGATTTGCAATACCCAAGTCGACAACATTTCTTCAATAACCGTCTGAAACCATTCCAAAAGTTAGAGTAATTTGAAACCATTCCAAAAAAATATATGCAGCCCATATAACATTTTTAAAAATATATAAATTAATAATCTTCTGTACCGTTATCATTAAAAGTTTGAAGAAATAAAAACGTCAATGTTAAATTTATGACCAAAAAAGACAATCAAACATTAAATTGGACCAATGTCTTGACATGATAAATCACATTCATGTACACACGTATAAATCTATTGATGACGCGTTCCAATCAACAATTACTACATTTGGTATCTAAAAGCGAGTCGTTTTCAGTCTTTGTACAAAGATGACTCGATGTGCAGGAGTGAAATCGAGTGGAAAATAGACAACTAAGAAATGAATAATGAACTGCTACAATTTTTTTAGAAAACAAAATGGAAATGAGGAAAGTTAGGGTTCGTGAATGTGATATATTTATCTTACATGATGATTTGGGGCCTACCGTCGGTGAGCATCCCTAAACCCTAATAAAATCTTTAAATCCTAAAACTATTTATGTTTTATCAGGAAAATAGTCATGATTTTGCACCACTTGTAATGTAGTGCAACGGACGACCGTTTTCTAGCGTTTTGCGATTTGCGATGTTTAACAACCACGAAACTTGGGTCCCATATGTTACTTCTATATGGGACCTACACGTTTAGACCTAGTCGGTGATCGCCAATTTTTTCAAAAAGGAAAAGCCTAAACGCACGTTCCTAATTTCCAAAAGCAAACGTGATTATCTTCTTTAATCTGTCGATAATTAAGATTCCCTCTGTTATTGGAAATTGATTTTCTAGCATATTTTAGTTGTTTCACAAAGATTGATATTGTAGATTTTTTATACTTTTTTAATCAATTTATATTTAACAAATTGTAAGTTCCAAAAAATATTAAATGAGACTATTTATATTTAAAAAATAATTATTGGTTCGTTCTTATGAAAATGTGTTTGTTGCAAAAAGTTGCATTAGTTACTAAAAACAATTTATTATTTTTTAATTTGTATGAAAATGCTAGAAAATCAATTTCCAATAAACAAAGGGAGTAAAACAAACCATATTAATCCCTTTAAAATTTGCTTGCATCTGATTATTTTATTTGTCAACCCGAAAAAAAAGCTTACAACTTTATTCTTCTGTTTAATATAGCCGACATGTTATCAATATCAATAATTATTATTGTCACTAGGTTATATAGTACTCAAGGAGACCTATTTCCTTAAATAATCAATAAACAAGTACTATAGCCCCATACAGAATTTATATACCAAGAGTTTAAGTTGTATTTATGAACCCATACCCAAATTATGATACAATAAAAGAATACCCCAAAATAAAATTTTAAAAACAGTAAAAGTAATTAAACACTCCTAATTCTTTCTAAAGATATGAATACATTCACTATTCATTTTTTTCATTGTCGTGTCCTAAGCAACCGGTCACCGATCGTTCTCATCTCGAACGTCCTCACGGCAAGACCAGCATCGCAGATCGTAGTGTCGAGCACGTAAGGATTGTTCTCGAATACAACTCGAGAATCGTTGAAAAGTTGACGACAAGGCTCACGGCGCTGAGAGATCGAACCGTGGTAATGGAAGTAACGGATTTTGCTTTCTGCCTTGTGGTATGTTTTCCCTTGTAGATTCTGAGACATGTGGACACCCGTCGCAAATACATTTTCCGGCTGAACCGCGTATTTCCGGTCACGTCTTGGAACCTTCTTCACATCTCTATAAGCTAGTTTCTCAATTCCCCATTTCCTAATACATAGAAAGAAAAATAGCATTAAGAGATCAATCAATTCATTAACTAGTAGAAGTGGGCATTTAGACCAAGAGGAATTAACTACACCAAATCGATAACCGAATGTTCCTCCTAACCTGACTTTAACCAAATCTATAACTGAATGTTCCCTCCAAATCGGTAACCAAATGTTTCTCCTAACGCCATTCGGTAAGTACATTCTTGATCAATCGGACTCATAACCCATCCGAAAATAACGAATTTTAAAAAACCAAAGCCTAAGTTGAACCGAATGTCGGCAAAAATCGAATAACTCGAACAGAAGCAAACCCATAACCCGAAATGTTCTTTCCTGCCATCCTATACCATTAAGGATGTTCATATTGATACATCAAACCAATCGAAATCGAACCAACCCGAAGAAAGTAAACAAACTTTTTAACTCAAACCATAACCCGAATAGAAATTTGTGTCAAAATCCTAATCAATCTTAAATTGGACACATTCTTGATTATTTTGCTAATCTGAGGAATAAAAAATTAAAATCTTTAGAGAAGCAAAGACCTGAAACCGACATGGGAGACTACTACGTAATGCGCAAAGACTTTTACAGACCAAATGTTGACAGAATCATATGCTTATTGCATATGATATTCAAAAACTCGTGATTCTATTCAAAGTTATGGGTCTCAATCATTGAAAATCGACATAATCACGAGAAAATACCACCAAACAATGAACTCTATCAAAATCTAATATTATTATTATTATTTAGTATTATTATTTACCTGTAAGTTCTCGCCGGACCATCACCGGAGTAACAAATCCGACTACTCATAGGCATTTGTTCAATAGTAAACTGAGAATATTCCTCCAAAGATTCCATAACCGAATCAATCGTCGTCTTCTTCACCGGAACATGAATAAACTCATCAACGTCGAAGAAGAAGATCCATTTCGACATGAATCTATACCTATGCAAACAATCATTCACTACCATGAACTGATTATGATAATACCCATCGAATCGCTCCTGATCTCGAATATCGTGTATCGTCACTCTCCCAAGCTCGATCCATGGCTTTAAAACCTGGAAAACTTCCTCGTGGATTCCTCCGGCGTCGTGAAGCACGAAATGCGACCGTTCTCCGAAGAATCGAACATGGTAAGCGATCCATTCCCTTACTCGTTGCGGACTCAGGTTTCCGTACAGTGACGATCCGCAATAGAGATAATCGTACTTTTTCTTCTTCTTCTTAGTGGAATTGTAGATCTCGAAATCGACGGAGTTTGGGGATTCCGTTAGTACCGGAATCGAATCGGTTAGATTCCGATCTGAATCTCCGGTGGAAGCGTGGAGGATTAGGTTTCCTCCGGCGACGGCGATTGATGAGAAAGTGCAGTTCACGACGACTGTTGTGTAGATCCGCCCGTAACCCCAATCGGTTAGGATTTTTAACCCGGTTGTTGAAATCGGATCTTGGGTCGGGTTGAATGGGATCCACTCGCAACGGTAAGAAGGATGGCCGTACACGTGGAGAGGTTTAGAGGATAAGCCGATAACGGCGAATGAGTTAACGCCGCCTCTGTAAGCACTCATGGAGACGAAGTTATAAGCTGCAGAGCCGTAACCTTTAAACGTCCGTTTAATAACGCCGTTATCTAAAACCCGATCTGAATCCGGCGTTAAGTTTGTCGTCGTCTTCTTCTCCGGTGATTTTACTACGGCGGTTGTGTTGACGGGAACGGCGGCGGAGGAGAAGCGAGAGATGCAGAAACGGAAATCGGAGGTGGAGAGAGAGAATGAAGAAGGTAAGAAAGGTAAGAGAGTGGTTAAAGTGAGTAGAAAGAGTAACGCCGTTAAAATGAGCTTGAGCTCGGTGGAGAAGTTCCATAAGATTCCGACGAGGAGTTTTTTGTCTTTTGGAGTTTGTTCTTTCTCTTTGACGACCATGGCGATTTTTGAGCTTGTCTTCTTCAGTAGCTACTGGATCTATGGAATGAGAGAAGATGATGATGATTAAAGTGAAAAAAAAAGGAAGAAGAAGAAGAAGATGAGTAGATTTAACGAGTCGGCGAGTCGAGTCGCTTTCTAGTATGTTTGTGCACACCTGTTTTTGTTTGTCTGGTTACCTTGTGGCTGCATTTTATATTTATTTTTTATTTTTTTAAAAACACTAAAACCATCATTAAAGCAACAAAGAAAAAACATACCTTGAAGGGACAGATTTTTAGCTAGGGGTGTTTTAATTCATAAATCCGATGTTCTTTAGCTAAAAATGAATAATCAAGAGAAAACCGAATTTACTTTATTTCGTTAGGTTTAGTGCGATTTTGATTTTTAATTTCAAAATATTTTAATGATATACCTAAATTTAACTTTTTTGGTTAAAAGTATTAGACATGTTTGAATATCGATAATAACATAATATCTACTACTCCCTCCGTTTCATTATATAAGATTTTAAGAGAATTTTTTAGTTTTATTTTATAAGATGTTTTACTAGTTTTTATGCAAATTTTAATATGATTTGATACTTTTGTCCTTCTAAATTCCGTAGTCTTATATATGATTGGTTGAGTTATAATTGTAATTAATTATTAAATGAAATTTTATTTGTATTTATTATTTTTTTAATTTTCGTGAAATAAATCAAAAAATCTTATATAAAGATTTGGACGATATTATTCGCATTTTCAAAAACATATATTTTTATATTCTCTCCGAATAATTCTCGTCTCGGTATTATTTTGACTTGTAGACGTCAGAAATGAAACTGTATAGTGAAGGGGAGGAGGTCAAGTCAAAAAAGAGGACTCTGTCTTGTACATTATTCAGAAAAACATAAAAAAACGACCAATTAAGCTATTATTGGATACCAACTTAAATTACAAATTTAAATCACACCAAATACTAATTGTGAAATCACAATCGAAACTGTTAATGATAACTAATAATGCATCTGAAGAAAACAATTGAATAATTTTGTTTTATACTACTTGTCATAATTTATTACTAATTGGACATGTCCTAAACGCCAAATCATGTATATTTTTTTTTTACCAAACCGAATTGATTATAATTGCATATCCCTTCAAGGGAAAAGAGTTCAAAGTACAAGACCAGCTTTTGCTAATGAATCGGCATCAATATTTGCCGAGCGGAAAATGAAATAAAAAGAGATAGACGTAAAGTTCTCGCTAAGACAACGAATGTCGTAAATGAGAGACTTCAACTCGTTTTTCACACCATTCGTATTGAGAAGTGTGATTAAGGAGAGTGAGTCCGAGAAAACCATAATACTAAAAAGCTAAAGGTATACAGGTTTCTCAAAATAATTTGTGTCGTTACTTTTGTCGTCATTTTAATCACCACTAATTAAAAGACAATTTAAGTTCGAAATTTGGGTGTCATTTTTGTATACTCCACTTCTCAATTACGCAGTCTCGTTATAAGCTCCCGTATGTGGGAACTATTTATTTATTTATCCTGTATAGTATTCACCTGTCCGTTTCGTCTACGTGTCTCTTTGCTTGGCTTCTCTTCAACGTTTCAATTCCCTTTCTTCGTTTTCTTTCATTATTGTAACAAAACAAAAATAAAGTTTCATTTAGCATTTTCTTATATATCAGAATACGTTTTTTCCATATAGATCTCCAAGGCTTCAAATTGAACTGGGCTTTGAGCATCTGTAATATTTTCTTCAGTTGTCATGCGATTTAATTTGAAGAACTTTACTTAACAAAAAAACATTGGAGACATGGAGACATAACCAATATACTTGATTTTAACAAATGTGTTTTAAGTCTATTACTTAGGTTCAGACCCAGTTCTTATAATGCACTAGAATGCTTTTGCAAAAAGTCAAATAAACTTCAACACAAATTGTTCGTTTGATGGACCTAAACATGTTTGTTACTTTACTTAGGTCACATTGTTCAAACATGTTAGAAAGTCCCTGCGTAAACTCATATTTTGGTTAACCTAATCTGTGTCTCTACATATAGTCTGTGTAGTCCATTTACTTCTTAACTAGATTTCGAAGAAAATCAAAAAAAAATTTTGTATAATAAAAAAATTCCCAACTCTGTAAAATATTTAATGCATCATGTTAACTACAATGTAGAGATGATGCTAGACCTAGTACACTGATTTTCTAATATGTTTCTAACATGTCCTCCATTAATAACTCTTAGATATAGTATTTTAGTATACAAAATTGAAGAATCCATCAAAATATTTGTTTATTAACATAGATATATATATATTAACCGACGTAGTTTGCACGATTGCTGATATTTCATTTACTATACCTCATAGTGGATTTATTTTAAACAACGAAATATGATCAGTTGAAGTGCATTGGTTAAAAAGATGTGTAAACATAACAAATATAAAATGTGCAAAATTACTCTAGATGACTGTTTTGAAACGATCTTCAATATATACGGCAAACACATTGAGGCAACAAAAGAAAAAGAGTTTGTTAGGTATATTCAAATGTATCTCATTCCAATTTAATGGAGAAGTTAATAATAAACTAATAATTGTTTCTTGTTTCTTGAAACCTAAGAATCAAGAAAAGCCCTCACAACGTCAACGATTGGAGCCATACAAATCGGACATTTCTTACTACTCCATTGCAATTCATGAGCACATTTCAGACACGTACACATATGTCCACACCTACAAAAACACAAAAGACCAAACAGTTAGTATTTCAGCATTTGCGATTAGTGATTTAAAATCACGATAGCAAGACGCGTACCTATACAGCAGCGAATCAACAGGATTTTCAGAGCAAATGCAACATTTGCGTTTCAACGGATCATTCTTTGTGTCTACTCGTTGTTCTGCAGATGAGCCTAAAGGATTTGTACATCAGTTTGATTTCTTGAAATGATTTTTTTTTTTTTATTATTAAAACGTTTTAGGTTCAAGAAAATTATAACTTACCAGAGCGAGAAAGATCTTGAGTTACAGATTTCTGGAAATGAAGCTGCATATCGATGCAAGATTTAACGGTATTTCGTAATTCGAACATTTCTCGTTGAAGTTGTTCCATTTGTCCTCTGAGTTCACTTATCATCTGCATTTCCTGTGTCTGTTTAAAATTAAGATCTTAGTTAACTTCACCAACGCGTAACCTAACCGAACCGAAAATAGAGAAGGATACAAAACCTAAAACTTACAGATTGATTTGTTGGAACTGATGGCTCAGGAACATCTAAAGACGCGATCGGTTCGTGATCCATACCAATTTCTTGATCTTTGAAACTCCATGACGATGATTGGCTACAAGCATCAAGATTTGTCTTCTCTGGTTCTTCCTCTGTTTCATTATCTTCTTGGTTTCTTGTTGGACACTCAACTTCCCACTCTTGTTCTTCTTCTTCTTCTTCAACATCATCTTCTTCTTCTTCAACATCATCTTCTTGTTCTTCTTCTTGATTGGTTTGTACGCCTGTGTGACCGTGCACGCGAGTGATCATCAAATTATCGATCTTTTGCCTCAAATCGCTTGTCAAAAAGTTGGAAACTGTTCGACTGTACAATCCCAAAACATCAAAAGGTAATTAAAGTTTAAGTGTTATCTTCTAAAAGGATTTGATGTATGATCAGAGCTATATACCTCTCAATGAGATTGCAAATGTCTTTTTTCTCTGATTCGGTGTTGAGAACTTCTAGATACCTTTCTTTCCTTAGATCTTCCCAGTAACTTCGAGGCCGCGATATATCATTAAACCAATCGTACGCATTCTCTCCATTGTAATCATAATAGTCTCCAAATTCATCTTCTTCTTCTTCTTCCATTTCATTTTCACCCCAATCATTGAAAAACTCTATTGTTGTTTCTTTCACATTTTCACCGGTTTCTTCGTGTTCTACCTTCTTGGTTTCTTCATCCTCCGATTCTTTAATGCCGTCTTGGTCATTTGGACTCCGCATAATCAACATTTCTTCAGCCAGTAAAGAGTTCTTCTCTTTAGAATCACTCGTAGATGCTTCTTGAGAATTGTTTCTATCAATCTCTTTAGTAGACTTGGCTTCTAAATCACGCAGAATCGACATTTCTTCAGCTTGTAGAGATATCTTCTCTATAGCCTTCTCTCTAGAGCCATCACACGTAGATTCTTCTTCTTGAGAATTGATTCTTTCAATCTCTTTAGAAGACTTAGCTTCTAAATTAGGCAGGATCGAAATTTCTTCAGCCTGTAGAGATATCTTCTCTTTAGCCTTCTCTCTAGAGCCATGACTCGCAGATTCTTCTTCTTGAGTAACTTCTTGAAGATTCATGATTTTATTCTCAATAATCTCTTTCAACCTAGCTTCTATAGAAGCAAAATATTCATCTCTCTTCATCCTTCCTATCTCTTCCCACCGTGTAGTTTCTCTACTACTCTCTCTTCTATCCATCATTTCGGTCTTACCAACCACTTTATCCACCGTTTCCTTTGAACTAGGAATGCTTCTCTCCGCAGTTTCGACATTAGTCATTCTTCTTGAAGCTTCTTGCAACACTTCATTTGTCTCTGTATTCGCTTTACCTTTACCTTTCTCCATAACTCTTTTCCTATTCTTTTTCTCCTTGGAGTTCCACAGATTCACCTTCTCAGCTATTCCCATCAATGTGTTCCCATCTACATTTTCCTCCGTTTCTCGCGTCTCTTCTCTACTTTCCTTCTCAATCGGTTTCTTCAAATCACCTTTCGCCGTTATCTCTTTCAAAACCTTTTCCTCTGTTTGTGCACTAACTTCTTGAGGAGTACTACTAGTGCTTTTTTCCTCAATCTCCTTGGACTTAGTTTCTAAAGAAACAATATCTTCCTTTCTCTTCCTTCTTACTACTTTCTCTCCAAACTCAAACCGCGCCATCGTTTCCTTTGAAGTAGTACTTATACTTCTTTCCGCACTTTCGACATTAATGATTCTTCTTGTAGCTTCCTCCAATACATCATTTTTCTCAACTACTCTCTCCGTATTATTATTACCTTTCTCCATCCCTCTTCTCACATTCATTTTCTCCTCAGAGTTCCATAGATTCACCTTCTCAGCTATTCCAATCATAGCATTGTTCCCTTCTACAGTTTCCTTCGCCTCTCTCTTTTCGTCTCTCCCTTTAATTAGAATTTCCTTAGCAATCCCTTTCTCATTCGTCTCTAGCTTTTCGCCTCTCCCTTCAAGACTTTCTTTATCTATACCTTTCGCATTTGTTTCTCGCTTTTCGCCACTCCCTTCTGTGGTTTTTTTCAGAATGGTTTCTCCTTTCTTTAAAACATTCTTGTTCACTACAATTTCACTCGAGACAGCTTTCTTCGAGTTCTCAACCGTAGGAATCACCTCTTGAATCTCCTTTAAATCACTCTTCTCAATTGTCTCTTGCAACACAACCTTCTTCTCTGTAACCTTTTGAGCATCTTTATCAAGATTCCAACCCCGAGAAGCTCCAGTTTCGATGTTCTCAGTATTTGTCTTATATTTCCCCCTGCCATAAAGCTCAATAAATACCCCAAAAAACTAGAGAAAACCTAAAACACCAACAAATATTACCTGAGATGATTCATCACACCAGACCCTCGTGGAGACCGGTTTAAATCAGATCCCGCTGATGACGGTTTACACCGATGTCTACCTTGAATCGCAATGCACCTTTCGTAACATCGAATCCTAAGCGTCGACTAAACCACAAAGCAATCAAAATCATTAGCCCTAATTAAACCCTAAAAATTCTAACACTAGTCTTTCAAGAAACATTAAGCAAATTAATACATACCTGAATCCTTCCGCGATGCGTGAACTTCGAAACAGTACGACGTTCTAATAAACTCGCCAGTTCTTTTTCTCGATCACGTATCATTTGCTCCAACAAATCCGCGAAGGCTTGTCTTCCTCTTATTCTTGGAGAAGAAGCAACCTGAGGAAAACTTCTCACTTCTGTTGTCTGAACTTCTTTAGAACTATAGTCGTTGCCGCTGCTTCCATTATCGTTATTAGCCGTTGTTTCCGTATCGTTGCTTAGTTTTCGGATAATATCCATAACTCTTACCCCTTCCTTCTCTGGAGGTAAAGGAGGAAGAACAAATTGTAAATCACATTCTTCTTCTTCTTCCTCATTGTTTCCTTCTTCAATCGGCTGAATCAATTCTTTGTAGGATTCTTCGTTTAAAGACTCCGAATTCTCTAAAACGTTTGATCCCGAAGAACTCGTTCTGCTATCGATTTGCGATTGGTTTTGGTTCGAGCTTGGTGGTTGTTGAGTTGTTCTCGCTTCCCATATCTGAACCAGAGACGAAGCAGCCATGGTTTCGTTTCTTGACGGGTTCCCGGGTTGACCCGGATTCGAAATATTCGGATCCGGGTCGGATCCTAACGATTGAACTTGAGTTTCCTCTGTTTTCGATAATCGGGTATCGAAAACAGAGGATTTTTCGGAAGAAGAACATTCCGGAACCGTTTTGGTTGAATCGTCACCGGAGACGGTACAATTTTCGAGATGATCTCTGACAAAAACATTGAGATTCTTCTCGAAAGCGACATGTATGTTTCGAACATTGTTCTTCTTCTTCTTATTGTTGTGTTGATGGCTCAAGACACAATTAAACGTTGGACATGAAGACATTTCAACCTCAGATGAAGCCATTTCCATAAACACCCAAATCAAAAAAAAAAAAAAAAAAAAACACAAATCCTAAAAATCGGATCTTTCACTGTAATTTTTTTTTTTTTTTTAAACTTATCTGTAATTTTTTTTTTTTTATAAAAACAATGTGCAAATTTTTTTCAATGCTCTGTTTTCTTATTTTTTTATCCCTTCTAGGAAAGAAGAAGAAGAAGAAGAAGAAGAAGAAGAGCATTGAAGCAGATTAAACCCCATTTTTGGTACAGAGATTTTTCGAACACGAAGACAGGATTTTGATTTTGTAAAAGACAGAGAAAATCGAAGAGACAGAAGGAAAAACAAAGAGACAAAGCCCGAAACAGAGCAACGGAGAAAAGGCAAGAAGAAAAAATAAAAGTCTTGCTGTTTTTTTTTCTCTCTCTCTATTTTTTGGATTTGATGTCATTATCATCCACTAATATATATTTAGGTAAATAATATTATTATTACCTTTTGGGAGAAAAAATAAGCTAAATATAGATTAGTAATTGATTTTTGTAGATGTAGTTGTAACTTTTAAAACTAAATTAAATAGAAAAAAGTTTAGAGGTTTAAAGAAGAGAGACAGTGTCAAAGAAAGAGGGAGAGCATATAATAATGGCATTTCTCTAAATTGGTGTTGACTCATTAATTTGATACATGAGTAAAGGCTTATTCAAATTTAAAGGTACCATTAGAGGCACTTACCCCTTTGTTTTTTTAACTACAATGGATTTGTATATTCTTTTTCTTTTTAATAAGGTAAAAACAATTATATAGTTAGTCAATTATTGGGCTGTAAAATAATAATAATAATAATAATAATATATATATATATATATATATGCATTTCACATATACTTTTTGCAATTTTATAATAATTTTGTTTTTGTATATAAATTACAAATATAAAAATAACCACATTTCATGGTAGGGTTAATTTGTTAAATAACAAACAAAAAAATTATATATCAAAAACTAACTAAAAACCCTAGATCAAATGGCTAGGATGATGCCACAGATGAAGCTTTTGGTTAGTTTTTGAAATATAATTTTTTTGTTGGTTAGTAGGCCTAATTTCCCTTTCATGGTATTGGCTAGGGGTGGGCCGGATCCGGATATCCGGCCTTTTTCAGGATATCCGGATCCGTGGCACCCGAATATCTGGCTTTCGGATATCCTTTCAAAAATTAACATATCCGCGGATATCCGGATCCGTCAAAATATTAAAAATAAATTAAAAAATATTAAATTAATTAAAAAAACATTTTTTTTGTAAAATTATTAAAAATTTATTAAAAAGTAAATAAAATATTCCGAAAATAAAATTAATTTTAATTTTTTATGTTTAATTTTTTAAAAAAATTAAAAAATAAAATAAAATAATATTTTTTTAATATATTTTAATAGCTCGGATGCGGATCCGGATATCCGGACTTGAAAATTAGGATATCCGGATCCGGATCCGTTTTTGACGGATCCTTAATTTTATTATCCGGATCCGGATCCGGCCTCTCCGGATATCCGGATTTCTGGAGCGGATCCGGATCGGATCTCGGATCCCGGATATTAATTCCACCCCTAGTATTGGCTGGTATCTCCTAAATTCATAATCTTACCATCAACTTTAAATTTTACTCTTATTTAAAAGATTTTGTGTTGAAATTTATTTGGTATTTTACGTGTTTAGATATTTATTTGCAACTCATGCATTAATAATATGTAACAAAATCTAAGCTATTCTTAATTATCCAATGGTTATAAAATCTACATCAGATTATAATGCGTGCATAATTTATTTTATAAAGTGTATAATTATTATGATTTTTTTAATAATCTCAAATTAATTTCCTTTTGCATGTAAATGGCAATTCATGAATAAAATTATAGTCTTTGACTCGTGTAATTGATATACTTCCTTCCATTAATGATAATCTTAGGTGCATTTTCTCAAATCAATTATTTTGTTTAGTTTTATGAAAATTGAGTAATTGTTAAATATGGTAACTACTTTTATCATCTTTGACTAAAGCGACGATGATGAAAGTTAAGAAACATATAGAAATGTAATTTAGGGCATTGGCATAACTAGATCTTGAGTCAATCTCTGTTTCATTTACACTGACTCAGTCTAACTACTCATTTCTATTCAATAACATACCTGGTCGTTTTTTTTTTTTTTTTTTGGAGAAAACATACATGATTTATGATCTATCTATTTTTATAGTTTTCATTATTGATAGACAGTAATTAACAAGTGTCTATTTTTAACTGTTTAAGCTTACTAACTTTAAAAAAAAAAAAAAAAAACTTAATGGGTTGCCTTAAACGTATGACCTAAAGACTAAAGATTCATTTCTTATAGCCTGGGCACGAAGCAAATATCCGGGAAAATGCAGGTATCCGTGATCCGATCCGTTTTAAACGGATATTTGATTTTCCGATCCGATCCGTGAATTTTTGAGTATCCGAAAATTCGGATATCCGAAAATTCGGATATCCGAATTTCTTTTAGATATCCGCGGATATCCGATTCGATCCGTGAAAAATCAAATATCCGAATTTTTTTTAAGATAACCGTAACTATCCGATCCGATCCGTTAATATTTTTAATATTATTTAATTATCATTCGTTTTTTGTAATTTAATCATCATGAAAATTAAATATTTAGTAAAAATAAATGGATAAATAAAGAAAACTTATTATACACATTAGACATACTTGTTACTTTATATAAATGATAAATGTATTTGTATATATATACGAATCGGATCGGATAATGGTCTTTTTGAAAACACTATTTGTGATTTGCTTTGTTTTTGACGGATCACTTATTTTAGTATTTGCTTTGCTTCGAAACTTTACGGATATTTGAATTTTTCGGTTCGAATCACAACGAATCGCGAATCGAATCGGTTTTAACGGATTTTTTGCCCAGCCCTAATTTCTTATTATTCTCCCCCCCCCCCCCCCCCCACCCCAGACACAGACACACACACATACAAACACGAAGTGTATGGGCTTACAAAAAGCCCATTAAGAGGCCCAATCATATACTAATTGTATGTGGGTCCCACAAGGTGAAGCTAAGTCCGAGTAGAGCCATCATCTAATCTGTCCCTTTGAGGGCAAAACAAATCTCTTAAATCCCTCTGTAATCTTCATGTCCCTCTATTCTTTAATGAAATTGGAATTTCCAAAAATACCCTTACTGAAATTGAATTAAAACAAATGAATTAAAAACAAATTAATTGAAAACCAAAATTTTGGGGGGGAAAAAAAAAGAAAACGTACGAACGAGCTCGAGCTCGACCTCCCTCATTCTCACGACGTCAACACGAGCTCCTCCTGCGCCGGACCGGCGCCTCCTCGAGCCTCCATCGCCGCAGACCGCCGCCGCCACCGATTCATTGCTCTTAAAGGTTGGTATTTAACTTCAATGTGGCTCAAATCTAGATTAGGTTTTAGCAAATTAGGGATTGATTGGATTTGGGTCATTATTTTTGATATTGGGTGTTTTAGTATGAATTCTGGGTCAATTAGGGCTATAAAGAGGTAACAAATGTATTTTAGTGGTTGAATCCTACTGAATTGGAAATAGATTAGATCTCCATTTGTGTTCTTGCGATAGGGTAAAACTAGGTAAAACAAGTAAAATTGTAAAACAGGTAAAACTAAGAATTATGAATTACGTGTAAAACCAGGATAATTGTGGATAACTAATATTACTGAGTGACTTTTTTTGTATTGTTTTTGACAGGATACGATGAGCAACGAAGTCGGCATATTCTTTAAATGCCAAGGTCGCATGTATAGTTTAATGTTCAATACATTAGTGAGAGAGATAACTTTGTCGATGTTGGAAGCTAGGATATTGAAGAAGATTTCGTTAGATGAAAGAAGGGTCATCGCTACATCGGAACAGCCCGAGCAACTGTCGAGAGTAGGGAAAAGTTCTACTGGTATGAACTTTGATGAGGAAATCGGAGCTAATGCCATTGTTCCGTATGTAGGCGAAGAACAAGCAAAAGAACAACATAAGGCGATGGATAATGATGATGATAGGTCACGTGATGAATGTATGGACAAAGGTATGGAGATATCGGATATGCGTGAGAGATATGTTGGGCGACCAAGGACGCAAAACAAAAGACGGTGAAGGCAAGGACTCCAATGGTTGCTATTTGGATTTGGTAGCCCTATTTGATTGTATCTTAAACATTTGTGATGTAAAATTATGTAGAACTGTTGTTTTGTTATGTAAAACTATATATTGGATCTGTATCTTCAGGTGAAACTATGGAAAACTGATTTTTTGTTATGTATAACTATATATTTGATCTGTATCTTCAGGTAAAACTGCTTACAGTTGATATTGTGTAACTAATTTGATAACAAGGTAATAACAAAATGATGATCGATTTAGCAAAAAAAAAAAAAAAACAAAAAAAAGACAACAAAATGATGATCGATTTTTGGGAAGATATAAAATGCCCCGTTGCGGATGTTGTCCCTATGACTTATCTTTGTGTTGTAAGACTTATCTTCTAATGTCTTGTGTTTGTGTCGTAAGACTTATCTTCAACAACATAGTTTCACCTAATAATACCAGTAGTACGAAAACATAGTTTTACCAAGTATTACGACAACATAGTTTTACCTAGTAATACCAGTAGTAAGAAATGAAATAAAAACTGACACCATAGTTTTACATAGTTTTACCTAGTTCGAAATCAAATAAAAAACCAACCAAATCCAAACAACAACATAATTTAAGATTGTTCGAATTCAAATAAAAAAACAACAACATTGTTTAAGCTTGTTCATCAAACCATAACTCTTCTTCTCTAAAATCATGAGCTTTCTTCGAGTCATACATAAAAACATGGATTCGGTTTTTAAGAATTCCTTTCACGTATCCTTTCCTCCAAATTCTTAGAGGTTGCATAACCGCTGTTTCATTTCCTCCAAACATGGATTCGGTCTTTAAGAATTCCGTTTGCGCCTCTTCCTCTGCTACCGGCACCGTCTCTTCTGCTACCGGCGCCGCTACTCTATCCGGCGACTTCCGACTCTTCTTCCTCCCCTTAGGATTCATCCCCTTAAGAAGAATCATCTTCGGCGGCATCACAAAGAAATGTAAGAACTATTTGAGACTTTAATTTGATGGAGGAGAACTCTCTTTCCTGCCAAATTGGAGAATTTATATCAGATTAAGATAAATCAAAGAGCAAACAAAACTCAGTTCTTACAATCCGAAAGAATTGAGGTTTGGAGAAGTAAAACAGAAAGAGGAGAGTTGAGATTACCAAGTAAAAACAAAACTCTGAAAGAATTTGGAATTTGTAATCCTAGATTAAGATAAATCAAAGAGCAAACAAAAGAAAGCTTCATACGAAGCCTTCTAAAAAGGACAGAGATATCTCAGTTCTTACAATCTCTATGAAACCTTTCGATCACAACACGAGAAGTAAAATAGAAACCCTAGAGGAGAAAGATAACCCGTCGCTTACCAGAGAGGAATCGTCTCGAGCAACGAGAGATTTCAGTAAATTGAGGAGACAGAGGAGGGAGGAGAGGAGACAGAGGGAGGAGAGTGTCGAGCAAGAACAAGAGAAAAGGAGAGGGGAATCGATGAATGAGCGATTTGAATTTAGAGAGTAAAAATTAGGAATTGAGTTGAATCGGTAAATTTAGGTTTTTATTTTATTTTTCGGGTTTGACCCGTTTGTCTTTGGGTTATACCCAGATACACTTTGTAATATCGAAGAACATGATAGGTTTTATGGTAATTTTATATTTTTTTCGTATTAAAAAAAATCATTAAACAAAATTGAGTTATAACACGGAGTTATAAGATTTGAGTTTGAGTTTCAGGGACATACGAGACGATTCCAGAGATCGGAGAGACTCGTCGACATTTTTCAGGAGATCGAAAAAAAGAAGAAGAAAAGATGCCTCTGAGTGCAACAATGGTGGGAGCTTTACTGGGTCTTGGTACCCAGATGTACTCTAACGCTCTTCGCAAACTCCCTTACATGCGTCGTAAGTCTCCATGAATCCAAAACAACCCTAATTTTGTGATTTTGTCCCATTTCGTTGTGTAAAGATGCGATTCTGATTCTGAATTTGTGAAATTGGATGTTGAAATTTGGTAGATCCGTGGGAACATGTGGTGGGTATGGGACTTGGTGCTGTGTTCGCGAATCAGCTTGTGAAATGGGACGTTAAGCTTAAGGAAGATCTTGATGTTATGCTTGATAAAGCTAGAGCTGCCAATGAGCGTCGTTACTTTGGTATATCTATTGCTATCAGATTCTCAAATTTTGCTTTCTTTTGATTCAAATTTTGGATGTTCTTGTTGGTAAATCTAATTTTGTGCCGTTGAAGGACAAAAGATACGATTTTGCATATCGAGGAACAAGTACTGTTGTTATTAGGCGAAACACTTGCATTTTCGGCTAATTATTTCGTTTTGTGATTTGGGTGTTCTTGCTTAAACTCAAAGGTTTAACCTTTTGGAAATTTTTTCACCTGAGTGTATCTCGTTGCAAGCTAGCTCGTTGCATATCGGTTTAGTCAGGCACTGTTATGAAAGTTAAACAATTTGAGCAACATATTGTATGTTATTAACTATTTATTGGGTTCTAGAGAGAGAATTATATATATAGATGTTCTTAGTTTTAGTTAGAGCTTGATGAAAGTTTTTCGACTTCTCGTTAAACAAGAATTTGGATACTTTTTTTCACATACATTTGTTTAAGTTTATGAGCTTTCTTCTTTAGTGTCATGTTGAAAGCTTTGTCTATGGTGTATTACATTGTTTTTGTTCTGTTAGATTGCATTCATTACTTTATATATATGAATGTGATTTTGGAATATTCATAATTTTCTTCCGTGTTTGTTATGCAGACGAAGATCGGGATTAAGTCTTCAGAAAAGAAATATCGTCCTTTGAAGTCATCGCAAAAGCTTTTCTTGTTTGTTTGATTTTCTCTGTAAAAGCTTTTCTTCTCCATTTCCTTAGAGCTAAGTTCTCTTTTGCTTCGGCATTCGAGTTCTTTTCGTTCAGTATTTTTTTTTGTTATGAACCGAAAGATTTGTGTTCACACAATCTAAGTGACTTGAATATGTTTGTACCCCTGGTTAATAATTGCGAATGAGAAACCTTGCAATGCTTCATAACTACATCCTCTTTTGCTAGTTTAGATTATACGCAAATGTGCAGGTGAAACTAGAAGTGTTTGTGGAACAAAAGTGTCAAATTTGAAACAATCTTTGTATTGAAATGAAAACTATGACTCTCTATACAAAGGCAAGTAGAGAATTTCAGGATAAACAAACTGTTTACAGTTTTTTTGCAGGTATCTGTTTTTACAACTTCTTATAACCGGCGATTCTATTGTTGAAGACATGAAGAAGGCTATCACAAGCTTGTCTAGAAGATGGTCTCTCTTGGGGAAGAGTTTTTGTGCACTTAAGTGCAATCTCAAGCACCTGATAAGCCGCGTCTTCTTCAAACGGCAAAAGCGGCTTAAGCTTTGGATCAATAAGCTTCTCTCTTGCAGAACTCGCTACCTCGAGATTTGTCTCGACCCATCTCACCATATCCATCTCTGCGCCAAACGTTGACTCGGTTGGCATTTTCCCGGACACAATCTCCATCAACACTATCCCCATACTGTAAACATCGCTCTTCTCAGTCGCCTTCAGCGAGTAAGCATACTCTATATCCATAATTTTTACAAAAACATCAGATTTTTAAACCGTAAAAATATACACAAGCTAGGAAACTGATGAGTTACCTGGAGCTATGTAGCCGTAAGAGCCTGCAAACCAGGTGTTTGAGTCCGTATTAGTATCATAATCTTCGGTTAAGACTTTCGCAAGACCGAAATCTCCTAAATGTGCTTCCATGTTGGAATCAAGAAGCACGTTACTAGATTTGATGTCACGGTGAAGGATTGGAGGAACGCAATCATGATGAAGGTACTCTACTCCTTGAGCCAATCCTACCGCTATTCTCAATCTTGCTTCCCAATCTAAAACCTTCTTCTTATCTTTCTCGATCACGGTTTGATCTTCGTGAAACCAATCCCATACGCTTCCGTTCTTCATGTACTCGTATATCAACAGATTCAATCCTTCTGACTTGCTGCTGCAGTAACCCATCAGCTTAACCAAATGCCTATGTCTGATTCTTCCGAGTGTCTTAACTTCTCGGCTAAAGCTCTTGTTCGACATGAGATCGTCTTTCCAAAGAATCTTTTTCACAGCAACGGTCTCACCGTTCTCGAGTTCCGCCTTGTAAATCTTCCCGGACCCTCCTGATCCAATCATGAACTCTTCGCTTAGATTATTCGTGGCTTCCATTATGTCTTCCCATTTAATATCCGACTTTGAAGCTGCTGCTCCTGTTCTAAAGAGAGGCTTGTGTGTCGCTTGTGAAGAAGAGCTTGATGATGAGTACGGTGAGCTTCCATCGCGCACTCTCTTGAAGAAATCATGCCTTTGTTTGAAGAAAAGAGCGATTACGAGTATCATCAAAGCAATCGCTGCTAACGCCGACATTGCTGATATAATCACTACTGATCTTGCACTAAGACCTTGTTGCTTGTTGTTGTTGTCTCTTCCAGCTTTATTACAGTGACTAAGCGGGCTTCCACAGAGACCGGTGTTGCCAATAAACGAATCAACGGGCCATCTCGAGAACTGTTTCTTGAGTTTACCTTCAAAGTTGTTAAAAGAGAGATTAAGATAGCCTAAACTCTTCATATCTCCAACCGCGCCAGGAACTTCACCGGTTAGCTCGTTGTGTGACAAATCAAGCGTTTCCAGCTTCGTTATTGTCCCGATCGTCGAAGGTATAACTCCGGTGAAGTTATTGTAGCTTAAGTCTAAAGCACTTTGAAGATCTTGAAGCTGTCCAATCTCAAATGGGATTTCTCCGGTTAAGGCGTTTCTCGATAACCGAAGCTCGTATAACTTCGCAAGCTTCCCCATATCTCGAGGTAATGAACCCGAAAACTGGTTTTTATCGAGGTTAAGTACATTAAGAGCTTCCAAGTTACCAATCTCATTCGGTATCGACCCGTTAAGGGCATTTCCATCAAGAGATAACACAAGCAGCTTTGTACAGTTGAATAACTCTTTCGGTAAAGGCCCATCAAACCGATTAGAAGAAAGCTTGAGCTCTCCTAATAGCGAAAGCTTTCCGAGCCATGAAGGTATAGGACCGGAGAGAAAGTTGTTATCGAGATCGATGTGTGTTAGTTTCTTGCATAACACGAGCTGTAGCGGTATGGTTCCCGTGAGAGAATTGCTCGAGATATCCAACAGAGACAAGTCGCGGATTTTCCCTAACGTCCAAGGGATTCTTCCTGTGAACTGATTCTTCCCTAATCTGAGACGGTCTAGATTCGGAGAGTTTCCTAACAGAAGAGGGATTTCGTCTTCGAACTCGTTGTTTGTTACGTCGAACGAGAGGAAAGAACTCGAACCACACAACGGTAAAATCGTACCGTTGAGTTTGTTGTGAGAGAGATTGATTCTTGTGAGGTTCTTGAGATTGGTAAGTGAATCAGGAAGGTTTCCTTGTAGAGAGTTGTTGTAAAGCATGAACTGTTCCAATCCCGTTAAAAACCCGAACGTCGAAGGAATCGATCCCGAGAGCTGATTATCCGCCAAATCCAAGATTTTCAGTTGGTGACAGTTACCTAACCTGGCGGGAAGTCCACCCGCGAACTCGTTCTGTCTCAAGTGAAGCAGATTTAGCTCCGTTAAATTTCCGATCGAAGGAGGAATCGCTCCTTCGAAATGGTTCCCGAACAAATCGATCATTTTCAGCTTCGTGCAGTTACCGATCTCGTTCGGGATTTCCCCCAAGAACCGGTTTTCGTAAAGATATAAAACCTCGAGGCTCGTCAACGCGCTGATCTCCTTCGGTAACTTCCCTTCTAAGTTGTTATGATACAACACAAGCCATTGTAGATTGGCAAGGTTCGATATCGAAGGAGATAAAGTGCCTTCTAATGTATTGTTGTGTAGATAAAGATCCGTGAGTTCGACTAGCTCGAATAACGCCTCCGGGATCGAGCCAACGAGCGAATTATTCGATAAATCGAGCTGTTTTAACGATTGACATTTCCGAAGCTCGACCGGGATTTCGCCTGAAAGCTGAGTTCCAGACAAAACCAACTGCTCCAAATTCGTGTTGTTCGAACATATAGTCTTCGACAACGAACCAGAGAGATCGTTGTTCGCTAAAACCATATCGACGAGCTGACTCATGCTCCAGAGCTCTTCAGGTATCTCTCCGGTGAGATTATTCGCCGATAAATCGAGCGTTTCGAGGTTTCTTAGATTAGCCAAACTCTTGGGGATAAAACCTTGAAGCTGGTTTCCCATCAAGTTAAGATACTCGAGCTGGCTCAATTCACCGAGCTGGCTCGGTATCTCACCCGATAAACCGTTATTCGCCAAATTTAGCACCTCGAGGTTTTCGAGCCGTCCTAATTCCTCCGGTATCGTTCCGTTGAGCTTGTTTTCCGCCGCGGTGAACACGGTGAGGTCAGAACAGTTTCCTAACTCCGCCGGAACCGGTCCTTCGAGATTGTTATCTTGAAGTATAAGCGATCGGATACGGACGAGTCTTCCGAGTTGATTCGGTATAGGACCGGTTAATCTACAAGAAGCTAGAGCAAGCATTTCGAGATTAACGAGATTCCCGAACGTCTCCGGGATCGTGCCGTTTAGCTCGTTATCTCCGATCCTGAGCGATCGGAGATTAACGAGCGAGATTCCGAGCTGGACCGGAATCTCGCCGGAGAGTTGGTTAGAAAAGAGAAACAGAGACTCCAAGGAAGTAAGGTTGGAGAGAGCAGTTGGAATGGGACCCACAAGATTGTTGGAAGATAGATCAAGGTGGATTAGGTTGTTAAACCGGCCAAACCAAGGCGAAATCGAACCGGTTAATCCTAAACCGGAAAGGTTTAAACCGGTTACGACATGGAATAAACCGGTATTGTCGTCGCATGTGACTCCGGTCCAAGAACAGAAATTGATGTAATTAACAGAGTTCCATTGTTGGAGAGGATCGTCGTCTCCGACAATGAAAGATTTCTTCACTTCGAGAAATGTTTGAAGATCGTTGTTGATGATTAAACCGGGTTGACCCGAAATTAAACCGAGTATAGAACAGAGGACGAACAAAACAAGAAGAACAAGAACCAGAGACTTCATGTTTCTCTCTCTCTTCTCGTCTTCTTCTTCTTAAAGCAATGGTTTTTATGGCATTGGTTTGATTCTTCTTGATTGGTTATTAGAACGGTGCATAGGTAAATGCAGAGAAGAGTTAATGTGTTTCTTTCTCTCTCTTATGTGTTTTGTCTCTCTTTCACTGTTTTATTGAGAGAGAGAGTAAATGATGAGATGGGGAAATTTAGAGAGAGAGAGAAGTCAAATGAGGTCAAAGGAGAGAGATGAGGGAAAAATGGAATTGGGGAAGGAGGCTCTCTTGTAAATAAATGTTTTGAGCTTTTTATAAATGGCGGCAAAAGTCAACGGTCATAGATATACGTGTGTTCATTCTTGTGTCCGTGTAGACATGTTTAGTATAATGATGCAAAAACTATGCCTAAAAAGTTTGACAAAAACATTGGTCTTCTTAATTAGGAACCAAAAGTACATAGAATATATAAATAATGGAGTCACACATTATGTTCATATCAAACTTTCATAATTTTATAGCTAGTTTAAAGGCATTGTATATTAAGCCAACTTGTCAATTTTTATAAAATGAGAATGTCATTTGGTTACTTGTGAAGTTTACATGTAATGTATTTTGAATATGATTTTCATCATTTCGAAAAGGAAAAAAGAAGAAGAGAATTGTGTAAAGGTGGTGTGCATATCTTGTTTACTATTAAGTAATTACATAATTTTGAATGGATATAGGCAAAGACAAATATGTTATGTTAGTACTATTGGACAAAAGATTATGAATAATCAGTTGGAATATCGACGAATTCATAAGATTAAGCGAAATCGCGATATCTCACAATTGACTAGGAAAAAAATGGAATTTCTAAGTATTTTTCATGAGTTGAATATTTTAAATGCAAAATCACTATTTGAAGTTGCGTTCATATATCTTCAATAATTTTTATGTAAAGTTCAAAGTATTTTTAAGGGATATTCATTTCATTTCAAAATTCTGTTTTCATTCCGCAATATTATCTAATCTCAAAACATGATTTCAACTTTGAACACATAGAGTCTCTCGACTCTACACGATTCCTCTCTTTTTCTTGTATTGTTTTGTGATGCAATCATTTGATTCTACCATAAGTAACCCTATATCTTGAGAAGTTATAGTTGTTTATCTTCTGTTTCTTTTCAAGAATTTATTTGTTTAAGTAATAAATTAATTAAAGGAATAATGAAACTTAAAAAAAATAAAAAAATGGTGATGCATGGCTTTGACCTTGGCCAAGGAAAAGAGTGGTTGAGACAATGACTTGGTTGAATGATATTTTTGTTTTGGTGAAGTGAGTTAGCTTCTCATCACTTTAACCTTTACACGATTATAAAGAGAGTAGTTGTGTTTCCTTTTATATATTTTTATGCTTATGAATGCATGTAATATGTCATAAATATGTTATCATATGATTATGATGTGCCTTGCGTATATTGTGTATTACCAAGTCAAATGAACTTGCATCATCATTCATCAATGTTTTTTTTATTACCCAAATATTGCAATATATCGAATTGTGCTAGTTATTTGATTCGATGATATTTCGAAAATTATTTTCATCGAAATAAACCACTTATTTGTGCATTTTGAACACTTTCGTTTTCTACAATATGTATTTATCCCATTCCGTTAATGTTTTTCTTTTGGTTTCTTGAATAATTGGGGTTACTTGTATTGTAGGTATAGTATTGTTGTCATGTCGGAATCTAGCTTGAATTAAATCACTCCTATAAGTATAAATAAAAAATGGAACAATACATGAAGAACTTTACGTCATTTTCATATAGTAGTTAATTATAATATTAATTTTGGTTGACTGTGATAATACTAGATCGAATCAAGTTTATGTACAACAACTTGTTCGATAATTGAATGGGGAAAACTTATAATTGAAATGTTAAATATTCTATTGAATGAGATTCTCAATCCAAAAGAATGAGACAAAGGAATTATCTTCGATCCACCAAAAAGGTCAAGATTCTTAATTTTATACATTTTGTTTCTATTGTTTGGTTGATTGTACTTAGGGCTGGGCAAATTATCCGTTAGATTTGCTCCGATCCGTGATCCGTTTTGATCCGATCCGAAAAATTCGAATATCCGTTATAAATCAAAGCAAAGCAAATAGTAAAATCTACGATCCGTCTAAAGCAAAGCAAATCATAAATACTAATTTTAAAAATCTGAATATCCGATCCGATCCGTAAATTACATATATGTGCATATAATATGATATACCTACAACATATATTTGCATTTTTTTAACCTTTTCAATACATTGAACGGATATAGTTATAGTAAATTTACGTAGTTACTAATTTTGTAAATTAGTTGTCTCATATTTTTATCTAAAAATAATAATAAATGTTTCGTAGTCCACCATTTTTTCTTTCACTTTTCATTTTATTTTTAGTTATATCAAATAAAATTATCTAACTTATATTATTTTTCATTAATTAGTTTAAAATTTATACTGAAAAAATAACTTTTTGAAAAAATAAAATATTTTTCTTTCGTTTTTTTTCGGTTAAAACAAATATCCGCAAATATCCGAATATCCGCAAATATCCGGAAAAAAATCCGGATATCCGTAACTCCAAATATCTAAAATTTTCAAAGCAAAGCAAATCGGAAAATTTAATATCCGTGAATAACAAATCGAATCACAAATACTATAATTTTTCCAGATATCCGATCCGCGCCCAGGCCTAATTGTACTTAATTTAATCTTAAATTCAAAGTCATATACATATTAAGTAATTTCATTATGCATGGCAAGATTTATGTAACCCATAGTGTTTTTAAAATGGATTGCTTATTGTTCTGTATAACTCAAGGTAGGTTTGTTTAGTTGGGACCGTAACTTTTTTTTTTTTGTAAAGAGTCATGGTAAACAAAGAGTACAATATAAGCAATGTAGTTTAATTGATTAGTCTAAATAAAAGTTTAATTAAATGGAGTACATAATCCATCCAAATTGACACTAATCAAAGAATCATCATGCCACTTTTTACCTTTTACAAGTGAGAATTTTTAACAAGCAACACTGATTAGACTAACCTCATCAACTCTTAACTCCAATTTGAATAGTTGGGGTTACTTGTATTTTTTTTTTTAAATGGACTTAATCAGGCAATAATTGAGGGTTAATTTGAGTCTTAACTCTTAAAAATTTTCTCAGGAAAAAAATGGTGTTTTACTTGTAACCACCATTTCCAAATCAGAACAAATGCAATGCAAGATTCCAAAACGTTTGTTGGCTAATCAAACCCATTAAAACAGCCAAAAAGAAGTTATGATTAGTTTCCGATTTCGGTTAACAAACTAACACATTTATAGTCTAACTGTTCCATACAAATGCATATAACCTTACACTAAACAAAAACACAATTCCATGATGCAGTTTCTAAGTAGCTCAAAGGGAGTGAGGACCCCAGTACGAATCTCAGCTTCAAAACCCGCGAAAAGATCGAATCTTTTTTCGTTTCGGATCAAAACAGTAACCGTTCTTGATAGATGTCAAGTGCCTTGATGATCTTTCCAATGAACATCTTCCTATGCATTCTGTATTTAACCACTGTCGCAAACGTTGTCCTTGCTTCCGACATTGAATCTGTTTACAAAACAAGAAAGAAAGCTAAAAGTTTTGACCTTTACGCGATACCAACTCCATGATGTTTAATGGTTATAAAATATACCTAGCAATCTCTGGTCTTGCTCTGAAGTTGTGGGATATTCCGCAAGCATCTTTCGACATTCATCTTGCAACTCTCTAACTGCTTTTCTCTCCGCGCTAGGAATCGGAGGAAGATCTATGTCTGACCAAGTAGGCAATGTTCTTGCTGCAGCTATAACAGCTCCATCAACAAAAGTATCACCTTCCGATAACTCGCCTGCCACATTAGTATCAACGAAAAATAAGTTCATTTTCTCCAATAGAGTGGAAACGAACTAAAGTGAAACTTACTATCATGGTAATATTCTTCAGGAAGACCGAAAATGTTGAAGACCGATAAAAAGGAATTCAAATGGATACGAGAATCTCCAGAGAACTTTATAGCATCCCACGGATTCTGCATCATACCGAAAAATTTGCATAAACAAGAAAACTTCGAAAGTACCATAATCCGGCTAAAACAAATGCGTCAACAGTAAAAAAAGTATTACCACGGGAGTTGAGAAACCGTATCTTTCCATAAGCATGTCATTTTTCTGGCCTGGCATGTAGTTAATCGTCATCTGCGAAAAGCATTATAAGAAAATGCAAAACATTTTTCAATTTGACATCTGCTAATGAAACATTTGAGTCCCTTACCTCTTCGCCTTTCTTAATTGCTTGACCAGCATTTGACATAACCTCAAGCATGCGATCTTTAGGACGCCAATGTAGGAAACAGTTTGGTTCGAAGGAGTGGTTTAGCATATCTGCAGAGACGATGATTAAACCGATGATCTAAAAATCCCCATATTCAGTTGTGAGATTGTGAGATTGTGAATCTTACTTACCAGCATAAGGAATCATCATATTTAATTCTTGAACCAAAGCGCCGACTCTTGTTAGCATACTAATGCATCGTGTCTGTGCGATACTAACCGCCCATATAAATCTTTCTGGATCTTCCGCAAGCCTTTTGATTTTGAGAGGAACACCTGAATGCTGAATTTGGAATACAATTTGTCAATCAAACGAAAAACCGCTATAACTGAATATCGAGCTATGTTTGAAATATTAGGCTTCATGCCTCGTTACCCAATTCTTTTCCCAAAACTCTAGGACTCGTTTCTGTTGTTGTCTAATAGTCGAAACAAGATCAGGATCCTGAAGCTCCGCAAGATCTTCCTATAGCAAAAACACATACATCAAATGATTAGTCAAAGATACTCTTAACACCGGGAAGTAAATGTGAATCAATCCACCTCTGTAGCTAGAAGCAAGCTACTGCATTCATCAGCAGCGGGCAGAAAATCGCCATAAAGTCGCCAAAAGTGATCTTCCCGATCAAACGAGAATAACAGAAGACACGCTAATCTAAGATCCCAATCTATCTGTAATGTCAAACACATAAATGCATCATTAGTACATTCAAAACTGAAACCATGAAAATGAATTTGAGAAAGATGACAACTTTCTTATCGCAATTACCTCGGGATCGGTTGAGTTAATGATATCGAAAATCGGATGACCAATTGGGACAACATCAGGGAAAAACATCCAAGGATGCTTCTGTCTAATGGTTATCATCAATTCTAAAGGAATCTCCATTATCACCTACCAAGAGATAAAACAATCAATCAAACACCAAAAAGTTGTAAACTTTAAACTAAGAAGAGACTAACTCTAGCTCGACGACGAGGTTCGATATCCTTAGACGCATAAACACCAAAACCATCAGGTCCTTCTTTAAATTCAACTCCATAAGCTCTCACACTTCGAACATACCCAATTTTGTAGAAATCCGGATCTGCTGGCTCCAGCTAGTAAACAAAACAAAACATAAACCCTAAAATCAATCTCACATATCAATGAAATGCACAAAATTGACTAAATTTATAACCTTTCCAAACTCATACAAACCCTAAATCAATCTCACAGATGAAGGCAATGCACAGAATTGTCTAAAGTTATTGCCTTTGGAACTAATATAAACCCTAATTGACTAAAGTTACTGCCTTTTGTAACTCAAGAGAAACCCTAATCCTGAAATTGAAGGATTGCAACCAAAATCTTACCTCGGAAGAAGAAGATTCCTCAGAAGCAGGAGACTGAAACAGAGGGAAAGGTTGTGTTTCAAGAGAAGCGACTTTGATTGGTCGGAAACCATTTCGTCTCTCTCTTACGAAATTGGTTCTGGGTTTTGGTGCTGACACAACTCCATTGGAGAAACCCTGAAGGTTTTGGAGAGATTGTGAGAGTTACAAAGAAAATTCACAGACACGGTTACATAGAAACATTAGGTATGCAGAGAGATTGAAGAACCTGAGGTTTGGAGATAAAGGTGTTGATTAAGTAGTGAAGAGAGACTGAAGAAGCCATTGCTCCAAACTGTGAAATAGTTACCAGAAGAAATGGGTTTAGGAGAGGAAGACAAAGATCGTTATCCATTGTTTTTCAAGTTTTTTTTAAGAATGAATACAATAAATGTTTTTTAATAACATGTAACAAGCAAGCTTTCATAGCTCAGTTGGTTAGAGCACCCGTTTAGTAAGCGGGAGGTCTTGAGTTCAACTCTCAATGAAAGCAAAATTTTTTTTCTGTTTCTTATGTTCCAACCCTCAACTTTTCTGTTATATAGAAATAGACAATAGTATTTTCATAAGTTGCTGAAAACATCCCAATGTTTTGGAGAGTTTCTTTACACTACAAATTTGTTAAATATTTTATTTTGTCACGAGCACATTTTTCGTATCGATTAACTAAATACATTATCAGTCTCCGAAAATCAATAAAAAAACGAAGTGCCAATAAAAAAAATTATTGTTTCTGATGTGTTATCTTTGCAAGCAAGTCGGTTTCGTGTTCCTTTGGTGTGATTGATAGATGAGTTTGAAATCGGGAACAAATTTGTCAAATACAAATGTTTGAGTTTTTTTATTTTTTTAAGTCATGAAAATTGGCATAACTCTATCTCTATATTTCACTCTTATTATTTTATTTTTATAAGGTAAATTATGTATATACATAAAGTGATCTCAAACATTTCTTTGTTGCAAGGAACTATATGATATTCTGTTCCTACAAGAAAGGTTTTGGATCCTTTGGTTACATAATTAGACTGTAGAGTTTTGTGTAAAAGGCTCAGCTTCTGATGGAACTTCACGAGCTCTTTGACTCTCAAGTGGCATATACTGCGACATGATTTGCATAATCTCCGAATCCATGTAAGACTGTGTGTGAAAAACCGCAAAAAAGGAGTTAGTTAGGAAATCCTAGATATGGTGAATTCAGGAAGGGTTTTTGTTGGATCAAGAAGAGTACCCTGAACCGGTATTTGTAGAATAGATAACCAGCTAAACCGGCTACTGCGACGATAGTTAGTATCAATAGTGTGAGCCACCAAGCTGATTTGGAACCATATCTCTCTGTACATAATGTTTTAAAACAATCTAAATTAGTATCATTCTAATGCACTTCTTATGAAATATGATTCTTGATTGATAATGTTTTTACCTATACAAGTATCTTGATCGTTTATGTAAAGCCGATCACCGGAACAACTACATTTGTATCCTCCCCATGAGTTCTTGCATTTGCAACCGCTACATTGACACACTGTACCCTCTTTACATTCATTGATATCTACAATGAGCCAGATCAGAACATAAGATTAAATAATTGGTTAATAATTCTGTTTTTAGGAGAATATTAAAAATCGGTAAGTTAAGAGTTAGGACATGATTTTTTGAGAAGTTTTACCTTCACATGTGTGACCGTCGCCGTGGAAACCTTCAGGACATTTGCAGCCAGTAGACACAGAGTCCTGATTGTTCATAAGTAATTTGTAAATAAATGACAAAAGAGATAATTGAATTGAAACAAGAAATTTGGTTTTATGATAAGAGAGTCACTAAACTGAGCAAGCCGAGAAATGTAAGCCATTTCTTGTATCAGACCAGCAACCTCCATTGTTAATAGTACATCTAGCAGGTCCGTAAGCTGCAAAACTCAATCACAAACCGGACATTCAAAGAAAAATCGAGAAACCGGTTTTAAAATTTGTGGGGGGTTGTGTGAAGTGTGAACAAACTTACGTGTACATGAAGTGTATCCGTCGCCTTTATATTGAACGCCTTTAACAACGGGACACTCGCAAGTTCTTCCTCTGAATGTGTCCTGATAAAAAGAAATTTTTTATCTTAGACAATGTTTTCAAACATTTCCAATCAAATTGATACAAAATTTTAAATATATGGTGAGATTTGATGTGATAAGGTCGGTTTTACGACATACTTTACAAGCAGTAATATTCCCTTTTGTGTCTTGCCAGCAACCACCATTGTTGTCAAGACACTCATTGGTCTCTAGACCGGTATTTAAGCAAATGGGAGGATCAGATGTTTCGTTGAATCCAGCGCATATCGCCTTTAAAACAGCCGTTCTCTCCAATCTCCCTTCACAAGTACAGTCAATAAAAACATAAATTTCAACATCTTTCTGAAAGTAACATAGTTTTGAATTAGCTAAAGAATAGTTTTGAATTAGCTAAAGAAGCAAATCTAAACCTCGATATTGAGCGTTATTGATGACTAATGTTGGTAATATCGTAACATCACCCCGCTCTCCTCGACCAAGCTTTTGAAAGTTACATACATTACAATCAGTAACAAAATTTGGTGAAACCATCCAATAAGGAAAAACTCGAAAAACCGACCTGAACTACTTGTTCGGTTCTTAGAACTTGGTTCTCGGTATCAGCCTCAGGATCACCAATGCATTTCTTGATCTTCTCCATCGGTAAATCTGAAACAAATCTTGAAAATTCATAACCCGAAAAGAAAAGAAAAGAAAAGAAAAGAAAGATTAAAAAAAAATGCTTTCTCTTTAAAGAATTATCTTACTCAAAGATTTGATGACATTTTCAGCACAATCTAAGCTATATGTCTTCTCCTTCATCGAACATCGAGAATGAAAATCAGTAACATAATCCCACCAAACCCAAGCCCGGTTACTCTCATTCGCAACTCGATGAACACAAAGCTGCCTCAAATTCTCAAACACAACATCTTTCCCTTCATAACCTTCTCTAAAATTATGCTCAGGGTCAGGAGCACAATACCTTCCATGGTTTATACACTGAGACTTACACTGTGGACTGTTTACAAACTGAAAAGGACAAAACCAAGTGATATAATGCGGCGTAAACGCCGTAAAACCTCCTTTCTCAAGTATTTGAGCATGGCCTTTAAAATTCTTAACAAAATCCATCTGTTCATCGCACCGTGCGCCACACTCGTCGTTGCTATTAGTCCAAAGCTCGTATTCGACTCTTTGATCAGGATGAGGTACAGATTCTCTCCAGTCTAGCTTCAAGACTATGTCTTTACCTTTCTTGAAACCTTGTCTTAAGCTATCTCCGAACGATTTCTCGATTAGTACCGATGGGATTGTTAACTTCTCGATAAACCCATCCGCGTCTCTGCTCTCTTCTGGCGAATCCATTGTTAACAATGGCTCGTCTACATTATCCGCTACAAGAACTGCCGCGGCTCCTGCTTGTTGCGCGTGCCACGCCTTTAAAGCAAAGTAGCAACCTAAAACCATCCATTGATTGAACATATGAAACATTTTCAAATTAATCACACAAAAACATCATCACAAACATGAGTTCAAGAACTATTTATTGAAGGGGCTTGAGATATTAAATTTTGAATCTTTCAACAAAATCCAAATTTGCAACACAACCCATAAATTCTATTTTGCTTGTACAATGTAAAGTATGAATCTTTGAACTAAAATCCAAATTTGCAACACAACCCATAAAATCCTATTGGCTTCTTTCTACAATATAAAGTTTGAATCTTTGAACTAAAATCCAAATTTGCATCACAACCCTTAAATCATATTGGCTTCTAAAATGTAAAGTTTGAATCTTTAACCTAAAATCTAAATTAGCAGGACGATCCACGAAGTCAGAACAGACCGTTTTTCGAAATTTTTATCAATTTTCGATCAAATCTTCGAACAAAGACATGTATTTTTAAAAGTTTTTTAACATTTTGAAGATGTTTTGATTTGTTTTTTGTTTGTTACCTCCACGATCAAGAAGGAGAATAGTGGGACGAGGAAACTTGGCCTTGAAGGTTTTACTAAAAGCAGAGCAACCATCGGTTTTACTATCAGGGTAAACCACTGACCCGATTAAAAACCCGCCGTAATCGGGTAAACCGAAATTCGCTATCGAACCGTCGTGTTTCGACCTCATCTCCTCCGGATTAAGCACGGCTATGCTCTCTTTCTCCACCACGAACCTTGCTTCGACGACCACGACTACCATGGCGATGATGATGGTCAACGCCGTTAAGAGAGAGGTCAACGTTCTCCCGTTGACTAAACCCATCTCTGTAAACTCGACCAGGATTAGATTCAACGATGGGTTTAGTCGATGATCAAAGTTGCTGGTGTTTCCCGGGAAAATGAAGGAGAGAAAAAAAGACAGAGGAAAAAGAGAAAAATTGAAGCTTTTTTGTGTTTAACTGTTTATGATTGAAGATGATTACAATTTACCATACTGGTTTATTATAAATTAAACTGAAAACATAATTTTTTCTTTAGAAAAATGGAAAAGAATTGGAAGATGTTAGACTTTTGTTTGTTTATGGTTTTTTTCTATAATAGTGGATGATAGAGTACTCGATCAAACAAAGCCTCGAGTTTGAAATAATTAAACATTGTGTGTGACGATAGACAAGGTATTTAAATATATTTATTTTGAGTTTTTTTAGAGAAAAGAAACTATAACCTTAATTTTGTCAACATATTCATATCCTTTTAAAATTGCATTTTGACGTACTAAAATCTATTTTTTTACCTTTGTCAAGATCTTGATCAATTATTTTTGGGTAGATATGTCAAATTCTATACTATAAATATATAAACAAACCGAAAAATTTATCTACGAAGAAACACGGATTCAAAGCACTTAAATTCGGACACTAGTTCCTAAGAACTCTAATCCTCATCCTAATTACCAAGAGTGAGTCCACCTAAGACCAATTCTCAAAACTTCACTAGTAAAAACGCTTACTACTATTCTGAAAACTAACACAAAAACCCAATCGATTCGCTAGACTATTCTACAACCGACAACAAAAATTTATGTGGATAATCAGAGAAACGGCCTCCTAAAGGAAATTGAATAAAAGAGAGATTTTGATGAAAGTAACTATCTTTTATTATAAAACTTACAAGATGTTAACTACAGAGCTTTTATACAAGACTCTGGTTTAGGGTTTTTCAAATACCTTAGACAGTTGTCATAATCTTGATCGCTAATCTTCACATAGTAGATCGAATCTGTTAAAGGTCTTAATTGTTGAATCTGTACCTCTCTTGACCTTATCCTTTGAGTGATGAGCTGTTGTATGAGAAACTTTCTCTGCAACTTTTCTTTTGTCGTCTTTCAGAGAAGATGACCGTTGTTCATCTTTTGGACTTGGCTTGAATATGGGCTTCTCCTTATCTTGGCCCATCTGTTTCAGTTGTGTGTTTTGAATCGAGTTCTTCAAAGCTTCTTTCTTATACCAAGTGTCTGTTTTAACATCCCCCCTCAAACTAGGTGTGGGAGGCACGTTAACACCTAGTTTGTACATGAGTGTAGTGAACGCATCGAAGGGCAGAGGTTTTGTCATGATGTCTGCAAGCTGAAGATGAGATGGTATGTGTTTAACTTCCAAGACTCCCAAAGCGACTCTTTCCCTCACATAGTGATAGTTCACTTTAAAATGCTTTGATCGTTTGTGGAAAGCTGGTTTTGCTGCTAAGTAGATTGAAGAGAGATTATCACCGTATAATTCAGGAGTCTTGGGCAGAGGAACTCCAAGTTCACAAAGAACTATACACATCCAAGCAATTTCAGTAGCTTCTTCAGATAAGGCCCTATATTCTGCCTCGGTTGAGCTTTTAGCCAATGAGTCTTGCTTCTTAGAGGACCAAGAGATGAGATTATCACCTAGAAACGTGCAAAGACCTCCTGTTGATCTTCTTGTTTCTGAGCAACCGGCCTAGTCACTGTCACTATAGCCACGGAGGGTAAAATCAGTGTCTTTGTTAAAGGATATCCCCATGGTGTATGTTCCTTTGACGTATCAGAGAATTCGCTTGAGCAAGGCAAAATCAGCAACTGAAGGTTGATGCATCTTCTGACATATGAAGTTGACTGCATATTGTAAGTCAGGCCGAGTAAGAGTCAAATACTGAAGTTTTCCAGCAAGACTCCGAAAATAGGTAGGAATATCAAAGAGTTAATCTTGGTTTGGAACACGATCAAGTTGAGTGGGTAAGGGAGTAGATATTGGGGCACAATCTAGCATCCCGGCAACAGATAGGATGTCCTCTGCGTATTTCTGCTGGGAAAAAAATAGACCATCTTCATGAAAATGAGCTTGAATCCCAAGGAAGTATTGAAGAGGACCCAAGTCCTTCATCCGAAAGTGTTGCTTCAGGTCAACCAGGAGATCTTGAAGGGCTTTGGAGCTGTTGCCAGTCAAGAGTATGTCATCAACGTAGAGCAATAGCATAATAACATCTTTCCCTTTTTGATAAATGAAGAGAGAAGGATCTTTCATGCTGCAAATGAAACCAAACTCCAACAAGTAGCTGCTGAATTTGTCAAACCAAGCTCTTGGAGCTTGTTTAAGCCCATATATAGCTTTGTACAACAAGCACACATTGTCTGGGTGTACCTTATCAATAAACCCAGCCGGTTGTGCCATATAAACAACTTCATTCAAATCACCATGAAGAAAAGCGTTTTTAACATCCATTTATTTTGTTTCCCATCTCATAATTGTAGCAATGTGCATGACTGTCCTCACTGTAGCTGACCTGATAACAGGGCTGTATGTTTCCAAATAGTCAATACCTTCTTCCTGCTCAAATCCCTTTGCTACAAGTCTATCTCTTAACCTGTCTAACTCACCATCAACATTTAGTTTTGGCCTGAAAACCCATTTATTGCCTAGCACATGCATTCCAGTAACATAAGGAACTAGGGACCATGTTTTGGTCTCTGTACATGCATCCATTTCTTCATCACAAGCTGCATTCCACCTTGGATCCTTTAGAGCTGCAGTGATTGTCCTGGGTTCAGGATGAGCAACCTTATGAGTAAGAAGGGGGTATCTGGGATTAGGCTTGACTGTGCCCACCTTTGAGCGAGTGATCATTGTGTGAGTGGAGGCAGCAGCAACTGGAGATTAGTCTGGATTACTAGGGGTAGAAGATGTGCTGATGCCAATAGGAACTGGATCGGAGCCAGCCGTACACACATACACATCCTCCACCAGAGTAAGAGACTCACCTGTAGGAGAGGTAGCGGTGTTGCCATTGATGTCACTAAGCTGAGCTGAGGAAGCTGGTGCTGGCTCTGAATTGGCGACTGAGAGTGCAGGAAGAGACTGATTTGACTGCATATCTTGAACCAAAGAAGTTTGAGGAAGTAAAGAAGCTGAGATTGGTGAAGAAGTCTCTGTAGGACCGGGACTCTTGAGAAAGCTTTGTTGCCAGGCTTTGAGAAGAGGGGTGCTGTTCTTAGGATGAAGATGAGAGTATTTACCAGAGAAAGGAAATACATGTTCATCAAAAAGAACATGCCGACTTATATACACCTGGCCTGTAGTGGGCAAGAGACATCTATAACCTTTGTAATTAGCATTATATCCCAAAAAGACACATTGCAAGCTTCGAGGGTCAAACTTGTTCTGAGAGTAGTCTCTTAGAGTGGGATAACAGGTTGACCCAAAGACTCTGAGAGAAGTGTAGATAGGAGCTTGCTTATGAAGAACTTCATAAGGACTAGTTAGGCTATCATGAACCGATGAAGGAAGTAGGTTGCTCAAGTAGTTTGATGTGAAGAATGCTTCGACCCAATATCTGTGAGGAACATACCCTTGAAATAGCATAGATAATCCCAATTCAGTGATGTGACGATGTTTTCTCTCAGCCAATCCGTTTTGTTGTGGAGTGTGAGGGCAAGAGATGATGTGTTGAATACCAGAAACATGAAAGTAATTCTGAAGCTTTTGACTTATGAACTCTCCCCCATCATCACTTTGAAAGATTGTAATTTTCTCTCGGTACTGATTCTCAACTAGGGCTTGAAATTTAACAAAGATGTTGTAGAAATCTGGCTTAAACTTCAAGGGATAAAACCAGGAGAATCTCGAAAAATTGTCAATAAAAACTGCGTAATAGCGAAATCCTTGAACTGAAATAACTGGAGAAGGCCCCCATAAATCACAATGAACCCTTTCCAAAGGTCTAGAAGCAACAAAAAGAGAAGGAGTAAAAGGCAGTCTTGAGCTCTTTCCAAGTTGACAAGCTTCACAACCTTTCTTAGTGGTTTGATTGATAATGATTGCCTTCTTGGAAGATAAGAGTTGGAGGATATTAGGATTTGGATGCTCTAATCTTCTATGCCACACTTCATCACTGGTACTATGTTGCCGTGTGGAGTAGAAAACTTGAAATTTATTATCCTTCAAGCAGTAAAGACCCTTACGAACGTTTCCTTGAGTCAGCAGCTTCCTTGTAGCCTTATCATAGATACGAACGGAGTCACAATCAAACTCAAATAGACAAGGATAGTCATTGGTAAGCTTGGACACTGATAATAAGGATTTGGCTATAGCAGGATACACAAGAACATCCTGAAGATGGAGAGTACCTAAAGAGGAAGCTATGCTTGAGGATCCAGTATGAGTGATTGGAAGATATGCACCATCTCCTATCATCACAGAATCCAATCCTCTGTAAGGAGATGCTTGTTGGAGATGGCTTGAAGAGCTAGTAACATGAGAGGATTCTCCGCTATCAGGGTACCATTCATGTCCAGAGATCTCTGAGCCATCAGATACACGCAAAGCAGCCAAGGCTTTGGCCATATCATTATCTTGATAGGCATTATCAAATCGATACCAACAGCGTAAACCAGGATGTCCAGTTTTGCCACATATTTGACAAACAGGTCTTGAAGCTCCTTGAGGGATTTGTTGAGGAAAACCATGACCTTTTGTAGAGTAAGAACTTCTACCTCTACCAGATCTACCTTTTCCTCTGTTATAGTTTGTGTAATAAGAAGGAGGAGAATCTGATTTCTCAGTTTGAAATGCCATATGAGGTGAAGTAGAGAGGCCCTCAGAGTAGCTTTGTAAACGATGATCAAAGGCAGTGATTCTGGGAACTACATCTTCATATCTAGGTTCAGGATATGTATCCATAGATCCTTCTATACTAGTCTTAATGGGTTCATATTCCTGACCTAATCCATGGAGAGCAGCAAAAAATTTCATTTTTTCACTTACAGGACTTCCAATGGAGATGAGTTGATCACATAAGCTTTTAACATCTCTGAGATAGTCCACCATTGATTTGGATCCCTTGGTGACAGTTTGGAGCCTTCTCTGTAGCTCAAAGAGTCTTGATGATGAAACTCTGTTGAAATGTTTAGCCAAAGAAACCCAGACGTCTTGAGCAGTGACTGAGCTAACAACCACACTCAGAATATCTTCAGACAACGAGCCAAGGAGCCAAGCACGAACCACTTGATCAGATCTGAGCCAAGACAGGTGAAACGGATTCGGAGTTTCTGTGGCGGTTCCATCAATTCCTGGAACAACAAGCGAATGAGTCGGAGCTGGTGTAGACCCATTGATAAAACCAAGCAAGCCCTGCCAGAAAGAAATGATTCAAACTGACATTTCCACAAAATATAGTTTTGCTCAGTGAGCTTAACCGTAACGCAATTTGTGATGTTGAGACTAGGACAAGAGTAAAGATCCATGGCAGGATTCATTGTCATGGCTCTGATACCATAAAAGAAATTGAATAAAAGAGAGATTTTGATGAAAGTAACTATCTTTTATTTTCTTCTTCCATAAAACTTACAAGATGTTAACTACATAGCTTTTATACAAGACTCTGGTTTAGGGTTTTACAAATACCTTAGACAGTTGTCATAATCTTGATCGCTAATCTTCACATAGTAGATCGAATCTGTTAAAGGTCTTAATTGTTGAATCCGTACCTCTCTTGACCTTATCCTTTGAGTGATGAACTGTTGTATGAGAAACTTTTTATGCAACTTTTCTTTTGTCGTCTTTCAGAGAAGATGACCGTTGTTCATCTTTTGGACTTGGCTTGAATATGGGCTTCTCCTTATCTTGGCCCATCTGCTTCAGTTGTGTGTTTTGAATCGAGTTTTTCAAAGCTTCTTTCTTATACCAAGTGTCTGTTTTAACACCTCCAACTGTCTTTTCCGAACTTGCGTACCATCTCCTAGGAAATAGAAATAGTCATTGAATCATAATGCCGTCTCTATTTGAATTTAAACACCACAAGACCTTAATACATAGCCAGCCCTTGATCGAATTCGATATAATACTTTTTTTGTCTTAAATATTTTTTTTTGTTGATAGGGAAATTGAGATAATTGAAAAGTGTTATTGACACAAATTAATTTACGAAAAAATAATAGTTTACAAATTTCTTCAAGAAAAAAAAAATGGATTTTACGGATCCTCTTTTAGGAAAGTTGGCAAATATAACAAAAAAAAAATTATAATTTATTTAATAGCCAAAATTATTTTTCATTGTATATAATATGTATTATAGACAATTTTGCCCTAGATTCCCCATGATTAGTATGTATTATTTATTATGTATCAAAGATAAAATCATAAATTTCCCTAGATTAGTTGTTAGTATTTTATTATATGGCTATTACACTATTATAATTCAAAATTGTGATATTTGGCAAATTAACCAACTCTTTATATGAGAAAAAAAAACATTTTTATTGGCGAAGAACAGAAGCATAACATTTCTGGCCAAAAACCAAATGTCTTTTTGCATTTCATTTGCAATCTTCAATCCTTTCCAAGCAAATCAACAAAAACTCTCCATTAATCGAACCTCGTATTCAATCTGCATTCTTCTCTCTTTCAATATCTGCATATCATCGCAATAACAACATCAAACATTCGAATCCCCCCCAAATAAGGGTTTAACCAAAAACCCTCCTAAGTTCATGCCCAAATCCCCTTTCCCAATCCGTATCAGCTTCTTCACCTCCTTCATCACCAAAAGTCGAATCCTTTCCAAAAACCCACTTAAATTCTCTTCTTCTGCTTCAGTTTCTCCAAATACTTCCATGGAAGCCGAGCAGCAACACGACGAAGCTCCAATATCGGAGAAGATCTTCAAATCCGGTCCTAAAATGGGTTCTTACAAGTTAGGCGATTCAACTTTATCTTCAATGATTGAGAATTACGCTAATTTGAATGATTTTGCTTCAGTGGAGAATCTTTTGACTCGAATTAGGTTAGAGAACAGAACGATTAAAGAGTATACCTTTATAGTTGTGTTTAGAGCTTATGGGAAATCACATTTACCTGAGAAAGCTATAGACTTGTTTCATAGAATGGTCAATGAGTTTCAGTGTAAACGCACTGTTAAATCCTTTAACTCTGTGTTAAACGTGATTATAAACGAAGGTCTTTATCGTCGAGGATTGGAGTTTTACGATTACGTTGTGAATTCGAACATGAACATGAACGTTTCTCCGAATGGATTGAGTTTTAATTTGGTTATTAAGGCTTTGTGTAAGCTGAGATTCTTGGATCGGGCTGTCGAGGTGTTTAGAGAAATGCCGGAGAAGAAATGTTCGCCTGATGGGTATACGTATTGTACGTTGATGGATGGGTTGTGTAAGGAAGAAAGAATCGATGAAGCGGTTTTGTTGTTAGACGAGATGCAGAGCGAAGGTTGTACACCGAGCTCGGTTACTTATAACGTGTTGCTCGATGGGTTGTGTAAGAAAGGAGATTTGACGCGTGTGACTAAGCTTGTGGATAATATGTTTCTTAAAGGATGTGTTCCTAATGAGGTAACGTATAATACGCTTATTCACGGTCTTTGTCTAAAGGGTAAGTTAGATAAAGCTGTTAGTCTTTTAGAGAGGATGGTTTCGAGTAAATGCGTACCGAATGATGTTACGTATGGAACTTTGATTAATGGTTTAGTTAAGCAAAGACGGGCGATTGATGCGGTTAGGTTGCTTATGTCTATGGAAGAAAGAGGGTATTGTTTGAATCAGTATGTTTATTCGATTCTTATAAGTGGTTTGTTTAAAGAAGGAAAAGCCGAGGAAGCTATGAACTTGTGGAAGAAAATGACGGAGGAGAAAGGTATTAAACCGAATATCGTTGTGTATAGCGTTCTAGTAGATGGTTTATGTAGAGAAGGGAAACCGAACGAAGCTAAAGTGGTACTTGATGAAATGATAAGTAACGGATGCTTGCCTAATGCGTATACGTACAGCTCTCTGATGAAAGGTTATTTTAAAACCGGTTTAAGCGAAGAGGCATTTAAAGTTTGGAGAGAGATGGAATGTTCTCGAAACGCTGTTTGTTATAGCGTTTTGATCGATGGTCTTTGCGGTGTTGGGAAAGTTAAGGAAGCTATGACGGTTTGGTCGAAGATATTAACTATCGGGATTAAACCTGATACGGTAGCTTATAGTTCAATGATTAAAGGTCTTTGTGATATCGGCTCAATGGATGCAGCGTTAAGACTTTACCACGAGATGTTATGTCAAGAGGAACCTAAGTCACAACCTGACGTTGTTACGTATAATATATTGTTCAATGGTTTATGTATGCAGAAAGATGTTTCTCGAGCGGTTGATCTCTTGAACTGTATGTTAGATAGAGGTTGTGACCCCGATGTTATTACGTGTAACGCGTTTTTGAAAACTTTGAGTAGCGAGAAGTCGGATTCTTGCGAAGAAGGGAGGATTTTTCTAGAAGAGCTTGTTGTGAGGCTATTGAAGCGTCAGAGAGTTTTAGGCGCTTGTAGGATTGTGGAAGTAATGCTGAGTAAGTATTTGACGCCGAAAGCTTCTACTTGGGCGATGATTTTTCCAGAGATTTGTAAACCGAAGAAGATCAATGCAGCTATTGATAAATGCTGGAGGAATTTGTGTACTTAGAACGGTACTGGAGCATTTTCGTGCAGATCACACGCTCCTCAAAAGCCTCCATGCTTGGAATGCTTTCGCTTCTCGTGTTGTGGACCAGAAATGCTCGCGAAAAACAGGTAGATTGATATATCTGAATATACATGTTATGTTTCAGACATGTTTAATTCGGGAATCGGAATCTTTGTCATGTTTTTTCGTCGTTTTGATTTAGCTTTTCTTTTGCAGCTCAAACCTCAAAAGAAAAGATCTTTGAAGTCTGATTGGTCTCACCATGGTTCAACCTCTAAGGTAAAAGAATCTTGTTCTTCTTCATAGGTGGCTAAATTTTGAGCTCCTAGAGAAAGTTAAGTCTGTGAAAATCGATCCATAAGCGAAGCCTTGAAGATTATTATCTGATGCATCTCTGAAATCATTGTCTCGTCTTCAAGTGTTCCTGAGATTACCTTGAAACTATTATAAGACTTATAGAGACGGTTTTTTCGATCTTTTTAAACACAATCTTTATTATCGTGCTTATACTTTGATCACGCATAGTCCGAGAAATTGGTTTCCCGTGCCTAAACGTAAGAGAAAGTTTGTGATTTACGTGCTATTCATAAGCAAAGCAATACAATGGAAAAATGTAGACCGAGCAATGAACTTGTCTGGTCAGTTTCTAGTTGCATCAATAGACGCATCATGCCTTCAGCTACTAGTAGGGTTTCGATTTCGGTTTAAATTCTTTCAATTTTGTGTCTTCACATTTACTTTCTTGCAAAAACGAGAGATCAAAAAGAAACAAAAGAAAGAGCTTTTGAATACAAAACATCTAAATTGATTTATTTTGAATAATAATTACCGAGCTTAAACTTTATAAGTTAACCTTCAATTAAAACTAATAACACCTTAATATAAAGAACAAACCTATCTAAATTTAGTTGCTATCGCATTCACGATCATCATCATAGTCGGTAATCGTGATAGCCTCGGGTTGCGCAACTGCCGCCTTAGGAGAGATAACATTGTTCACAAGCTGCCGCTCAAACCGACGCTGTTCACGCAGTCTTTGCTGGTTGATACCCGGTGGCATACGACATATTTCGCAGAGAAAATGACGATGTTGGACAGAGTAGATAACCTCGATTGAGTTCTCTGAGCATGATTGACATGTGAAAGTAATCATCTCTAGGTGAATGAGAAAATCTGAAACAAATGGAGGTAGTAATAATAATTATAATGTGTAGAAATAACAGATCCAATAGTTTTTCTATCTTAAGTTATATAGACTCGATCTTTTCTAACATGTTTCTTATTCTTTTTTTGAATGGACAAAGATTGTCCGATTCTGTCGTGATGACACAAATTGTTACGGTTGAAATATTCCTATACCAAAAGAATTGAAACTGAATCAAATAAACAAAATAAAACGAAAATTTATTGATTAGTTAGATCATTGATGTGTTAGAAAAATTGAATTTATTTTGATATTTTGTGATCATAAGTATATTTTTTTATTGGTTGAACTTTTTTTAGATGAATATTAAATGATGTTTGTGATGTAAAAAACAAGAGTTTATGTGATTCTTAAAGTTTGCAAATTTAGTTTTTTTTTAAAAGTCTTCTATTCACTTGGTTTTATATTCAGTAATTTTCTAGTTAATTTTTAATATATTATTTTAAATGATGTTTTCAAATATTAATACAAAGTTAATTGTATTTTTATTTTTGGTCATTATTAATTATTGTATTCAGCAAAGAGTGACTATTAATTTTACTTTTAAAAAATCATTCATTTTCATTTAAAGTAAGAATAACCCTTTGAATGGGACTAAAAAACAATGATAGATCATTCAATCTCTCACACTCACAAGATGCTATCAGCTCTTGATGGTAATCTCCTAAAGAAATTCTGAGGAATAGAAGGTAAATGGAAAACCCTAACCCTAGGATGTCTCATGACGTAGAACCCAAGAAACGTAAGCAACAACTTCATGGAGACTACACAAATCACTCCACAAGAAACTAAACAGAAACCTAAGAACAAAGATGTTGCTCTTGGATCTCTCCAACTCAACAAACTCTTAACTCTCTCTCCTTGAGTAGCCAAATCTCCCAACACAATCATTATCCGCCCCGCGATCCCGCGCAACCTATCATACCTTTTCTTCAATACATCACCCGATTTCGCGCTAGGAAACATATCAAACTCCTCGTCTAGGTCATCGGGCGAAGCTGAATCAGCTTTAGACAGTTGTACATCCATATGAGGAGGATGCTTTGGTCTCAAACCAAACCTGTATAAACCGAACACGGCGCAATACAATAGCATCGAGAAAACGAAGTATTTCGGGAGAAAAACAACGAATAAGAAGACGGTATGGATCAAAACCGTCGTTACGGGGTTTTTCCATTTGCAAATCTCGTCGAACCATCTCCAAATATCGATCCAACCGTCGAAAAACGCGATAAGACGTTCGAAATTCGCTCTTCCTCTTCTTAAACTCCAAATGTTCGATCCGACATCGAGTATATATTCGATAACGTCTCTTCCTAGTGGTGGCTCGTTGCGTCCGAGCTTGAGACAGAGAATGTGAGTTGCTTGGTGTCTTAAGCTGTCTAGTTGGTATACGGACAACGGAGATATGTAATGCATTTGCGGAAGTAACGGCTCTGTGTATTTTTGAAGCATATCGATCAATGATGTCGCGGTGAACCTAACCGCGAGCTGAATCTCGCCCATTTTCTTAACCCCGTCCGGTTTTAAAACCACTAAAGGATACGAATGTGTGTAGATCTTCGAGGTGACAAGTGTCGATAACCGTATCCTTATCTTCCCAATCCTCGAATCCTTAACCGAACGGTTTTCGTTACTCGCGCCAAATAAATTCAGATTATCGAAAACTCCGATTGTTATCACCGTGTAAGGATCATATACTTCCCAAGTATACTGCTCGTTCCATTTCGGCTCAAAAGTGTCTACAATCGTCCTCGTTCGCACCCATTTTGACCCGTATTTTGCCACGCAATACGCATCGGTGGTTCCCCGACCGTCTCTTGATGTCATCGGCAACAAACCCGTAGCATTTAACACTCCTAGCTCCAACACACCTATAGCTGGACTCCATAGAAGTTTAGCAGAAGCTTGGTAATCGCTACTATACTGAATCGATTCATCAAGAACGTGATAACCTCCATCTAAAGAAACCCGCAAATAAATCCTCCCCGCGAATCTCTTCGCTTCTCCAGCTTCACCGGTATGTTCAACATTGTACCACAAAGCCGGGACAGATCCAGGCAAGACTCTTCTCTCAACTTGAGATAGCTTTATCTCACATCTTCCTAAACACTCTTCTTTTTGACCTAACTTGTCTTCCACGGTAAGTACCAAACTATCCTCAAACGGCTCGACCGCTACAAACATCATATCCTCATTCCACACCGGATTTAAACTCTTCGACTGCGAAACCCGACTCCTCACTACAACGTTTCCGAGAAACCCTTTAATCAGAATCTCAGGATTAGTCCGGTTCTGATGCAGCGGGACCAAATCCTGAGCTTCGATTAGGTTAACTCGCAAATACCAAAGCCTCGGTGAAAGATAAACTTTAGATCGCGTGTTCACCACGTTTTCACCCGTGACCGTTGCTGAATCCGAATGCCACGCCTCCGGGAAAACTTCATCGGCTTGTGTCCCGATCCAAACCGATAACATAACCTCTCCATTGATCTTGATTCCGTTTTTGTCTTCCAATCTATACCATTGAGGAGCCAATGGACTATCAGGAGGGATACGTGTAGGAATCTCCGCCAAATCGAACTTACATTTCCCGATAATGTCGTCGTCGTTGTTCGAGCCATCTTTGTTTCGTACGATCACTTCTAAGATATTACCTTGGAGACGAGTTTTCGTGAAGGCGAAGACTTCGTGAAACTCAGGGTTAGGGTTAGGGTTTAAGCTCTGTTTTGTTCTTCCTTTATAGCTTCCGATTTTGACCTCGACGAAGGAGTCGTTGACCGGTAAGTCTCGAGCACGGACGATTCGAGCGTAGAGGAAATGCATCGTCTCCACGAGATCGAACGATGACGTCAGCTTCTCACCGGCGTTACCACCACCGTTACCGATCTTGGGACTTGTCTCTTTCAATGAGAAATCAACGTTTCCCTTACCGTTAGACTTTCCGTTACCGTTCTCCGCCATTTTCCCTGTAGAGTTTTTTGAAGAAAAGAATCTTCAAGAAACTTTCAGAAGAGAGATCCAAACCTGAAACTTTCTTCTTCTTTTTTCAAGAACTTTGTTAGTCAACGAAATTTGCTGAGTTTAAGCAACAGTATAAGTGGGAAATTATACGTTACACCATCAGCACCAATGATATTTTGTGGGTATCATTAAATATAAAATTATTAAAACACACATTCTCTCTTACTTTTACTCAACTTTATACCTTCTCTTTCATCATTTTACTCAACTTTTATTAATTTTATATTTAAACACACAAAAACACCCTCTCCAAAAGTATCAAAAGTATCACTCTATTGATACCTTCTCTCCAAAGTTTCTTCCTATCTCCTCTATTTACTCAAATTTTATTAATTTTATATTTCAATACACCACACTATTTCAACAAAAAACACTTTCTTTCTTTCTTTTATTCAAATTTTAATAATTTTATATTTAATGATACCCACAAAAAATCACCGTTGCATATGCTCTTAGAATATTTTGAATGATTTTAAATTTATGAGGCGTTAATATTTTTTTGTATATTTGGCATTTATGGTTTTTAAAATTTAAAATATGATGATTGATTTGTAATACTCGTATGAGAATCCAGAATTAAAAGCAAAATTCATTGATTTGGAAACTGTTATTGATTTAGAGAAAAATCAGGAGCCATTTTGATTTCGGTCTCGGTGATTTGCATCTTTTATATATACAAATTTGTTATTTATCCACCATAAATGTTGTTTTAATTTGTAAATAATAATTCATTCCACATTTAAAAAAGTTGTTGATTTAGTATGATCAAATGCAATCTTCAAGAAAATATTATAACTCCATAGGATCCATTGGCTAATTGAACAAATGTTTCAAATGTTTTATTCAATTGATCAAAGATAAGAAAAGCTAACAATGTTAGATACATTTTAAGAATCTGATTATTCTATACAAATGCCAATGAGGACACAGATAACAACAAATTGACACTATACATTCATGGAGTTTCTATGGTACAAGACTCTCATATATTTTTTTTTCTTTTCCTTTCTAAAGAATGTTTTACATTTGAGTCTCTAGAAATTCCAAGATGGCCAAACCAGCCGCACCAACATCATCATCCAACACATTTTCCGCCCGCGAATGACTTATTCCTCCGCGACACCGGACAAACAACATCCCCACCTACCGGAAAAACAAACTCTATAAGTTAGTTTTTAGCCAAGAAAAGAGACAAAATCCACATTAACTACACAATTAATAAGTCCTAAACTAAGAAATTTGAGTCTCAACTTAACTACCTTAGTTAAGTGAGACATAGCCATAGCATCATGTCCTGCTCCACTCATTAGCACCGGGACCTCGTCTAGGTTCTCTCCTGTCATTTTCTTAAGTGCAATCTGAGCTGCTGATTTCAGCTGTAAACTCAAATGCGGGTCTGACATTACCGCGTCTGCGTCATGCTGCAATGATGATAATCTTGGTAAGAAGAAGTAATTTGGAGAATTTTTAAGATCATTTATAAAATAAAATACCTTTCGTTCAATGGAGCACAAAAGCGATCTTTTGTCACATATCTGATACATCCTAGTCGATAAATCATGGAGAATAGCCTTGCGTCCTACATCATCTATCGTACGTAAATCCACAGTGAAAGTTACCTGAATTCATTCACAAGAACAACATCAAGAAACGAGTAAAACGTAAAAAGGCGAAAAAAGAAGATTAATTTGTTTTTTTTAACTAACCTGGCCTGGGATGACATTACTAGCACTAGGCCACGTTGATATCTCTCCAACAGTACAAACAAGCGAACTAGCAAGTGATTCAATCGTATCCTCGTTACATAAACCGTCCCAAGATAAATACTCTTTAGGATTCTTACAAACACTTTCCATTAATACAATCAATTCCGCGGCACCAACCATAGGGTCCTGACGCATTGACATTGGAACGGTACCCGCATGTCCTTGAGAACCTTTAACAGTAACCTGTAAAAATTCTGTCCCATTTGGGTTTCAAATAGCCTTCTCAAAGATTTTTGAAAACACAAAAGTTTTCGTTACGAAATACGTTACCTTGAGTCGCGTTTGTCCTGCAATTCCTTTAACTACTCCTAGAGGATAACCAACCCATTCAAGCACAGGCCCTTGCTCTATGTGAACCTAAAACCAATTAGGCTCAGTTTAATTTCATCGATAATACGAAACAAAATCATGCAAAGATCAAGTATGTTTTTTACCTCTACGTATCCCCAAACAGAAGCTGGATCGTACTTAAGCTGCATTAGATTTTCCTCTGTTATGTATATGGAGTTTTCTATAAGAGCATCTTGCACAGAAATACCACTGAGCCAATGAATATGGAAAAAAGTGAGTACGTATACTCAATCTAAATAGCAAGAAGAAGCTAAGGTCCTAGAGTAAAACCTTTTATCGGTAACTTCCAAGCGAGAAAGTGGCATTATACCAGCTAAAGCAGCACTGCCTAGGAAAGTAGACTGGAATCTCACTCCTTCCTCATCACTAAACGCAATCACCTGGTACGTTCAATTTATAAAAAATCCATTCGATTATGCGTGCTAGGCGGTATATGATTATCGTTTCCATTGACTACAAAGAATAAATATATTTGATTATGCATACAAACCTCAACAGGCCGCTTTAGTTCTTCCAATTTCCCATTTAGTTTCAGAACCTTTAATGCGGAGATTGCGGAGATTATGCCTAATGAGCCATCATATTTACCAGCATCAATAACAGTGTCCTGTTTAAACAAGCAAAGATCAATTGTCATCATTATCGTCTCATTCAAGATCATACAAACAGGTAGGAAGAAAATGTGAATTACCATATGGGAACCAATTAGGAGAGCTTGAGTGTTTCCATTATTTGGATCGAATCGGCCATGTACATTTCCCATGTAATCAACCCATCTGCAAAAAGTAAAATCAAAATATTCATCTACCAAAGAAAGATTTGTAGATAAGTAAACAAAAGAGAGGTAGATTTTTAAGGCTAACGTTAATAAACCGGCATCTTCCATCCATCCACGGATAAGATTTATTGCTCTTATGGATGCCGGACTCATAAAAGTCCTCTCTAGATGGTTAACAGCATCACTCACCTGCAAATTCAAGAAAATCAAACCAAAAACTAAGATATGTATTGGTACAACAAAGTATAATCACCTGATTTATTTAAACAAGAAAAGACCAAAAACGTCAAATCAAGATTTCCTCATGTAAAATAAAGAAGTATTCAGTTTTAACTTTTAAGATAACACTAACTGGATTATGTATAGGAAAGTGTCAATACAGCAAGAAAAAGAATATATAAAAGTATTTAGATTAAATTAAGAGGAACCTTGAGAGACAATGACACTATCAACCTAGTTTTATGACTTTATCAATCATGTTGGTCAAACAAGAAGATAAAAACATGAGAAATTTCCTAGGATGCCACCAAACAAAGTTTTTGTTGATTATATACTATTTATTATTAAAAGTTTCTTACATACTACGTTTTTTTTTTTAAAAACAAATTTCAAAAATACCATAAACCCAAAAATTGATTTTTAAAATTTAGTTTTGAAATTTTGTGATATTTTTGGAACATTTGAAAAAAGTGGTATTTAGGGAATTTTTATAAATTGGTGGTATGGTTTGAAAAACAAACTTAAAAAAGTGGTATAAAATTGTTTTTGATATATACCTTTCCAAGCTCGTGTAATCTCGCTACAGATTCGTCCCTTAAGATCGCCTGATGCAGATCGTGCTTCGTCCCTTCCGTTTCACCAATTCCTTATTCCAAATAAAATCATCAAATTGGTAAGACACAGAACAAAGAGATGATTGTTAAGGAAAGAAAAAAACACACAGAATCGCAAATTTGAAAAAGGTGAATCCTTTAAATCATTTACCAACAGAAGAACCTTTAAATACTTATAGAAATAAAAATGTAATCTTTTTCACCAATTTAAGAAGTGGGTACTACAACATTCGATTTCGATATTTACCAAAGGAGATATGGGAAGAAGACGAAGATGACCCAGAGGAAGAACAAGAAGACGGGGATGGAGAGGAGAGAGCGAGAGGAGATAACAGAGAAACCACAAAATACCAAAAGTGCACAATCGAAGGATGGTGATGGTGATGGTTATGGTGATGATGAAGAGGAACCGCCATGGCTGCTGCTTTGAGAAGCTTTTGTACGAAAACGATAAGAAGCAAAACGCAGCCACGGAAACGGAACCACACTGAGAAAACAGAGACGAAAGGTGTAAACTGTAAAGTGATTGAAGAACTTTGTTTATAAGAATAACTCTCTTATTAATATTTAGAAAAAAACTCAAAACTAAACACCCAAATTATGTATCTTATTGTCGCAACTCAACAATGATATATATAGCCTTGGCAACGTAGTTCTATTAGAATTAGACAACTTCCTAATCTAAATTGGAAACCATCAAACTTTCCTTATCTTGACCAACTTGTTAGATATAACTTAGACAATAAGTAATTGAAGCTTATCTAACATTCTCCCTCGTAAGCTTCAACTTGGTCTTCGACAAGTTTTGTACTTCCCTTAAATCTTGAACACCAAGTAATTGGTGAAGACCCAAAATAAAATATATGGCATGTAGTCCTTCTACCATCATCTTGATCAATGTTGTGACTACTATCACTAAATCCAATGATCTTCCTTGATCCTCCACGTCCAAACTTTAAGCCGAATAAAGTTGTCCCTTTAAGATACCTTAGTATTTGCTTCATTATATTACCATGTGATTTTTGAAGACTTTGCATATACCTGCTAACAACTCCAACAGAGCATGCTAAGTCTGGACGTGTGTGTAGTAGGTACCTTAAGCAACCGACGTTCCTTCTGTAGTTTGTAGGATCGATCTCTGTTTCTTCTAGTGCCTTTGAAACTTTCAAACCAAATTTCATGGGTACTTGAGTCGGATTGCAAGTGTCTAGACCAGCCTCGATCAAGATCCTTCGTGCATAACCTTCTTGTTTAATCTTGATTCCATCATCTCCTTTATATACTTCAATATCGAGATAATAAGTGAGTCTCCCGAGGTCAGACATCTCAAACTTAGATGACATTCCATCCTTGAATTCACTTATAGCTTTGAGAGAGTTTCCAGTTACGAACAAATCGTCCACATAGATGGCGATAATGAGCAAGCTTCCCTCTTCTTCTTTGCGATACACTAAAGTTTCTTTTGCATACTTCTTGAATCTCATCTCTTTCAAGATTTGATCCAGCTTTGTGTTTCAAGCTCGTGGAGCTTGTCTCAAACCATACAAGGCTTTTGAAAGCTTATACACCTTATGTTCTTCTCCTTTCACCTCAAAACCTTCGGGTTGATCAACGTACACATCTTCCTTTAACTCTCCATGTAAAAATGATGTCTTCACATCTAAGTGGTGGATCTTCCATCCATGTGATGTTGCTAAAGCGATCAACAACCGTGTGGTTTCAATGCGAGCAACCGGTGCAAAAACTTCATAAAAATTCATGCTGGATTCTTGTACATATCCTTTTGCAACAAGCTGTGCCTTGTGTTTGTTGATTGTACCATCAGCATTCTTCTTTATTTTAAAAATCCACTTGAGACCAATGACCTTTGAATCAATCGGTCTATCAACAAGAAACCATGTCTTGTTTTTGTTGATTGAATTGATCTCTTCCTTGCAAGCTTTTCTCCATTCTAACAAATCCTTTGCTTCTTTGTAGAATCTCGGCTCATTATTTATGGAAAGTAGAACTATTTCACATTCTATAGAAGCTTGAAGAAGATAATCATCAAGATAACTCGGGCGATTTACTTGATGGCCTGATCTTCTTAGTTGAGGTTGGTGCTGAGGTAGATCAGCTCCTTCTTGATGATTTTCTTCATTCTCACTATCTTGATCTGTATTGTTATCATCTTCTTGTTCCTCATTGAGATGCTCGTGATTATTGCCTCCGGTTTCTCCATGATCCTCGAATTGATCATCGTTGATTACCGCGGGTCCGTCTCCTACATCTATCACTTCTCCCCATCTCATGAAGAACATTCCCGGTTCCCTTCTTGGTCCGTCTTGTGTATTCTTCCAGCTCCAACGTGATTTCTCATCAAACACCACATCACGACTCACAACTATCTTCCGTGTTGTCGGATTGTATAGTCTATAAGCCTTGAATCATGGCTCAATCCCAAGGTGCACTACTGGTTTTGATCTATCATCGAGCTTTTTAAGATTTTCCGCATCAAACTTTGCGTATGCTAGAGATTTTTTGCTTTAAATTCAGGATTCTAATATGAGCATTACAAATTTCAGAAATTTGTTGATTTAGTATGACCAAAGGCAAGAAAATCCAAAGATTTATTAAATTTGTAGAGAGTTTTGTGTATTTAGAAAATTTGGTGATTAAAATTCTAAAAATTCAAAGGTTTTATAAGGTATTCTCAAAATCTTGTTTAATGAGTAAAATTAGAGGAAATTCATCTACCAAAAACTAAACTTTTTGAATAACAATTAATTTTGAATGGAGTTTAAAACATATCACACGAATAATAATAAATTTTATTAAGAATGTCATAATCCATAAATTAATAACAATTGATTCTAAAAAAATTTAAAATCCTTAAGAATCCATCAACCCCCCTATAACTCCATACGATCCATTGGCTAATTGAACAAATGTTTTATTCAATTGATCAAAGATAAGCTAACAATGTTTGATACATTTTAAGAATCTGATTATTCTATACAAATGCCAAAGAGGACACAAATAACAACAAATTGACACTATACATTCATGGAGTCTATGTTACAAGACTCTCATATATTTTTTGCTTTCCTTTCTAAAGAATGTTTTACATTTGAGTCTCTAGAAATTCCAAGATGGCCAAACCAGCCGCACCAACATCATCATCCAACACATGTTCCGCCGGAGAATGACTTATTCCTCCGCGACACCGGACAAACAACATCCCCACCTACCGGAAAAAAAAACAAACTCTATAAGTTAGTTTTTAGCCAAGAAAATAGACAAAATCCACAATAACTACACAATTAATAAGTCCTAAACTAAGAAATTTGAGTCTCAACTTAATTACCTTAGTTAAGTGAGACATAGCCATAGCATCATGTCCTGCTCCACTCATTAGCACCGGGACCTCTTCTTGTACCTCTCCCGTCATTTTCTTAAGCGCACTCTGAGCTGCCGATTTTAGCTGTAAACTCAGATGTGGGTCTGACATTACCGCGTCTGCGTCATGCTGCAATGATGAGACAAACATGGTAAGAAGAAGACATCAGCGAATTTCATAAGATCGAATTATACCTTTGGTTCAATCGAGCACAAAAGCGATCTTTTGTCACATATCTCATACATCCTAGTCGATAAGTCGTGTAGAATAGCCTTGCGCCCTAAATCATCAATCGTACGTAAATCCACAGTGAAAGTTACCTGAATTCATTCACAAGAACAATCAAGAAACGAGTAAAACGTAAAAAGGCGAAAAAAGAAGATTAATTTCTTTCTCTAACCTGGCCAGGGATGACATTACTAGCACTAGGCCACGTCGATATCTCTCCAACAGTACAAACAAGCGAACTAGCAAGTGATTCAATCGTATCCTCGTTACATAAACCGTCACAAGATAAATACTCTTTAGGATTCTTACAAACACTTTCCATTAATACAATCAATTCCGCGGCACCAATCATAGGGTCCTGACGCATTGACATTGGAACGGTACCCGCATGTCCTTGAGAACCTTTTACAGTAACCTGTAAGAATTCTGTCCATTTGGGTTTCAAATAGCCTTCTCAAAAGATTTTTTAAAACACATAAGTTTTCGTTACGAAATACGTTACCTTGAGTCGCGTTTGTCCTGCAATTCCTTTAACTACTCCTAAAGGATAACCAACCCATTCAAGCACAGGCCCTTGCTCTATGTGAACCTAAAACCAATTAGGCTCAGTTTAATTTCATCGATGATACGAAACAAAATCATGCAAAGATCAAGTATGTTTTTTTACCTCTACGTATCCCCAAACAGAAGCTGGATCGTACTTAAGCTGCATTAGATTTTCCTCTGTTATGTATATGGAGTTTTCTTTAAGAGCATCTTGCACAGAAATACCACTGAGCGAATGAATATGGAAAAAAGTGAGTACGTATACTCAATCTAAATAGCGAGAAGAAGCTAAGGTCCTAGAGTAAAACCTTTTATCGGTAACTTCCAAGCGAGAAAGTGGCATTATACCAGCTAAAGCAGCACTGCCAAGGAAAGTAGACTGGAATCTCACTCCTTCCTCATCACTAAACGCAATCACCTGATACGTTCAAGTTCTTGTTTATCGTTTCCATTGACTACAAAGGATAAATATGCTCGATATTGCGTACAAACCTCAACAGGTCGCTTTAGTTCTCCCAATTTCCCATTTACTTTGAGAACCTTTAATGCAGAGATTGCAGAGATTATGCCTAAAGAGCCATCATATTTACCAGCATCAATTACAGTGTCCTGTTTAAACAAGCAAAGATCTATTGTCATCATTATCGTCTCATTCAAGATCACACAAACAGGTAGGAAGAAAATGTGAATTACCATATGGGAACCAATTAGGAGAGCTTGAGTGCTTCCATTCTTTGGATCGAATCGGCCATGTGCATTTCCCATATAATCAACCCATCTGCAAAAACACATCCAATTTGTTCATCTACCAAAGAAAGATTTGTAGATAAGTAAACAAAAGAGAGTAGATTTTTAAGACTAACGTTGATAAACCGGCATCTTCCATCCATCCACGGATAAGGTTTATTGCTCGTATGGATGCTGGACTCATAAAAGTCCTCTCTAAGTGGGCTACACCATCACTCACCTGCAAATTCAAAAATAAATAACTAAGAAAATGTATCAGATAGTAAGAAATAATGTAAAACAAAATATGTTTTCCTGAGCTAAGAAGTTGTCCAAGAATTTTTCAAGTCAAATCAAAGATTTCCTCATGTAAAATACTTTGAAGATAACACTAGCTGGATTCTGTATAAGAAACGTTTCAATAGAGTCAGAGAAGAAAATAAAAAGTATTTTAGATTAAATTAAGAGCAACCCTGAGAGACAATGACACAATCAACCTAGTTTCATCAATCATAATGGCCAAACGAGAAAACAAACATTCTAAGCATTAGTCATAAGTGAAAGCTAACCAATAGAATCAATGAAACATCACAAATGGTAATACAAAACGAGATTTGTCATGAACATTTTTGTTTTCCGATGAATGAATACCTTTCCAAGCTCGTGTAATCTCGCTACAGATTCGTCCCTAAGAATCGCCTGATGCAGATCGTGCTTCGTCCCTTCCGTTTCACCGATTCCTTATTTCAAAAATCACCATAAATTTGTAAAAGTCGAATCTTTTAAATGATTTAGCAAAAGAAGAATAACACTAAAGCTAGGTAGAGAATATTCCTGAATCTGAATCGTTTTTTCATTTCAGATACGATTTAATTAAAAAGCTAATCTTTTAAGAAGTGGGTATTACAAAGATTCGATTTCGAGATTTACCCAAGGAGATTTGGGAAGAAGACGAAGACGACGCAGAGGAAGAGGAAGAAGAAGAAGACGAAGATGGAGAGGAGAGAGCAAGAGGCGAGAAGAGAGAAAACACGAGGCACCAAAAGAGCACAAGCGAAGGATGATGATGGTGATGGTTATGATGATGATGATGATGATGGTGATGGTGGTGAAGAGGAACCGCCATGGCTGCTGCTATTGTACAAATGAGAGAAAACGATACGCAGCCACGGAAACGGAACCACACTGAGAAAACAGAGACGAAAGGTGTCTCTTTTAATGACGGAGAGAGAGGGCGGCTTGAGGGACCCACTAGTCCAACTTGGACACCAGAATGGGGCCCATGTAAAGTGACGACGTGGCAATTGTTAGTGGAGTCTTGTGGAGACGGTCACATGTGGGTGAGGAATCATGTGCCATGCGAAATTGGACAAAATACAAATTTGTTTTTGTTTGTATAGTTTATTATGAAATTGGACAAAATACAAAATTGTACACTAATCTTGAAAATAGTCAGTGTGGCCAAACGTCTAATCATACTTTACGCAGCATTAAAATAGAAAAATTTCTAAAACAAACCCTTTTTTCTAATGGTCTAGATTTATTAATTACGAAAACTATTAGACGAACGATTACACAACGGACAATTATAGCATGAACATGGAAGACTACTACGAACGGCTCTCTTTGCACTACGCTGCATATCTCCTGTAAATATTGTTTCCATTGATTTGCATTCTCCGGGACTCGAATTCGATACACATAGGTGTAATGAACCTTTCAGTCAAACCACTGGACTAAAGGGACTTCCACAAAAACAATATTATTAAGTGTATTTATGTGTTTCATTATTATTTTTGTATTTATATCTTTGGTTAAAAAAACAAAAAATATTGAATACCCAAATTTTACCAATATATTTGATTAATTTTGATTGAATGTTAATTATACATTTGAATTGTGACCGCGGTTACAGAAAAACTTAAAAAGTAGAAAGACCAAAATCTACTAAACGAAGACAAACAAAATTATAACACGAAAAGAAAAGGATAAAAATCAACCAAATTAAACATATACATAAACAAACCGAGAAGATCTTCGATAAACAAACACCAATTCCAAACACCAAAAGTTCGAATATTTGTGTTTGCAACTCTATTGGAACTCAAGTCCTTATCGTAGTTGTCACGAATTATCCTAACCGAAACCAATTCTCAAAACATTGTTGTTAGGATAACTTACAACTTCTTCGAAGACAAACGCAAAAACATAACCAATTCACCAAGCATCTACAACCGGTAGCACGAAATCTAATATTTTGATAAATAAGTTTATGCAAATCCACACATAAAAAAAAAAAAATTAAACGAACTTCATAGGACTAAAGAATTCATTTTTTTCCCTACGTCAAAGGATTTTGTGAAACGAACGTGACCAATACAACACAAACAATATTGTGTGGAGAAACAAAAAATATTGATTTTGTGGCTGCTTTTAAATTACTTCACTCACTAATAGCAACAAAATCATCTATATATTTAACAAATAATCTCATCATTTTTTAATAAAAGATAGTCTAGTAGTGATTCGTGAATCGTGATGCATTTTTCCTTTTACTTATAAAGCAGAAACGGGATCCACCATCTAACGAAGATTCTAGTATCCAACCACTATCTATCTCACGTGATCGACGCACGTGATACCTGCCTGGGTCTTATATGGTGTGATTAGAACTTGAGACTTTTAGTTTAAAAATTATTAACACAAACTTGATTAGTTATATAAATAGTTCATGTGATTTACTTAGTCTCTGTCTAGGTGGATTAAGTAAAGGAGGAATTAGGTTGAGACGCATACGTCAAAAGTCTTAGCTGTCCATTTTCGTAAAGTTCTTATAGTTTGAGCATATAATATTTTTGGTTATGAATTATTTATTATTATAACAATTTAATTAGACATGAATCATAGTACATATTGGCTCAGATCGGTAGCGTCTTTATAATTTGTAACGTTTTAAATTGTACCAATCACCAAAGCGATATCAAAAGCTTTACCAACACTATTACAACTTTATCTATACAGTTTTACACTATTACAATTTTATCTTTACAACTCTGCACTATGCTGTACAGCTTACCGTTCCAGCTGGTAAAAAGATTAGGTTACCAATCAGACCCATTTATTGTGTGATGTAGACCATACTTCAAATTTCTATCCGAGAGAGTGAAAGGTTAAAAATCTGTTTCAAAACTTCTTTTTTTTTTTGAAAATTGTTTCAAAACTTGTTTAGCTGATGAAACGGTTAGTTTTTTTGGTGTGTATTTTAACCTTGAAAGATATGGAATTTCTTGTTAGAGTCAACTACATAGTTTTTCATAGATTTTTACATATGTATATTTCTATAACTCATGGAGCTATGTATATTTATATAGATCCAAAATTAGTGGCAAAAAAAACTTACGGCAACACGTAACCATTTTGTTAATTTAAATAATCCGAGTCGATACGTTTGTAAATTGTCCATTTTTTAAAGAGAAGATATATAAATTGCCGTACTTTAATTATTGCATATCTAGTCATGCACATTAACATTCGTTAAAAACAAAACTAAAAGTCCATATAATTGTCCATGAACATGTTTGTTGTTGATACGACAAATCTATTTTTAAATATCCAGAAACTTTAATTAAAGTTCCTTTTTGTATATATAAATCTTTTTAAGTTTTGCATTCCTTGACAAACCCATGATAAGTATTAGGGTTAGCTAGCGCATCATTTGTGTAAGGTTAGCTTGCGCATCATTTGTGTAACTTGATAGAGATTACAATCGACTACTTTATTATTCTGAAGCAAATTAAAAAAAAAAAAAGATATGAATGATGACACGCATTTAACAAAATATGAATTATAAACTAGTTTAAATAAAATAGGTGAGATAACCACTATCGCCAATTATGGCTGTCTTCTCATAACGAAAATTTTATTGCTTCCAGGTAACGGGTTTTGTTTTAATAATTTCATCGTTGATTAACCGGAAAATTACATACTGAAATTCGTTTAATTTCTTTAAAACCATAGAAATCGATGAATTATTGTCATTGAAAGCGTGAACCAACTTTTGTTTTGTTTTGAGCAGCTACACATACTTCTAATTTTAAATGTTCAATTTGAGAACTCTGTTATGTGTTTTGTATTTTGTTGAGTGTGTTGGGAAGTGGACAATCCACATATTCTTTTTTTATCACTATCAGCCGACGTCCATATATGGACCCATTTTTGTTTTGCTTTTAACTTTCTTCAATCAAAACTTAATGTTATTGAAAAACAATTTAAACAAATGCAATGTCAATTCTACATGGTCTAAAGAAGCAAAACAGTGTGGAGTTGGATAGATCCTTTGGGATGAGAAGACAGGTAAAATGGCTAGGAGCCAAGGCACTACGTTTTTTGTGGGCAAGGGCTTGTGTTACTAATCTGCTTTGAGAAGGTCATCTTTGAGAGCGACTCTCAAATCATAGTCAGTGCTATACATGATCCGCAACTTGACCAAGAATGCGCAGCTTCACATATGAAATCCAAAGGCCAAGTAGAGGAAGATTGGTAACATAACCTCATTCAGTTTCTTAAAGCGTCAAGCTAATCAATGTGCTGATGCACTAGCTAGAATGACCTCGTATCTATCTATTTATCAAGCTATTTTAGACAATTGTATACAAAGTTGGCTTCAATCTTTGAAAGAAGTAGACAAAGCTTGTTTAAACTCTTTTAGTATTTCTGGTTAAAAAAGTTATGTTTGAGTTTAAGAAAACAATTAAACAATTTAATAAATAAATTTCCTACTTTCACATTCTTGCAAACCCATTAACATAAGTAACAAATACAAGATAATCTAAATAATGTATTTAAAAGTTCAGAGTCTGTAATTGTTGTTTTGTTTCTCCACATAGCTAAACCGAACATGATCATTATTGTAATGCTCTTAAACCGGTTCGCGCTAAACCGAACCGAACCGGACCGGACTCCGTCTTATTTTTGAGCCCAATACTTAAAGCCGGAGTCAAGTCGGGTCGGATTCAATGCGTTTCGGTTCCTCAAAGACTGATTTTTTGTGTTCTGTGTCGATTCGTGAAAATTTGCTTCATTCAAACAAGTAAGGTGTGAAAATCCAATCATCTTCGTTTGGTAGATTCTACTTATCAGTCTCTGTCTCTTCTCCGTTTCGAAAACCTATAACTGAAAGAAAAATCCGAGCTTTAAGTATTTAAACCCATGGAGAAAGTTTCAGCAGCTTGCGCCATGGATTGGAGCATCAAGCTCGAGATAGCCCTTCGTTCTAAAAACCCAGGTTCTTCAAATCCCTAATTCTTCCCACTTTTTTAAAAAAGTTTTAATTTTCCCCCAGATTCCACTTGTTGTTGCTACTCTAAATTCAGAGCAATGTAGTTTTCTTAGGATTAAGGGAAGTTAAAGTTTTGTTCTTTTGGGGTATTATTACAGTTAGAGCCGTTGAAGCAATCTTAGAGACTGGTGAGAAGCTTGAGCAATGGAGTAAAGAGCCAAAACCTGCAATTGCTGTTTACAATTTATTTGATTTGGTTCCTGAAGAAGATAGGCTTTTTTACAATACTATCTTATTGAGGCTAGTTGATGCGTTTTGTTTTGGAGATAAGCTTGTTAAAGTTGCCGTTGTTCGGGTTTTTTTGTCGATGTTCAAGCGAAGTCGAAGGAAGAATAGAAGTGATAGTGCAACATGGTTTTTGTCAAAGGCTAGAGTGTATAACCACTTGGAAATACTTAAACGAGTGAAGAATGTTTATGATAAAGGTGATACTGAGTCAAAATCTTTGGCTTTAATTCTATTTGGTTGTTGGAGAGATTTCGCTAGCGAATTTGCTCCATTACGGTACTTGATTTTGAGGTACATGATATATCATGGTTTTACCCTGTTTAAGCCATGATATAAGTCCATGTTTTAGAATCTTTTGGTGTTTTCTATGTGTTTTTAGAGTCTTTACAGGAACTAGACCGATTGGAGCAGAAAAGATGTTTACTGGAAGTTTTGGAGCATTGCGGAATGGAGAGTCAAAAAGTCAAAATCTGCCAGCAGAGCCAGCGTCGATCGACAGAGATTTGCGTCGATCGACAGGAGGTCTGACGAGACGAGAAGATTTTCCAGAGAGTGTCGTGTCGATCGACAAGCATTCTGTGTCGATCGACAGACAGGTCTGACGAGCCAAAAAGCCCAAATTGAAGATTTCCGTTTTTGCGAAGGAATTCCAGATGTTTACTTTTCTTTTATAGTCGGTTTGGGACCTTTATAAATACGTTTTTAGGCCATTGTTTAGCCTTCATGCTTTATTTTACTTAACTCTTTGATATATCTTTTAATAAAAACATGTTTTCATCATTGGATATGTCTGAGTAGTTTCCCTGTTAGGTTTAGGGATTTTCAAAGGTTGTTGATGATTTGCTATATCTGATCATAACTGCTTAGGATTAATATCATTAGAAGTTCTTCATCTTAACTTGTTCTTATTGCTGATTCTTGATTAGCAACCTTGAATCTGATCTATGGTTTATTAATAGAAACGACAGTTTGATTGATAACCTGAACTAGTTTTTGATGAGCAAAATTCCTATTCTCAAAGGAATTTGGCTTAGGGTTTTGTGAACAATTGAACCTGAAACTAATGCTTGTTTAGATTCATAGGATTCGCAAAGGAATTTGGTTTTCTTGGATTTATTCATAGATAATATTCGCAGCGGGAGCTGGTTTGTTTTACTTTCGTGTTCATGTTTAGGAACTGAGCTTCATAAATCCTATTGCTAATTGATCATCTGCATATCTGATTCACCTGAGAATTCCCTGTGCCTAGCGCTTTTCTCTATTGATTTACAACCGTTTTTAATTGCTTATTTACTGCTTTAATACTATTCTTGCCTAGCATAATCTGAACTTGATAATCTATTGTGTTTTTCACTGATTCCCTGTGGATTCGATCCTAAAGTACTATAACTGATCTCTTAATTTGAGAGAGTTTAGCACTAGGTAAATTTGAGCATATCAAATTTTGGCGCCGTTGCCGAAGAATCTAGACCATTAGATTTATTTTTTTTGGATTTTGTCTAGGTTTTTATTTTTATTTTGCTTTGCTAGTTTCTTTTTGTTTTGTGTTTCAGGTACATGCGTAACCGCAATACCAGGAGCAATCAACACGAGGAACTAGTTGGTTACAATCTCGAGGAACTAGCGCGTTTGGAACGTGAGAATAGGAGAGCAGCAAGGATGGCTGCTCAAGAACGTATTATACTGATTCCTGGAGAAGATGGAGTTCTGCGTGATCCGGCAGGGCTGAGATACAACAGAGAAGGAAAGAGGATCGATGACGATGGTAATCTGATCGTCGGAGAAGAAGAAGCGAATCTGGAGGATGGTGTCGCTCGACACCACCAAGCCCCTGTCGAGCGACACGGCGAAAATATGGATGTCGTTCGACACCAACCAGCCTGTGTCGATCGACAGCCTATCCAGAATCGCACTTTAGCAGATTTCAATCGACCGAACCAGTTCTATGCGAATCGAGCTGCGATTCGTCCTCCTGCTTTCCAGAGGAATGATTTTGAGCTGAAGCCTGCTTACTTCTCACTAGTAGCTCAACATCCCTTCCATGGCCTTCCTCATGAGCATTCGATGGACCACATCAAAAATTTTGGAGACTTAGCTTCTAGCATCAAAGCTCAAGGAGTGTCTAGCGATTATCTCTTTTGCAAGCTATTCCCATACTCTCTTAATGGGGATGCTTCTTACTGGTTGAAGCAACTAGAACCTGGATCGCTTACTACTTGGGAGGACACAAAGAACGCGTTCCTGAACAACTTCTTTGATAATGCGAGATCAGAAGAGTTAAGGACAAAGATTACTTCATTCAAGCAGGGTTCTACAAAAGCATTCAGGGCTGCGTGGACGCGTCTAAAGTCCTATCAGAGAGACTGTCCTCACCATGGCTTCACAGATGTTCAGTTACTAGGCATCTTCTACAGAGGAGTAGACTGGCGATATCAGATGGCACTAGATGCAGCGAGTAGTGGTAACTTCAAAACCAACTACCCAGAGGACGCAGTTACTCTCATCGAGAACTTGGCTTCTAGCAACAACACAAAGAATGATGATTTTGAGAGGAAGTAGATGAGTGAGAACAAGGATGGTGGGAAGCACCTAGCTGAGATGAACGCAAAGCTGGATTCCATGAAGAGTATCCTTATGGGAAAGAAATTGGTCCAGGGAGTTGAAACAGCAGAAGAAGATGTGAACTACATCAACCAAGCCGGATTTCAGAAGTATGGGAATCAGCAAGGCTATCAGAAGCCCTTCCAGAGCAACAACTTCAACAGGAACTACGGATCCTCTTCTTACCAGAAACCTCCTGAGCAGAACAATGAGGTAAAGAACATGCTTGCGCAACTCCTAGAGGGACAACAGAAGTTGGAAGTTACTTTCAATGGGAAGTTGGACTCCGTCTAGCAAGATCTTAATGGGAAATTCGAGTCATTAAGCACATATGTCAAGAAGCTGGATGTTCAGGCCGCCCAAAGACTGATGAAAACCCAAGGAACGCCTGCAATGCCATTCAAACTGAAACGGAGGATTATTTTGCGGAGTTTGACGAAATTTTTGGAACAGAGGAGACAGTGTCGATCGACACGTGAAGAAATGACCGAATCATTCGATGCTCATCTCGACGCAGGACAAGAAATTTATCCAGAGGCTTCTCTGTCGATCGACAAAGATGGATGTTGATCGACACGGGTCGCGAGTCGATCCCCAAAAATTCCAGTGACCCTTATGTCGATCGACACTCCTGTGGCTGTCGATCGACACGTTGCTCAATCCGAACCATCTCTTCCAGAAGCCTCTCCGATCATCGAAGAAACGGTCTATAAGCCCAAGCTGCCCTTTCCCAGAGCTAGGAAGTCCAAGCAAGAAGCCGAGGAAGCAATTTGCAAGAGAATGATTTAAAAGATCATGGTTGAGATGCCCCTAGTGGATGCTATCAAGCTTTCTCCTGCGCTTCGAAGATATGTCAAGCGGCTTGCAGCATACGGCATTAGTCCTGAGGAAGGAGCACTGCTGACTCGAGATCTTCAAACGATCCTTTTGGGCACAGCTCCGGTTCCTAGAAATAAGAAGAAGGACGTGGTAGTCTCAGAGAAAGTCAGCGCAATGATCCAGAGCAGGATACCAGTAAAGCTTCCAGATCCAGGCAACTTCGTGCTTAATTGCTCTATTTCAACAGGGCAGTTTCCTCATTCTCTTTGTGATTTGGGGTCTAGTATTAATTTGATGCCACTTTCTGTTGCTTTTAAGCTTGGTCTGACTGATTTCAGGTCAACAAGGATGTCTATCCTACTAGCTGATCGATCCAGGAGATTCCCAAAAGGAATTCTTGAAGATGTGCCTATCCGGATTCAGGACTGCTTAATCCCTACAGACTTTGTGGTTTTGGAGTACGACGAAGAACCTCAGGATCCTATTCTACTAGGAAGGCCATTTTTAGAAACAGCTGGCGCTCAAATCGATGTGAGGAAAGGGAAGATCAAGCTTGATCTAGGTGATGTGGTCCTGGACTTTGACATGGATAAGATGCGAAGAAAACCCACCATAGATGGTCAAGCTTTTTCTGTTGATACTTCAGAAGATGAAGAGCAGATCAAGGAGCCTTCAGAAGACATTCCTCCTAAGATTGTCGAAGACATTCCTCCTTTACTTAATTTTGTTTCTTCTGATTTCATTAAAGTTGAAAAAGCTGTGTCGCGTTCACGCAAGCATCGAATTCCTCGAAGGCTTGGTTTTGCTAATAAATTTGCAGGAAGAAAGAAAGAAGAGGAGAAACCAAAAAGGACCTCAAGGCCTTTCGCTAAAATACGAATCATCGTTCCTCAAGAGCTTAAAGGAGAAGCAGGCCTTCAAGAGATGATGGAGAGAACGATAAAGCTTTTCCCTGAGACTGTTTCTGATAAGTCTGGGGGAGCTTCAAAGAAGGTTCGATTCAAACAAGCTGCTGCGAGTTCCATTAAGGATAGAGGAAGTCCAATACTTCCTAAAGATCCACCATAGTTCCGAGTTCCATCACAGTCAAGCTAACGGACTAAAAACAAGCGCTTAATGGGAGGCAACCCATTTGTGAGTCTTAATAATTACGTTTTTATTTTCTTTTACAATTTTATGTTTGGTGTGTTTTTGGTTTTGATTTTTAGGAGATAAAAACGTATGGATGAACTTCAGAAGCTTCTGTCGAGCGACGCAGTGGTCAAATCGCTTGACACTTGCAAAAATTCGATGGTGTCGATCGACACCATTGAGAGTGTCGATCGACACCCCCTCCAGGTTACGTTTTTCTTTCCAAAATTTCGATTCATTCTGTTTTCTATCTATTTTATTCACCGATCTTAGGCTTAATAACACTGGGGACAGTGTTGTTTAAGTCTGGGGGAGGTAGTTGCTAATTATTGTGTTTTCTTTTGAGTTTTTATGGTGTTTTTCAAAAAATTTTGTTTTATTCGGGTCGAAACTCCCCTTTCCAACTTACTTTGAACAGCACTCAAGGACCATTTCCGATGCAAGTTGGTTGGTTTTACAAGGTGGGTAACTGGAAGTGGATCGGTTTAACGGAGCGAGTTCAGATTTCTGGAGAACGCCAGAAAGAATGTCAAAGACCCCGCCCCTAATGAATCTCTAATTTCTTGTCAAGGACATTGGTAATCGCAAGACTTGATTCAGCTTCCAAACACTTGAAAGCGAGGACGGACCGCTCTTGAAACTTCTTCCCGAATGACTAGTACAACTGTCCTAGATCGAAAAAAAAGAAGAAAAAGCCTCATGACCCTGTCTCCACAAGAACACTAGTAGTGAGCGCTGATCTAGTGATCGTAGAGATGCCAAGAAAAAAAAATCAGCAGAGAAACAACAAAAGAAAGTGGAGCCTCAAGCTCTGGTGGTAAAGGACCCTCTGCTGAGGTACCCGCCATCACAAAAATTCAATCGCCAAAAGGCATTGCATCTCTATGATATCCTTAATTGGATACAGTTTCAGAGGGAAGAGAGAGGGTGAAACGCAGGAAAGTGTTAAAGGAAGTGAAAGAATCTAGAAGGTCTAGCGATCGATATTCCCTCGATGAGACCGCACCTAATTAAACTAAAGGGGTTTGCGAGTGAAAGTCTGAGTTTCTCTAAGGGGTTTGGATTCAATCTGGAGGACTGCTATACTTCTAGGGAAACATCAAAGTATCACCGGATTAGCTTTGCAAGGTATGTGGTTCCTAAAGGAGTGAGTACATTGTTTTGCTTAGGGACAAGCAAAAAGCTAAGTCTGGGGGAGTTGATATATCATGGTTTTTACCCTGTTTAAGCCATGATATAAGTCCATGTTTTAGAATATTTTGGTGTTTTCTATGTGTTTTTAGAGTCTTTACAGGAACTACACCGATTGGAGCATTGCGGAAAGGAGAGTCAAAAAGTCAAAATCTGCCAGCAGAGCCAGCGACGATCGACAGAGATTTGCGTCGATCGACAGGAGGTCTGACGAGACGAGAAGATTTTCCAGAGAGTGTCGTGTCGATCGACATGCATTCTGTGTCGATCGACAGACAGGTCTGACGAGCCAAAAAGCCCAAATTGAAGATTTCTGTTTTTGCGAAGGAATTCCAGATGTTTACTTTTCTTTTCTAGTCTGTTTGGGACCTTTATAAATACGTTTTTAGGCCATTGTTTAGCCTTCATGCTTTATTTTACTTAACTCTTTGATATATCTTTTAATAAAAACATGTTTTCATCATTGGATATATCTGAGTAGTTTCCCTGTTAGGTTTAGGGATTTTCAAAGGTTGTTGATGATTTGCTATATCTGATCATAACTGCTTAGGATTAATATCATTAGAAGTTCTTCATCTTAACTTGTTCTTATTGCTGATTCTTGATTAGCTACCTTGAATCTGATCTAGGGTTTATTAATAGAAACGACAGTTTGATTGATAACCTGAACTAGTTTTTGATGAGCAAAATTCCTATTCGCAAAGGAATTTGGCTTAGGGTTTTGTGAACAATTGAACCTGAAACTAATGCTTGTTTAGATTCATAGGATTCGCAAAGGAATTTGGTTTTCTTGGATTTATTCATAGATAATATTCGCAGCGGGAGCTGGTTTGTTTTACTTTCGTGTTCATGTTTAGGAACTGAGCTTCATAAATCCTATTGCTAATTGATCATCTGCATATCTGATTCACCTGAGAATTCCCTGTGCCTAGCGCTTTTCTCTATTGATTTACAACCGTTTTTAATTGCTTATTTACTGCTTTAATACTATTCTTGCCTAGCATAATCTGAACTTGATAATCTATTGTGTTTTTCACTGATTCCCTGTGGATTCGATCCTAAAGTACTATAACTGATCTCTTAATTTGAGAGAGTTTAGCTCTAGGTAAATTTGAGCATATCAGTACACATAGATCATTTCGATGTTTTTCGCTTGGGATATTCTGTTATAAAGGCTTAAATGTTGTAATTTGTTTTGCTACTTGTAGGTAAGATCGTCTTTGTTTGCGGCAGGTTGTTTTTGCGAAGTGGAAGATGACTTTGCGTTGGTTGTATTGGGGATGTTGAATGACATGGTGAAGTTCCCAGGAATAATGCCAAAGACCAGGTTAGCTGCTGTGCGAGTTTTTGCAAAAATGGGATGCTCACATGCAATTGCTAATAGAGCATTCAAGGTTCTTTGTCTAATTCTCATTCCATATGCTTCTAATGCTCAAAGATTTTCATGTATAGGATTAGTAATTTTGTGGTAAAGAAAGACTTGATGAAACCGAAATTTAGTTTTGACGTTGTTACCTTCTTGAGATTTGAATTTGTAGTAGATTGGAGTATCTATTCTCTTGATTGAAGTCTGCCGGTGTACGAACTATCATTAATTATAGCCATATGTGTTAAATTTTACTCAACGATTATGTTATTGCTGATTTGTATGAAGCTAATGTTGGAGTCTTCTAAAGAAGACAATTTGGTTCCATTCCTGGTTTCCCTGACTAAGCTTGCTTCAAGATCCACTAATCTTACTTCTGAACTGGTATGTTCTTTTTCGCTAGTTATTATTCGTGGACACGAATTAACCCTTACGCTTACTGTATTCACCTTTGTGAAAATTAAGTTTCTAGTTATTAAATAGCCTTCTTCTCGTGTTTCTAATCGAATATTGCTGCAGGCAGAGGTTATCATGGCATTTCTCGGTGAAGATAAGACCTCTCATGTTCGAGCTGCGGCATTAAGATGTCTCCACTTTCTCATTAAAAGAGGAATGTGCTTCTCTCTTGTCCATGAAAGAGAAACTGCAGATTTCTCTATCGTACTAAAGCAAGCAGAGCTCTCACCAGATATGCAGCTTAAAGCTCTTCAAATTTTCCAAAAGGTGACTAATAACCCAAAGATCATTTCATTTCTTTTATTGTTAAGTTTAAGATGCTTACTTTATCTTTGATGTAAATGCAGATACTTGTCTACAAACTATGCGTGGCTGATGCATCTGAGTTACATAAGCTCATAGCTATTGTTGAGAATGCATCTCCTTTTCAGATCTTCTCAAGTAGTTATTTGACTATTAGCATTTTGGTGGATATATGGAAACAAGTCGTCCGGGCAGCAGAAATAAGATCAATTAAGGTTTCTTCTACGTCTCTGCCGCTGCAGCTCGTTGTTTTAATCATGGACAGGGTCACCGTTCTGGGAAAGTTACCTTCCGATGCACTAGTTGGTGAGGTGAAAGGCCTCTTCAATGTTCTCCACTTATTAGTTGAAGAACATTCTGAAATGAGGCTGCTAGTTCTTGACAAAGTCAGGTTATTCGTAGAGTATATTGTGAACCTGACTAATGAAGCTCATGAATTGCTGCTTGGTGTTATCAATTACAAGGGACAAAGATGGACGGTCGTGAAGTCAGAGATTTTAGCATCAATACACAACTTCCTGATAATGTTCTTGAAGAATGGTTCTCTTTCGTCTCAAGTTTATGAAAAATTGAAGCTTATCACGGAGTGTGTACGTTCGTGCAGCTTCTTTGATTGCCACACACATATGATATTTACGCTGCTATTACATTCTCCTGTTCTCTGGGGTTCTGCAGTGAATGAGAGAGAGACTGATAATGATGCAAATGGAATCTTCTCTCTTGAATGTACGAGTAAGATTTTAATGGAGAGAAACTACTGGCCTGCTTACAGAGCTGGGGTTTACGCAGCACGTTTGGGTGCATGGGTCACATCTGCTTTGATATTTGACCAGCTCAAAACCAACACCCACTCTGATATTAACTGTGTTTGGTTAAAGTCATTAACCTATTTATCTCACGCAGAAGCGAAATTCCAACTGGTTGATAGTTTCAAGTTAGTTAGTTGGTTAAGAAGCAGCAACTACGTACCAGAGCTTACGAAAGATTCATCTAAAGAGTTTGCTCTTCATGAAGCATATATGAATCTACAGTCATCTCTAGGAATGTTGGGAAATAGTATTACATCAAGAGAAGTGTTCTGTTTCCAAACGTGGTTCTTGGTTCTAAAGACTCGGGTACTTGAAACTGTGATTGATCTCGTCGAACGCCTCGGGCTACTTAACCAAGATATCTGCAACAAGAAGCAGGTGGAGGAAAAGATCTCGATTGGTTGTGATTCTCTGCAACAGCTGCCTCGGATTTCTATTCAGCTTCAAAAGTTGGCTAAGGAATTTGATATGTTGGCGTCGTGTTTTATTGACATAGACGATGATAGTTGTATCATTATCACAACAATATCGTTGAACTGTTCAGTTCTGGCTTTTGCTGCTGGAATTGTTTCTTTCCATGAAGGTTTGGTTCCTCTCACTTCGCAAAGTGGTGTATGCTCGAGGCTTGTACAAGATTTAGTTCAACGGTTATGGAAAGTGGACCCTGAAATCTGCGAAAAGCTTAACATATTAGTGAAGGCAAACGAATCGTTAACCTGTTTCCACCGGAATCAGGATTTGAGAGTCTGTGGCAATGTGAAGATGCTGCTTTCTATTTGTAGAGATGTTCTTTCATGCATTTACGGGTTGCAGGATCGGTCAAATTCAATGCATGACGAGGAGATTGTCTCTGAGATTACTAAAAGTTGCAGGAATCTACTTTCACGTGCGATTATGAAATGGATGCAGATTCCTTTTGGCATTCCAAAATATTTCTTCAACATAAGGCCTTGTGTTGGAGCCGAGCTATTTGCGCTTAGTTCGGAAAGCAGCAAGAGTATCTTAGTGGAACAAGGTTTTCAACTGTCCCTAGATCTTTGTCTTCAGTTGAAAAACATTCAACCACGAGTCCCTATACGACTAACGAAACTGTACTGCTTCCTATATACGAAACTAGCTTATCACACGTCTACTCAACACGGTGAAACCAATAGAAACCAAAAGTCGTATTCGCCTTGGAGAGATGAAAATCTTGTAGAAATGAGTAACAAGCTGTTTCATCATGCTATAATGTCTGGGAAGAAGCTGGAAGTTGAAGTTGGTCGATTTAATTGGAACAACAATGGTGTTTCTGCAGTTGTGCAGTTCGAACCAAACAAGAGAGCACAAGGGTTTTCGAGTTGTTTGCTAGACGTTTCACGGTTTCCAGTTGGTTCATATCAAATAAAATGGCTAAGCTGTTGCATTGTGATACGGTCAGGTTTTACCCAATTATAAAACTGCAAGTGCACAGCAATCACAGTAGTATATTCTGGGATCGAATCCACAGAGACCAAGTGTTACACAACAGATTATAGACTATTAAATTAAGCTAAGCAGGAACGAGATGGTTGATTGTATCAAAACTTAAAAGACAAGAAAGCAATTTAAAAACGATGTAAATTCAGATAATTAAAAGCGTTAGGCAATAGGGAATTCTCAGGAAATCACATTCATGAACCAGACAACTATTCAGATTCTAAATATGCATGCATCTTAAACTCAAACACTTTTATAAACTACTCCACTTTCGTGATAACAGTTACTTTCCCTAGAGATCCGAGAACCTATACTTTCGCATGGTCACGGCTATCCTAGACAAGCATTATATGTTCAGGTTTGATCAGTTCATAATACTTTATAACTAAACTTTCGATTGTTATAATGCATTACTCATCAACAGTAGTTCTAGCTATATGCAAACTTTTGGAATGCATATCAACCTAAGATCTAGTGATTAAATGGCCAATTCAATCCTAGCATTATGCCTAACAGTGATGAAGATGATAAAGGATAAGCAACCTATTTGTGTCTGATTCAATCGGTGAAATCCATCGAAAAACCCTAAAGCCTAACTAGGGTTCTACTCAGACATGATAAAGAACAAAGCAGAAATCATGGATGAACAGAATTGCATAATCATGGAATAAGAAATAAGAGTAGGGTTTAGAAATCTTCTCCAAAGGGATTGAGATCTTCTCCCAATACAAAGCTCTAAAATCTCTCTAAAAGTCTCCAAAAACGTGCAGGAATAAAAGGTGTGTCCAAAAGAAATAAAACCTAGTGGTATTTATAGGATAAAACGGAAAAGGAAAAATCCCTAAAAAAATCTGCAAGTGGACCGGTCGGTCCAGGATTGGACCGGTCGGTCTGCTTCTTCCAGTGGCTAGACCGACCGAGCAGACCGGTCGGTCCATGTGCCATTTGCTCGGTCTTCGAATTGCCGTCAGATTGACTGGTCGGTCCGTAAGTAGACCGGTCGGTCCATACTTCAGAATTCTCCATTTTCGCCTCAAATTGCTCAAAGTTCATTTCCGCTCTCATGTGGTTCAAATTCTTGAAGTATGGCCTGAATATCAACTCAAAACAACTCCAAAGGCTCCGAAAACGCGTTAAGAACATGGTTAGGAAACTCCAAATTCACGTTATATCACATTGATCAACATGGTTCTCGCTGGAATCTTCTACCTCTCAATGGCAAACCTGTGTTTACCGTGAAGAAAGCTTCATGACTAGAATCTCAAATTAAGTGTGTAACAGATTTGAAGATCCAAGGAGGATCTAGTTTGAGAGCAAGCACGAAAAGAGAAGGATTGGCTTGATTTAGAAGGTGTAAGACTAATCGCGAGATGTGCAGCTCCGGTGTGAGTTTTGACTTTTGAGTGACTGATCTTGAGTCTGGCCAAAATTCATGCTAAGGTATTTGGACATGGACCATATAGTTAAGGGTTATGGTCACATCAGAGAGATCTAAGGACACCGTAGACTATCAAAAGGGGTCCAGAAAAAAGCTAATATCGGTTATGTTCAGCTAACATGATAATTAGCTAATGACTAATGCTTTGTATTAATGGCATAGTCTTTTGTTGGTGACCAAATATTAATATGAAGTTTCAATGTCCTTTCGTTATTTTGAGCATGTTATCAATTTACTTTGTTGTATGTTGTGTAGAGTTGAAATAATGAAAAAGAGAAGGCCATTTCACTATTTTGAGCATGCTATATTGTTATCACTACTTTGTTGTATGATTACAAATTTTAGGCTTACGATGGGTTACCAAACCATTTAAGATCATTTCCTAAACTTAGAAGAACCTTTTAAACCTGTTTTTTTTTTTGGGTAGGATTTTTGGTCAATGAAAATCATTTTGTTGGAAAGAAATTGAGTTAGTCAAAGTGAATTATGAATGAAATGAATTAGAACCGAAAAAAAGAGAGGAGATATACATTGAATTCAATCTCCTATAATGGACAAAAATCCGTGAAACTTTAATAATTTGTCATAGTTAAGAGTATTGAAATGACTAGCAAAACCAAGGGAAAAAAGAAAACATAAAATTCAAGTTAAATAGACTTGTTGACAACAACAACAACAAATACTTTGAAAGTTTAAGTAACTGGGTGAATGAAAAAGGAGAGGAAGAAGTCTAAGGTAAGCTTTTTTTCATTTTTTGATTATGCCAAAAGTAATTTCGTGTAAATATCTTTAAGCATTCTTTTGCTTGAATTTAAGATCTTTGTTGTATCTTGAATTTGGATTTGAAATCACAAAAAAAAAAAAATTGGTTACAATAGCTCTGAGAAATAATGCGGAGAACAAGAAATAGAAATGTGCTTAATAGATATTCTTTTAAAATCTAAGCTGTATTCTGATCCCTTTCAGCATTTTAAAGCTTTTTTTTTTTATTTTATTTTATTTATTTTATTTATTTTTTTATTTTATTTTTTATTTTTTTTTTTGAATGAAAATGCTGGGGATCAGTTCTAGCTTTTTCTAAGCACAATGATGAAAAGAGAAACGAAAAATAAATAAAGAAATGCCACTATTAACAAGATCCTAAGCAGAAAGTTTGATAAATTGTACCGGGAGGTCTTTAGAATGATCAGCTGGCCAGACTATCTCTCCGGAGTTTTTGCGCTTGAGTGCATGTCAATGTCTTCAATAGAATGCATGAGGTTTGAAAGAAAATGGTTAAGGTAAGGGTGTGGTACCAGACTAAAAGTGAGCCTGGCCATTAGGAGTCCTGAAAAGAGGATAGTGTTTGAAAAAGGATAGGACTCCTAACGTTGTTGCCACTTCTTATGCGATTTCGAATTCCCTGAGTTAAGAAAAACAGAATAGCATATTAGTATCAGCGTTAGCTTTCAAGGAGACGGGAGCCTTCTGGTAACACTGATCCGCCTATGGGGTTTTTAATCTTCCCATTGCATTGGTTAGTCACTGTTCATCTAAAAACAGAGTTAGCAAACATCATGTGGTCCTAGAATCGCATTCAATTCACAAAAGTTTAAAATAAACTGAAAATAAGAAAACTGAAAATATAATTAGTACGAATAGTACTCCCCCCCAGACTTACTTCACACCGACCCGGTGTGAAAATAGATCCAAAGGAAAGACTATTAAAAGAAACAAAATAAAATGAAAAATGAAAAAGAAAAGAAAGTCTAACTTCGTCAGCAGAACTTTGGGCACGGGACATGGCACGGGTCTGGGCACGGGTCAGGGGTGGGAAAAAGCGCGTGGTTGGCTTGAGACCAAGTGGACCGACCGGTCTGATACAGGGACCGGTCGGTCTGGGGTGCATCGTGCAAGACCGATCCGCGGGACGTGGGAGCATCGAAGGGACCGACCGGTCTGAAGTTAGACCGACCGGTCCAGGGTCTCCAGTGAGTAGACCGACCGAACAGACCGGTCGGTCTACTAGGATCGAGCAGTGAGAAAACATCAAGACCGACCGGTCTATTAGGAGACCAACCGGTCCAGTGTGCTGGCTCCGATTCCAAACTTCTGTGACGAGAATCCTAAGGAAAAACCAAAAAGAAAAACAAAAACCAAGGTAAAACCGAAAAAAAAAAATGAAAAAGAAAGAACATATATATACACTTACAAGTGGGTTGCCTCCCACTAAGCGCTTTGTTTAACGTCGTTAGCTTGACATGTGTGCTCTTCAAGGTGGCTCAGGTGGAACATCACGAGGGATCACAATGCCTGGGTCATCGATCTCAGGCTTTTCCAGCAGCTTGCCCAATTTGAATGTCATCTCATTATCTCCCAGCTGGAGATCAATGCGTCTGTGCTTGAGATCAATCTTTGCACCAGCTGTGCAAAGGAATGGTCTTCCCAGGATGAGAGGATCTCCTGGATCTTCAGGTTGGTCAAGCACCACGAAATCTGCAGGAACGTAAACACCACCAATTAGAAGCTGTATGTCCTTAAGAACGCCTAAAGGACGTTTAACATAACAATCAGCAAACTTTAAAGAAAAGTTAGGAAGAGAGAAATCCTTAAAGCCCAGTCGTGTTGCTACGGAGTGTGGCATGATGTTGACACTGGAGCCTGTGTCGCAGAGAGAGCGAGGAAAGACTGTAGAGTCGATCTGAACTGGAGTTCAAAGCGACCAGGATCTCCAAGCTTTGGCACTGTCCTGCTCTTTTCCACAGCATAACACTCCTCAGTATTGATCGGTACTGGCTCTGCAGGCCCAAAAATCTCTTCGAACTCCGCGAAGTAATCCTCTTCGATGGCCAGAACAGCTTTGCAAACACTCATGGAGTTAACATCAATCTTAGCAGGGAGAACACCTGTAGTTACATCCACATATTCCTCCTCCACAGTCATACTAGCAGAATCGACCTTTTCCTTCACTGCCGTCTTCTTCGATTTCCTCAGCGGTGGCGTATGTCTTGCTTCAAGAAACAGAACCTCGATCTCTTCTATACTCTCTCTGTAATCTCGGAAGTGACTCAGCAGAGGACGGTACTCTAGAGCTTGTCCAAAGGATAGTGAATGGGGAATCCTTCGTACCATCTTCTGAAATCCAAGCAGCTGCTTCTGAGATATGGAGTCCCTGAAATGTCTGGGAACATGATCATCTAGCAGAGTACTGTTCACCGGAGATTCATCTTCCATGACAGAAACGGCATGACATTCCTTTCTCGGATTCTGCTCTCCTTTAGCCGGAAGAGTTCCTTGCTGACGCTTGATAACTTCTGCTTGCTGTGCCACTTGATTGTCCAGCATCTTCAGGTGAGTATTGACAGCTTCTAAACGCCCATTGATGTTTGTAATGTCAGTGGAAGTCCTCTGCTGATTAGCTAGCATCATTTGCATCATAGCTTTCAGCTCGTCATTGGGGTTAGGAGCTGGAGGTGGAGGAGCCTGTTGTCTTGGCTGATACTGGTTCTGATTCTGGTAACCGGAACCTGAACTCTGTCCATACTGCCTCTGATAGCCTGCATTGTAGTCTGGAAATCCTTGACCACCTACATAGTTAACCTCATGAATGCCCTCTGAGACCAATGCAGCTGGCTCTGAATAGCAGATCGCATCCGAAGCATTTCCAACCATACTAGTGCCCTGATGGCTTCCTTGCAATAAGCCCATGATCTTAGCAGCTGTCAGCTCTGCTATCTCTGCTGCAGATGGTGTCTCAATACTGCATACCCTCTTTGACCGATCATACTCGGCACATTGATCACTGGAGCTCTGCGCCATGTTGTCAATCAGTCTGTAAGCTCCTCCTATGCTCTGGGTCATGAAGTTACCATTACTAGCTGAATTCAGGCTGGTCTTGTAGTCCCAGGTAACTCCATCATAGAACGTTCTGGGTATCTGATTCTCTGTAAGTCCATGGTGAGGGCATTCACTAAGGTACTCCTTGAACCTATCCCAAGCCTCAGCAAACGATTCTCCACCTTTCTGCGAAAAACTGGTGATCCTGCTTCTGAGCTGAGCTGTCTTAGTCTTCGTGTAGAAGTGATCCAGAAAGGCTGCTCTAGCTTCATTCCAGCCGTTGAGAGAGTGTGGAGGAAGTGACTTGAGCCATCTCAGAGCCTTGTCAGCGAGAGAGTGCTTGAATAGCTTGCACTTGAGGTAATCAGAAGGTACCCCATTAGCCTTTGTCGTCTCGCAGACCTCTTCAAAGGTCTCTATGTGATCCATAGGGTTCTCTGAAGCCAACCCATGGAACACGTGTCTCTCCACCAGATTGATCAGCTGAGCCTTGATCTCGAAATCGTTCCTCTGAATCTCAGGAACACGAATAGCTGATCTGTTCTGGTAGTAAGAATGGACATTGTCTTCTTCTCCAATCCCTCTCTGCAGCGGAGGATTCTGACCTGCTGGTGGCATCTGCTGTGCCATCATCCTAGCAAACTGCTGCTGCATTTGCTGCATCTGGTTCTGCGCTTGCTGCTGGCTTGCTGCAGTTGCAGCACGGATCTGCTCTATCTGGTCAAACAGAGTAGCCTGAAGATCCTCATTACCAGCTTGATCCGCTAATTCCATGACTGGTACCTAGAAACAAAACCAAAGAACAAAACAAAAACAAAAATAAATTAGCAAATTGCTTAGACTAAATTCGCAAATCAAATCTGATGGTAAACACAATTGGTCCCCGGCAACGGCGCCAAAAACTTGATACGGTCAGGTTTTACCCAATTATAAAACTGCAAGTGCACAGCAATCACAGTAGTATATTCTGGGATCGAATCCACAGAGACCAAGTGTTACACAACAGATTATAGACTATTAAATTAAGCTAAGCAGGAACGAGATGGTTGATTGTATCAAAACTTAAAAGACAAGAAAGCAATTTAAAAACGATGTAAATTCAGATAATTAAAAGCGTTAGGCAATAGGGAATTCTCAGGAAATCACATTCATGAACCAGACAACTATTCAGATTCTAAATATGCATGCATCTTAAACTCAAACACTTTTATAAACTACTCCACTTTCGTGATAACAGTTACTTTCCCTAGAGATCCGAGAACCTATACTTTCGCATGGTCACGGCTATCCTAGACAAGCATTATATGTTCAGGTTTGATCAGTTCATAATACTTTATAACTAAACTTTCGATTGTTATAATGCATTACTCATCAACAGTAGTTCTAGCTATATGCAAACTTTTGGAATGCATATCAACCTAAGATCTAGTGATTAAATGGCCAATTCAATCCTAGCATTATGCCTAACAGTGATGAAGATGATAAAGGATAAGCAACCTATTTGTGTCTGATTCAATCGGTGAAATCCATCGAAAAACCCTAAAGCCTAACTAGGGTTCTACTCAGACATGATAAAGAACAAAGCAGAAATCATGGATGAACAGAATTGCATAATCATGGAATAAGAAATAAGAGTAGGGTTTAGAAATCTTCTCCAAAGGGATTGAGATCTTCTCCCAATACAAAGCTCTAAAATCTCTCTAAAAGTCTCCAAAAACGTGCAGGAATAAAAGGTGTGTCCAAAAGAAATAAAACCTAGTGGTATTTATAGGATAAAACGGAAAAGGAAAAATCCCTAAAAAAATCTGCAAGTGGACCGGTCGGTCCAGGATTGGACCGGTCGGTCTGCTTCTTCCAGTGGCTAGACCGACCGAGCAGACCGGTCGGTCCATGTGCCATTTGCTCGGTCTTCGAATTGCCGTCAGATTGACTGGTCGGTCCGTAAGTGGACCGGTCGGTCCATACTTCAGAATTCTCCATTTTCGCCTCAAATTGCTCAAAGTTCATTTCCGCTCTCATGTGGTTCAAATTCTTGAAGTATGGCCTGAATATCAACTCAAAACAACTCCAAAGGCTCCGAAAACGCGTTAAGAACATGGTTAGGAAACTCCAAATTCACGTTATATCACATTGATCAACATGGTTCTCGCTGGAATCTTCTACCTCTCAATGGCAAACCTGTGTTTACCGTGAAGAAAGCTTCATGACTAGAATCTCAAATTAAGTGTGTAACAGATTTGAAGATCCAAGGAGGATCTAGTTTGAGAGCAAGCACGAAAAGAGAAGGATTGGCTTGATTTAGAAGGTGTAAGACTAATCGCGAGATGTGCAGCTCCGGTGTGAGTTTTGACTTTTGAGTGACTGATCTTGAGTCTGGCCAAAATTCATGCTAAGGTATTTGGACATGGACCATATAGTTAAGGGTTATGGTCACATCAGAGAGATCTAAGGACACCGTAGACTATCAAAAGGGGTCCAGAAAAAAGCTAATATCGGTTATGTTCAGCTAACATGATAATTAGCTAATGACTAATGCTTTGTATTAATGGCATAGTCTTTTGTTGGTGACCAAATATTAATATGAAGTTTCAATGTCCTTTCGTTATTTTGAGCATGTTATCAATTTACTTTGTTGTATGTTGTGTAGAGTTGAAATAATGAAAAAGAGAAGGCCATTTCACTATTTTGAGCATGCTATATTGTTATCACTACTTTGTTGTATGATTACAAATTTTAGGCTTACGATGGGTTACCAAACCATTTAAGATCATTTCCTAAACTTAGAAGAACCTTTTAAACCTGTTTTTTTTTTTGGGTAGGATTTTTGGTCAATGAAAATCATTTTGTTGGAAAGAAATTGAGTTAGTCAAAGTGAATTATGAATGAAATGAATTAGAACCGAAAAAAAGAGAGGAGATATACATTGAATTCAATCTCCTATAATGGACAAAAATCCGTGAAACTTTAATAATTTGTCATAGTTAAGAGTATTGAAATGACTAGCAAAACCAAGGGAAAAAAGAAAACATAAAATTCAAGTTAAATAGACTTGTTGACAACAACAACAACAAATACTTTGAAAGTTTAAGTAACTGGGTGAATGAAAAAGGAGAGGAAGAAGTCTAAGGTAAGCTTTTTTTCATTTTTTGATTATGCCAAAAGTAATTTCGTGTAAATATCTTTAAGCATTCTTTTGCTTGAATTTAAGATCTTTGTTGTATCTTGAATTTGGATTTGAAATCACAAAAAAAAAAAAAAAAAATTGGTTACAATAGCTCTGAGAAATTGTTGAGGCTGTTTCTATTGAGGTAAGTTGTATGCTCTTTCTATTAAGGTGCAAATCATTAGTTGGAATACTATCAATGCACATATTTTCGTTTTGACATGATAATTTTTACAGATTTATTAACTTTAATTTTCTTATGACAGAAAATCTCGAGAAACATCGGCTTCAGTTAATTATTTGTTTTGTCATTACTGATTAACACAATTTTAAGTTGTAACAAGCTATAATAAATTATATTATGGGGGAAAATGTTACCGTATGTCATTACCGTTGAGTTTTGGGTTTGCAATTAATTAACTTCATGTAACCTACTTACTTTGCATCCATTTTCTTATGTTATTTTTTTCTTAGGGTTGTAAATTAATTATTGATAATTAACCTTTAGATACATATAAATAGGTGAGATTTGGGGACGTAATTGTTTTACCACCTAACATGACTCTAGACTAAATTTTCTATTTTACTATGAGAATAAAAGGCCAATTTCAAATTTCTGGTGAGGAATCAAACATTTCATGAGACAGTTCTTAGATTTTTTTTTTCTCTGTTTCTCAATTTTATAGTATGAAGCATTTTTCATCTTCGAACAGAGAAACCTTTTTGTACAAATTCATTTTTACATCTCATTAGAAATATCACACGTGCATGTTTAATTGATTTTATCTTTTTGTTTTGTGTTGAATTTATTTGATTTGCAATATCCATCCTTATTCATAAGTCTTTTTGTTTATGTAGCAATTCGAAAATACATTATTTATCTTTCATTTGGCTTTGTTTTACATATACAGGCCTCAAATATAACCCCATAGGAAGCCTAAAGCAGTTTTTGGGATTTGAACAATAAAAAAAGCTCACAAGCAAGAATAATTAGAGGTACGTTTTGCAGATTTTCTTGATCTGTTTGTTACAATTCATGTTTCATTAGAGGGGAGAAAAGTACACTTCTTGTGTCAATGGTATAATCATTAAAAAAAATATCTATTAAAATCTTCACTTTCATGAAGAAGGTGAATATGTAGATGACCAAACACATAATTTTCATTCATATATTTTAAAGCATTAGTTATTAGTTATTTTTTTTTCAACATCTCATTAGTTATTAATATAAGAAGTTAAAAGAACATAATTCATAGACAAATATATTTGCTTAATTTAACACTTTTCTATTTTTCAATACTTAATTTGAATTAATACCCTTCTTATAAGCAAATTTCGAAAGTATAAATAAAAAGAAAGTGTGTTCATATATACAACTTCATTTGGAAGAAAAATTCAAAGACAAAGGGAAAAATCTCTACCAAATACCTATCCACCATTCAAACATCCCCAACCAAAACCCCATGACTTGGTTTACCTTATACATACAATATCTAATATCGTAATGCATGAATCTATACCTTTTTAAACACTTTTGTATATCTTTTTCCATCTTTCAAAAACTAACTAGCATATCTATCTCTTTCCTCTCTATATGAAATTAAATCATGTAAATGTCACAAATGGTTAATATACATTTCAAAGAGAGTTTGTTTCACGGTAAGTCATGTGACAAATTTTAGTATCTACAAAAAAATATTAGGTATAGAGTTTCGGGTTTATGAACAATATAACTAATACGTTATTGCGTAAACCGGTACAAATAGAGAGAATAAAAGGGATCAAAAATGCAAAGGAGTGCAAAATGTGTGACTCCCAATAGAAAAGACAAAAGTTTGTATAATGTTTTCATAGGTAACCTTAGTTAGGCCTTTCTCTTTCCATGTGATAACAAGATGCATATATATAAATGTCTCACAACCATTAGCTTTAGCCATTCTCATTGTTTTGGCTCATTGTATTATTATAGGAGCTAGGATACCATGGAGATACGAAAAACTCAAGTGGTCATGCTAGTTTTGTTGGCAATAATGAGTCTAATGGTGAGTCAAATGGCCTTAGCCGAGAAATATTCACGCTCAATGTCCCCTCATGACCAGCAAATAGCGGAAATGCAAGCCCTTAAAGCTTCATTGGTTCGTAGAAACCTACCTCCTTTGGTATCTCCTCCTCCTACTCCTCCTCAGGTATATATACCAAAGTTTCTCTATCGAAATTACGAGCTTATAGTATCGGGATGATTGAGTTTGTTCAAAAGGTTTTAGATGAAATCATTTCATCATTTTATTTTTGATAACCAATTTCATCATTTTATTAAAATGATATATATGGTATATGATGAATACATGGTGTAGGCAGTACCCGGTCCGCGAGTGTACCAAGTGATATCGTATGGTGCCGATCCAACAGGGAAATCGGATAGCACGGATGCGATATTAAAAGCTATGGAAGATGCATTTGAAGGTCCAAATCATGGAGTTTTGATGGAAGGTATAAATGATCTTGGAGGAGCAAGAATTGATCTTCAAGGTGGAAGCTACTTAATTAGCCGTCCTCTCCGGTTTCCATCAGCCGGCGTCGGAAATATCCTTGTAAGTATTTCTTAATTATTTTCCGATCTCAACTTTTGTCAAAACCATATTAAAGTTATTCATTGCAAGTCCACGCATAGAGTTAGATTTCTCCCGTACGTGTGAGTTAATATAGCGACATAAGTCATCTTCATTATCAATATTTGTCTTCATGTTCTATGTGGCGTGATATGACAATGCATCCATATGTGGAATCTTAGTTTAAACGTAAACTTGATTATAGATACTATTAGGTTTGGTGACAGATTGGAAAAGTAATTAAATCATTTTTCTTTCTTTCACGAGAATAGAATGATTCCTTTCTTTCTATGCATGTTTCTCTCATAATTTCAAACATTATGATTTTTTATAATTCCCCAACAGAAAGAAGTTTCTTTCGATTTAAAGTTCTTTATGAGATTTGTTTCCTTTTCTTTTTGTCTTCTTTTGCATTCAAATAGAAAAATATCTAAAATTCCTATCAAAGTTACAACTTTCCATGCTTTATAATTCGTCTATTTTCAAAGTTACAACTCAATTTTGTTATCTGAGAGTTAATTACATTCGTCTACATAATTTCTCAAGTTGAAATTTAATGACAAAAATAGAAAAAAATCTTCTGATTCCATTTTTTAACACATTCCATATTTTCTTAATTTCATGTGTTTCTCTTTTATAAGTTTAGTTATTCCATTTGTTATACATTTTCCTTTTAAGAAAAAAAAACATATTGATGGTTTATTTTCTGTTGACTTGTGTCACACGTTACAGATAAGTGGAGGAACACTTAGGGCATCAAATGATTTTCCAGTGGATAAATACCTAATCGAACTCATCGACGAATCATCAAAGTTCCAATACATTTTCGAATACATAACTCTCCGTGATCTTCTCATCGACAGTAATTATCGCGGTGGAGCAATCGCCGTCGTGAATTCTCTCCGTACAAGCATAGACAATTGTTACATCACAAGATTTGGAGACACAAACGGGATTCTAGTCAAAAGAGGACACGAGACTTACATTAGAAACTCGTTTCTCGGTCAACACATAACCGCCGGTGGAGACAGAGGAGAGAGAAACTTTTCCGGCACCGCCGTGAATCTGATGGGTAACGATAACGCCGTTACTGACACCGTTATCTTCTCGGCCAGGATTGGGGTTATGATAAGCGGACAAGCGAATCTATTGTCCGGTGTGCATTGTTATAACAAAGCAACCGGTTTTGGAGGAACCGGAATTTATTTGAAGTTACCCGGTTTAACTCAGAACCGGATTGTGAATTCGTATATGGATTATACCGGTATCGTCGCGGAAGATCCGGTTCAGTTACAGATTTCAGGGACTTTTTTCTTGGGTGATGCGTTTATTTTGTTGAAGTCGATAAATGGAGTGGTAAAAGGGGTTAATATTGTTGATAATATGTTTTCCGGTTCGGGTAATGGGGTCGAGATTGTTCAATTGGATCAGACCATTATGGGTTTTGTTGACGTTAACCAGGTGGTCGTTGACCGGAACAGTGTGAATGGTATGGCGGTTAAATCGACGGTTGGTAAAGGATCGGTTAATGGAAGTGGTACGTCGTGGACCGTTGATTTGAATCCGGTTTTGTTGTTTCCGGATTTAATCAAGCACGTGCAGTACACGCTTGTGGCGAGTGAAGCTGGGGCGTTTCCTGTTCACGCGATAAGGAACGTTACGGAGAATAGAGTGGTGGTTGAGACAAATGCTCCTGTTACTGCAAATGTTTATGTAACAGTGGATCAAGGAGTTTAATTATTGTTTTTGCAATAATAATGGTTTAATAATTCTATTTAAAAAATTGGTGGTTTTGGTTATTTTTGTGATTTTTAGTACTAGAAAAAAGAAGGAAAAAACTTGGAAATTGTGAATGCAGTTGAAGAGTTGGTGACAGACATTTACTAGTTGTTTTTTTCTCTGATATAAAATTCAATGCCAATGACTAATTTAACTTGCTTCTAAATTTCTATGTTTTTGACCAATAAAACCTAATGCTCTATTTTTCTTTACATTAGAATACTCTAAAAAAACCAGCTAAATCTATAATTCCATTAGATTTCTATAAAGCTTGCTGTGTTTAAGAATTATCTCTAAATGAAATTTTCTAGGGTCTATATTTTGACATTTAGATGTAAAGTAGATTAACTTATTTTACCACACTCAGTCTTCATTTTCAGTAATCACTTCAAATATTTCAAAAATGTATAATTCTGCAGGTTCTTCTTACTTCTTAGCATAACAAAGTTAGATACTCTATTGACAAAAAAGTGGTTGAAAATAAGAGTAGGTACTAATAAAATGATGAATAAATTTGGAAAAAGCAGACTTTATGACGAATAAAGTCTTTAAGATGGGTTGTAAACAAAGTCTTATAAGAATGATTTTATTTTGCCATAGAAAATCATCATTTTCTCTTTATTGATAAATGATAATACTGCAGAATATAGTGGAATTTAAACATTAAGTCTACATAATCTTCAAATTAAACTCATTTAAAACCATAAAATTACAGTAACTATATAATCAACAGCACTATGATTGATAAAATCTTTTTTATATATAAAACCACATAATTTGTTAATCATCTTGTTAGCAATAAAAATTCTAAAGACTTTAAGAACTTTCTTTAGCGTGTCTTTTCATATTTCCTTATGAATAAAGCAAAAACCACGCAAGTGTTTGATAATCGGAATTCGAGTCGGTACATAGGAAAAATAAATGAAAATTTAATAACAGACACAAACACGCTCATATCTACCTCCATCTTCTTCATTATCATTCTCTCTTTCTCTCTCTCAACAATTAAAAAAAAAAAAAATGAAACTGGATTTCTTTGTTTGCTTGTTACTATTTTCCATAACAATTTCAAATGAATTTGAGGTTACATTATCCTTAAGAAGAGACATGACAAAGCTTCTTGAATTTCAAGAAAAGATCCAAGAAAGACTTGCAATCACTCCAGCTCTTCCACCATTATCTTCTCCTTCTTCCCCATCTCCCAAAATGGTAACTTTTCCACATTCATTTTCAACAGACACAAATGTCCAAACTTAGATGCTTCTTCGTCGGTTTTCTTATGCATTTGTCTAGCTTGTTCGATCTTTGTCTGTTTCTTTTTTGTGTTATAGTTTTGTATCTATTTAGTAGATTTTGGTAATTCTTCTTTTAATGTATTTTCTCAGACCGCTGTCACAAATTCTAAAACGGTATAAAATTTAAATTACAGGCACGTGTGAGTGGAATTTGTGAGCATGTGAGTTTGGTTTTGTGCAGGTGGGGAAAGTAATATACCCGATTGGTTATGGAGCTGACCCAACAGGTGTACAAGACAGTAGTGATGCAATTCTTGAAGCTTTAACTGATGCTTTTAAGTTACAAACTGAGCTTCACATGCTGCCACGTGTCGTCGATCTAGGTGGTCTTGTGATTGATCTTCAAGGTGGCAGTTACAAGATCGGAAAACCTCTCCGGTTTCCTTCCGGCGGAGGAAATCTCCTGGTTAGTTCCTTAAGATACATTTTCGAAGTTCTTGCTCAAGAAAGTTTCGAAAAGTATGAATCTTAACCGATTTTTCGAGTAATTTAGGTGAAAGGCGGGACTTTTCGGGCATCGGAAGAGTTTCCCGGTGATCGGCATTTGGTGGAACTCGTAGCATCAGGCAAACCGATGAAAATGTCGTCGAAGGATGTGCTTTCCGAGCAGAAAGACCAGAGCTCAGGGATCTTCTATGAGGATGTGAACTTCAAAGACGTTCTCTTCGACTCAAGCTTTCGAGGCGGGGGTATTTTGGTAATTGACTCAGCTCGTATCCGTATATCCAACTGCTACTTCCTCCATTTCACAACACAAGGGATTAAAGTCCAAGGAGGTCACGAGACATACATTTCAAACTCCTTCTTAGGGCAACATTCAACGGTAGGCGGAGACAAAGAAGAAAGACAGTTTTCCGGGACAGGTATCGATCTCTCGAGCAACGATAACGCCATAACCGACGTAGTAATTTTCTCGGCTGGGATCGGTATCTCTTTAAATGGCGAAGCCAATATGGTCACAGGCGTGCATTGCTACAATAAAGCGACGTGGTTTGGTGGAATCGGAATTCTAGTGAAAGCGGAATTAACAAGGATAGACAATTGTTACCTGGATTATACAGGTATAGTCATTGAAAATCCCGTTCGCGTTCATGTCACAAACGCTTTGTTCATAGGAAACGCAAACATAGTCTTGAAATCGGTAAAAGGAACGATATTCGGGGTGACCATCGTCAATAACATGTTTGTCGGTTCTAAAGAAAACAACTTCCCGATCGTCAAGGTAGAAGGAGAGTTTCATCAGATTGATCAAGTCGTGATTGATCACAACAATGCGGAAGGGATGATGCTGAAATCGACAACCGGGAAGTCAAAGGTATCCGCGAACGGGACAAGATGGGTCGTTGATTTTTCTACGGTTTTGGTATTCCCAAACCGTATAAACCATTACCATCATTCGTTTCTTGCTCAGTCCGGGCAGATTCCTGCAACTGCGGTTACTAATGTTTTCAACAATGTTGTAGTTGTAGAAACCGATAGAGCTGTAACTGGAACCGTGTCAGTAATCGTTTATCAGTAAAACAACATTCTACATATCGATCATTTTCCTAACGACGAAGCTTGATTAATCGTATATATAATGTGAACCGGTCTATGCAAAGTTCGGACCACAGTGTATACATTTTGATGATAACAATTAATACCAGCAATCAGCAACCTCATCACTAGCGGCTTGTTCTGGCATTATCAGCATCTCGGGTGGACCAGACGCCTCGGTGGTGTTTGGAAATCACGTTTTCCGGGTTTCGCAATGTCTATATAAATCATCCTTCCATTGTACATCTGCAACAAATTGGTAACATTTTAGTTACTTTCAAGACATAAAAATGTAAACTTGTTTCATCCAACTTAAGCTCGAGTCGAAAAAAGAAGCATTTACCCTACGGTCCATCGTCTCTATAGCTAGAAAAGCATCATCTTGAGATTTGAATTGAATAAAGGCATAACCTTTTGATCTCTTCATTGACTCATCTTTAATAAGCTTAACTGTTTTGAAAGATAAAGAGTGAACTAACATCAATTTAGATTTAGTCACAGCAAGAAAACAGAGTATTTTGCAAACACATCAAAGCTAAAAACACACCTTCAGCTATTTCTCCAAAAGCTGAAAACTCCTTCTGCAGAAAATCTTCACTTGTAGAAAACGGTAAATCTGCAAATTCAAAACTAAAAGACATCAAAAACATAACAAAATCACCGAAATCAAGTTACATGCAACTTCAATTTCACTATAATTGTTAAATTCCAGATTTTTAAAAACTTCCAGAAACTATCACATAATACAGTCACTCACACACACACACACACAACACAAATCAATTAATTCACCATCAAGACCAGAATCCGAAATTTGTTCTGTATTAATACAGAACCGTATCCTAAACTCATCTAGAAACTGAATTAGAATCTAAAACCAAAGGATGATCCAAATCTTACTTCTAACCATGATTTTGCTTGCAAGAGGGTAATTAGTGAGTGAAGCTTGAATCTTTGGAAATCTACGGTTCCTGTAACTTGATAGAGAAGACGAAGTAGCCACAAATGAAGGAAAAGACAACGTCGCCGACCACATCGTTTCACAGTCGCCGGAGAGAGAGAAGAAGAAGAAGAAGAAGATACAATAATAATATCTCAGAACCGTTGTTTAATAACTTCTAAACGACGTCGTTAAATAAAAGCCCATTAAAGGCCCAATAATGGGGTTTATCTGACCAAATCTGGAAGTTTTTGTAACGATTGCGAAGGTTTGAGAAAAGGAAGGACTAAAATGGAAAAATGTGTTGTTGTTAAACCTCACGAGAACCCTAATTTCGTTTTCTCACTTTCTTTCACCATTTTCAATCTCTCTCTCTCTCTCTCTCTCTCTCTCTCTCTCTCTCTCTTTCTCTCCGGCGAAAAATGGCGATGTTTTCTCACCGTCTCCGACGAGTGTTACTCACAGCGACTTCTTCATTTAACCGATCGATCTCTCTCTCATCTCCAGCTTCCTTAGCACCACCGCCGTTCGATTTCCTTTCTGTATCGACGACGTTACAGAGATCTGTTTTAGGTCGTTCGTCGGAAGTTTCTCGAATTCCGGTGAGATTGTATTCGACGGGGAAATACAAGCTTTACAAAGAAGGTGATGAAATCACAGAAGATACTGTGTTATTCGAAGGATGTGATTATAATCACTGGCTTATCACTATGGATTTCCCTAAGGATAATCCTTTATCTCCTGAGGAAATGGTTTCTACTTATGAACATACTTGTGCTAGAGGACTTGGTATCAGGTGAAAATTTCTTTGATTTATTTTGTCATTTCTTATTGCAAATCTTAGCAAAAGCTGAACATTTTGGTTAGGGAATTAGAAACGGAATTTATGTTGAGTTTTGTTGGTGTTTATGGTTGAATTAGCTTGGAAGAGGCTAAGCAGAAGATCTATGCTTGTAGCACAACTACTTACCAAGGTTTTCAAGCAATTATGACTGAACAAGAATCAGAGAAGTTTAAGGGTATGGTTCAAATAGTCTAAATTGTTTTCCTTTATAGAAGAAACTATTTGACCTTGAGAAATTGATGAATCCTCTTTTGATTTGTATGTAAAAAGATCTACCTGGAGTGGTATTCATATTGCCAGATTCCTACATTGATCCTGTGAACAAGGAATATGGAGGTGAGTGTTGTCTCATTTTGGATATACAATTTTGGCTATTGGAACATTAGGTAAATGATTCTGATTCTTGTTTTTCAGGAGATAAATACGAGAACGGTGTGATTACTCATAGGCCACCGCCAATTCAGATGAACAGATCAAGATTTCGTGAAAGAGGTAATCCTAGATTTGACCGTCAAGGAGGAGGAGGAGGCGGTCCGCAAAACTTCCAAAGAAACGGAGGGTATGGTCAGCAGCAACCACCAATGCAAAGTGGTGGAGGAAACTACGGTCCTCCTCCACAAAGCTATGGACCTCCAGGACAAGGTCAGGGAACTCAAGGACCTCCGCAGAGCTATGGACCTCCAGGACAAGGTCAGGGAACTCAAGGGCCTCCTACACCGTTTCAAGGTGGTTACAACCAAGGACCGAGATCTCCACCACCTCCACCATTTCAAGGTGGTTACAATCAAGGCTCGGGATCTCCGGTTCCTCCTCCATTCCAAGGAACACCAGGCGGTTACGGTCAAAGCGGAGCTGGGAACTTTAGCCAAGGGCCACAAGGAGGTTACAATCAAGGAGGGCCTAGGAATTACAGTCCACAGGGGAGTGGAAACTATGGTCCTCCACCGGGAGCTGGAAATCCTGGTTATGGTCAAGGAGGATTCACTGGAGCTGGACAACCGCAGAATCCAACAATTCCACAGCCTGATCAGAGGATTCCAGAATGGAACAACAATAATCCCGCAGGCCAGCCCGGGTCTGACCAAGTAAGGACTTAACCACAAATCCTGTTAAGTAGAATCATTAAGCATTCGAGTACTCCATTTTCTGCATAATTGTTACTGATCTGTTTCTTTATTTTCAGTTTCCACAGGGAAGGAGATACTAGACAGAGAGATGACGCCTTGCTCTGCTGTGAATTGAGCTGAATAAGGAGAGAAGTGTCAAAGACCTTTTATTAAGTTCTTATAGTACATAGTATTTAATCATCTTTCTACTATTTAAGATTCTAGTTAGCCCTTTTCTTCTAAGTTGAACATGGTTGGTTGGTTGTTTTACTTGAATCACTCTTGCAAAACGTTCTTTTTGGTTCTAATTTGGTTTTGGTACCATATCCACTGAAAGATATTGTATTGGCTAAAGAAGTAATGATCGAACGGAAACTCTATTAAGCAAATTGAAAAGAAGATGGTGAACTGCGTAGAAACTTGGAGCTCTTTACATGGAGATAATGTTTCTAATAAAGCTACTAGACAATACTTTCTTGTCTCTTCTTGACTGGTGGCAGTTTTGCTAATACCCAAGTCGGAGACTCGTTAAGCCACAGTGCTTCACCTGTCTCCTTGTGCTTGAAATCAGGGGCTTTCGCATTTCTCTACACGAAAACAAAAAGTTAATATTGGTACAATGATCAATTGCTTCAAAAGATTGATAAGAACACTGAGCAAACGATACTACAAACCTTGGCAACTCTATTGTCCCACCATTTATCCGGATTCTGTACCAGTTCCTTCCATGATTCTTCTCCTACACCATTTCACACCAGATTTGGTTTATGGAAACACACAAAACATATGCCACATATCTGCACAAGTTACATATGAACATGGAAGGCAATGTGAAACTTTACCTTTAAGTTGTTTTACTGCTCTGGCTTTAGGGACAAGAACATCAAACTCGAGTCCTTCGAGTTTCGGCAAAACCCAATCAGGAGCCTTATTGAGCCACAGTGAGAGACTGCTATCCTTGTTTTTAAAATCAGGATGTCTTGGTTTAACCTATCCAAGAACAAACCGAGAAGTCATAAGCTAGTAGAGAAAGTTAACACACACAACATCAAAGTAATGTGAATAACATGAAGACGAATTGTTAAGCGCATGAGCCATTTACCAATCCGTTGGCTTTATTTTCGCGGTGATCCCACCATTCTTTCGGATTCTCGATAAGATGATTCCAAGACTCAGATGCTTCATCCATGACTACATCCTTCTTAACTCTAGCTAGAGAGTCAAAACATTAGCACAGAGATTTTGAAAACACATTCTTTTGACGAAAACCCATTACAAAAAGCTGGAGAATTATCCCCCTAAGAACCTTGCTCAGACCTAACGCATGAACTAGTTGCAAACAACAACACATACCATGGATTTAAGAAAAGAAAAGAAAAGAAAAGAGTTTTTGAAATTTGCATAAGACTTATAGGAAATATCATCTAAGACATACCAGGCTGCTTCTTGATGCCACTTTGACCCTTTTCAGATGATGTTATAACAACAGACGGTGAATTAGGCCGTACGAAATCGAGATTCTGGACCAGCACCTGTTATGAGTAAACCACCTTAAGTTACAATGATACAATGGAACTATTCATACAGATTCAAACGTAAATCGTAAAGCTTTTCGATCATTTCCATCCAATGAAACCATAACAAGGGACACACACACCTGGACATTTGCTTGTGCATAATTCATATAAGGAGGAGGAGAATCAATAAACAGCTTTCCAGAAACATGAATACAATCGTCTTTATTTATATACCGAGCTGCGATTTTCGCTAAATCGCCTTCGAATATTATCGGAATCCTAACACAAGCAAAGCCAAAAAAAACCTGGTTTTTAACATCAAATCACAAACAAAACACAAAACTTTATAATCTTGTGGATAAGGGAACTTCATAAGAATCACACCAACACCAAGAAATGAAGAAAATACCAGAAAGCAGAGGAATCTGAACCGGATCTCTGTGAAATTACAGTACCAGCCCAGAATTTACCATCAGAAGAAGCTTCGAATTGAACCGGTTGATCAACAAACCCAATCAGATTGACCCAATTCGCCATTTCCGTATTGTAAGCTATCTCATTTGGCCGAGGCAATTCACTCGTCGCCGTCACCGGCACCACCACCTCCGGCGACTTGACTCTTTGCTTCCTTCCGGGTTTTCCGGCGACGGCGAAGGTGGGGAAACGGATTTGGTGAGAGTGAGAGGTAATTCGTGTTCCGGTAGGGATCTGTGTTGCTCTTGGGTGGAGAAACGGCGAACATTCGATTCTTGTTAAGGATTTGGGAATCAAATTCATCTTTTCATAACAACGAGAACGAATGGGAATTTTGAATTGGAAGATAGAATTGGGAGACCAAAGAGAAACCCTAATTTATGTTTCAAAAGGGTTTAAGGAAACATTATTGAAGAAAAGGGGGAAGAAATTCCGACAAGGATTAGTGATTACTGATTAATTAGTGTCGTTTTTAGTTGGCGCGGAACTGTATCCTAAACTATTTTGGGCTTTAGTTGGGCTTGTGAATATTCAATCAAACAGATAATGGTGAATTGGTGATAACTAGAGAGGGTTCTTTGTTCTATTACCTCTATTTCTCTGCATTCTTCTCCACCGCTTCTGGTTGCTGGTTAAGATGGTTCTAAAACCGCGTTTTGGTCTTTCAGGATTTTTGGGTGTGCTTCAAGGTTTAGAATCTGTTCGATTCTTATATTTTTTTGGCATGGTTTAGTTCGTGGGAGTGAATTTGGTTCAGTGATTTGAGCTTGGGGTGAAAACTTTACTTTCTTCTTTTAATCAATACCCTTTCTCTTTGTTTTAGTTTTTTTGTGTCCTTTGATTTAAAAATCAAAAAAAAAGTTGGTGATAATTAGAGAGATAATTGGTTTATGGATGTTAAATTAACTAGAAATTTAAATAAATTATGTGTTAATAGATTATTGGTTTTAATTTTTTTTTCATATCAAAATATTATATTTTTGAAATATTAATGAAAATTAAGTGTTATTCAAGATTTAAGAAAAAAACCATTAGTTTGCACACTACATATAAAAAAAGACAGATTATAAGGTAAGAATGATTAGTTATGTTAAGCATATGGGACATTTACCGGTCCAATTGTAGGATGAATTGTTACTTCTATAATTAAATCAAAGTTACAATTTTTTTTTGTAAGGTTCAGACATAACCGGTCTTTAGTTTTAGAAGATCGCAAATTATAGAAAAAAAAAAGCGTTTTTGCATATTTCATAAACAAATAAGACGTTTTGTAGCATAAGTGATCCTAACTTTAAAACGCCGCATATCCATGTTTGGTGTATTTGGGTTCATGGCCAACCTTCGGTACATATCATTTTTTCATAATATTATATGGATACAAATAAAATATGCGTATATAGTGTAGCCATCTGTAGCCTTCGGACTAGACTAACTAGCATTGCATATCGAGAAGAATAATAAGCTAAATGTCATGCATATAAAACATGTAGATAAATTTGATTTCAGTCGTCATTTCGTAAATTGACATTTAAAGACAAACGTCTCACCTTTTCACGTTATAGCCGTTATTTTCTTAGTATAAAATATTGTAGGATGATACAATTAATTAACTTTAACTAGGAATAGGCTTATATTGACTTAGTCGTTGTTTGCTTGTCGAGGAAGTTAATTGTCCTTACTGAATGCTCAAGAGTCGCTTTATATATTTCTTAAATCTAACAATTTTTGTTGCTAACCCTTCTTAATCTAAGAATTGCTATCATAATACTTTTCAAAACATGATACAATATGTAAATTATAATGTCCCCTATACATAGACTTGAAATACACTAAATCTATTCATGAATCGTAGGACATTAGCTTATGTTTACCGAACAAATCAAATAAAGTGTTAACAAGTTCTGAATCCCCAAGTTTAAGCATGTGAGTGATATGTGAATGGAATTTTACAATAATTAATGCAAAGTTGACTTTATGATGTATACGTTACCCATAGGAATAGTCATAAAATTTGACCATAAAATAGGATTTCTGAATATTTCTTAATCAGCTGAAAACTAAAAATTGGGTAAAATTTCGACTGCGGAAGTCGTTCAAATTGATTAATCCTTTTTTCGACTATTTCATTCGATTTGTCGGATTCGTTGGAGGAAATATCAGCATAAATAACTTTTTTATGTTTGTAAATTATCGCCAACATAAAACAAAGAAAACCTTACGCGTTTAGTTGTAGTATATATATGACTAATTATACATTTTACATGGATCTTACAGTTTGACTTATTTTCATTGTACTATTCACTCTTCCATGTTTAACTATACATTTTACGAAGACATTTCAAAGTCTTAGAAGTGGTCTTTTATTATACATACGAAAGTATTTTCATGTACTTATACATATATAGATTCCTGAAATATTATATACGCATCAATATGTTAGTTGAAATGTTAATAAAAATACTGATATATTGATGAAAATAGAAAACATGTTACTTCAAAAACAATTTCAAGGTTTCAACTAATTAACTGAATTAAGAGATAATTATTAAAAAAAAATTACATATTCTATTGGAACAGATAAGAAAATAATTTATTCAACAAATATTATTTGAAAATGCTTACTTGATCGACTAGTAAAAGCAATATTTCCAAAATCTTATTCCCCTAAGTAACATCACGATGATAATGATCATATAATCATAATTATCTAAGACTAGCTAAAAGCAACTAGATTATAAATCAAGATCTCTCATCATAAACTCCTCCAAAGTTGCTGTCTCACGATGAAAGTCATGGTAATAATCCATTTGATCCAAACCATCAAAACTACTATTCTCGGAATATTCCCTCAATAGATCATGATCTTGTTCAAACGCCGAGCTACTTTCATCGCCCAACTGATACGACATCGTTGCTTGATCCGAACCTGACCAAGTCACGTGATGCTGCTCGTTACTCACGTGCCGGTTAACCACATGATCATGATCATAATGATTCTGGTTGCTGGATACCGGAAATATTACTTCTTTAGAGATTGTAGTAGGAGACCCAAAGTCTAGAGTTACCGGACCTTTTCCGCGGCTGGATTCACCTCTCGCAGAACGTCCGGTAAATTTCTGAACTAGGGCTCGGAAATTGCTAGGGTTTGCGTTTAGGAGAGTCGTTGGTATGGCTCTCCTAGAAGCCCTCGATCTCCTCCCGGCGACTTCATGCGCCGTGGCACCACCATCTTCGAGGGTAGATCCCGATGATGACATCACGTTAGTGGCGTTGAAGCACGGAGTTATCCCTTGAACTTGGTGTTGTTCATAGTGTTGTAACCACTGGTCCGCTCTAGAGTTGTTGTTGTTCATTGGAATTTTTCTTTTTTTAGGTAAGAAAAATTATTTCTATTTTTTATGTATTTCATTGCATTGGCATTAGGATTAAGGTTAAGGGTACTTATATGCGGAGGATATGCAATTTCCTGATAGTCGTTGACGTTGACTTGTACCTTGGAAGGTTTAATATGTTTTGTATAAATATAATTTCGATAAAATAAATTGGGCAGTGTGTAAATCATTTTGAGTGTTGAGAAAGTATTTGTATAAACTATAAATTACGTATTTATATGAGTGTTTGTTCACAACTTCACATCTGAAGCTTCTCTTGATTTTGACTTTGGGTTTAATTAGTGCTAGGCCTAGTAAGGGTTTATTAACCAAAATGCTTAAATTAAATATGTTCCTAAATATTGTAAACTTTAAACGAGAAATTTCTAAAATTTTAGACCGCAAAACAATATCCCATACAAGATTTTTTATAAGTGTAAAATTACTGATTTATAATCTTAATCAATTGAACGATGAACATTATACTACTTTCAATTGGTTAGAAAAATCAACTTTATCATACTAATAAATAACCCGGTTTATTAAGTTTCAAAATAACGTTCTCATATGAGAAGTAACTTGTTATACTAGTTACTATTCATGAAAGTACAATAATATCAATATTTTAGATTGATAGAGATGGAGTGATTATGAACTAAATTTATAGGAAGAGACAAATGGTGATTGTATCAAGCATGATCTTAGAGAGAAAGACTTAACTTCGATGATTTCCTGTCTCTTCGGTTCTCTCGATCGTTTACTGGTCAATGCATCTCTTTTGTTTTTATTTATTTATAAGATATGTTCTTTTCTCTAAAAAAAAATATGATATTGAAATTTTATGATGAAAGTTACATATTCCAGTTTACCAAGTCTTTGCTTTAATTAAAGAAAGAAATTATCATCACTATGTGGTCGAATATACGAGCTGTAAAAAAGTAGTATTTGGGGGATTTAGTTTCTCATGTTTAGATATTTGATTTGGTCGAACACTAATTTATATATTGGTAGAATACTGATCAATCTTATATAATGGAATATACTGTTAAATTGCATTATTGAGTTGTTGCGATATGAGATCGTAACATACATATATATAATAATGCTAGCACCTACATAATCTGCCAAGTAAAAAATCTAAAAATGAAATATAGTAATAATAATAGAGATATGCTAAGTATATGATATATAGATCTAGAGAATTATGTAACTTCGATTTAAGAATGTGTTTAAATTGCGTTAAATTTTATTTACACGATATAAACTACCTCTTAACTTGAGTATAGTGTGTAGTTAGGGTAGCTAGCTGCATATAGGAGAGTTTTGCATTGATTTATAGGGACTCTTGATTGGTTGAAATTGATTTTGCTTCTTGATAAATTTGTTAGTTTTAACTTTTAGTAGTGTTTTTTACCAAGTAAAAAAAAACTACCACCTCATTCTCCATTGCTGAAAATTTCGAACTTAGAATTTAGAATGTTTGCTTTATTCGATTAAACCAATTTTCACATATTAGATCGATTTCTTATATACTCCCTCTGTTCCAAAATATAAGTTGTTGTAGGTGTTTTTTTTTTTTCAAAATATAAGTTGTTTTGAGGATCCTAGGTACTTTTCATCTTTATTGAATATTGTGCGACCAATAATATTTTGTAGTGTTTTTAGGTTTGATTAAATTATGTTTATTATGTTTATTATATATATTAAATGATATTTTTTATAAGAAAAAATAGTTTCTTAATCTTTGTGCTTTTAGGTAAAATAACTTATATTTTGGAACGGAGGGAGTATATATATATATATATGGTCAGGAGCGCGTTTGTAAGTAGTCTATATTCGAATGGTTGAACTCAACTTTTTTGTTTAACGAACAAGAAAGTATAAAAAGAATTGTTAAAAAAAAAAAATGTTACAAAAGGATTGTCTATATATATGCATGGTGTGAGCAATGACGAGAAGCTGCTAACGTCGCTTAATACTATAAACAAAATTGGTCAATAACGCAATTTTATTGTTATTAATTAGTTAGTGTATGTATAATACCAACGCGGCTATTTTATTGTCACTTAACCCTAGCTAAAACATATTTAGTTACCGTTAACGAGCTGTCACTTGTACGTTAATTAGACGGTGGATTAATAATTAATTTGGTGAAGCTTCCTCCGTATAACCATTAAAATACACAATTTTAAATACTGAAAGATATAATGTACAATAAAATTATTACATTACAAATAAAATAATTAAGCTCGAAGCCAAGTTGCTAAAGATTAGCATAAGTCACTATCATTGTCTTCGGATTAGAACGTAAAGTTTCACATATGTATTATTTATTATATTTTTTTTTACTATTGTGGGGATCCCAACGGTTTTCAAGGCCAAAAGACTAATTTCACGAACCCACGTTTCACCCCCATTTTTCGGTGGTGGCGAGGAGTCGAAGCCAAGTGGCGTATTTCACAGCAGTGAGCCCATTACCACCAGGCGGTTATGGTCTGGTTATTTATTATTATTAGACAATCTCTATCTATGTGTCTTACCAAGATCTTGTGTAATTAAAAAAATGAAAAAAAGTTCTTAAATAAGAACTTTAAGATCTTGTGTCTTGCTAAATGGTGTGTTGTGATTGGTTGAATGTATTTTTAATAAATTAAAATTTAAATAAAGAATATAATAATATTAAAATTACTAAATTAGATCTTTATAGATAGAGATCTCTTAGGTGTTATTAAATTAATATTTCAGTTTTTTAACTTCATACAAATAGTATATAGTGTTTTAATATCACTCAATAGAGTTGTAAAAGTCTATGAGTAATAAGTCCGTTATCCAGTCCAATACATGTTTTTACTGTACCCTCAAATGTGTAATCTTAATATCTCATTTATATTTTTGTAGGAACCTAAAACCGTGGATACTCTCTTGATTTTTTGACTATATGGTATGGACGGGACTTGGTACGTTCCTCGTCACATGAGTTGAGTGAGTTGGTCAAACATGTTGACTAGAAACCTCAGGTCTTAGTTCTTACCAATGTTCGAGGAGCCATGATTAAGTCGTTGACAAGTGACTTATATTTATTTTATTTTTCCCAGGAAAACCTCCAAGATCCTTCATTTGAATTCAAACTTCTCTGTTGACAAAGAGATAACAGATATTCAAACTTATTAAACAATTTACTTTATAGAATTGTCCTTCAACTTTTCATATTTCTTTTTGGACTGTATTTAAAAATATTATGATTTCCTTAGATCATTTTAGATTATTCAAAACAAAATTATACACTAAAAATAAAACGAGTTATGCCGAAGTGTGCCGTGTACTATTCAAATAACTGGAGAGGGTCATTGTCGTGCCCCGGTTTCAGGAAAATATGTATTGTATGCGAAAAGGCTTAAAAAATTGATTTGACTACCTATGTCACTAAAGTGTACTTATCTTTTCTGTCATAGGTTTTGAGAGAACTTCAGAGTTAAGCGTGCATGAGTTAGAGCAATTTAAAGATAAGTGACCTACTAGGAAGTCATTATGAATGAGGACAAAACACGGACAAAAATCGCGTGGTGATATATAGGATCAGTAAACAAGACTTTCGAACCTCACAGGCTAACGCACCGACCGTCGGACAGGGTAGGCGTTACAGTTAGCCTCTGAAAGTTTTTATTATAAATTGTATTGAGCCAACAGATTAAGGATTGAAGAATTCAAATGCTTCATCTTTCGATTCAAATTAAATCCCTTCATTGATCTCTAAGTTTATAGTGCAAGTTGAAAACTGACTATGGTGTTTCCACAAGTAAAATTTAGATTTCAACTTGTATATACTTTTTGGTATCTATATAACTCTTTAATATATATATTAAAGAAAATCTAGAAAAGTTTCGATAAGATTAAAGAGTTATATAGATACCAAAAAGTATATACAAGTTTATGAGGTTACTCAAGTTTTCGATACACTAAATTATGGCTTTTTCTTTTGACCTAGCAGTCATCTTCATGAAGAGTAGACCGAAGAGAATAAGAAGAAAACGAAGAGAAATATGCAAAAGCCATGAACCGACATGTGAGAGTCGATCGAAACTTCCTGCTAAATCCCTTATGAGGTTTAAATCTGTCTCAAAGCTTTGGTAATCCTTGATTTGTTCCCAATATTTCACCAAACGTTTCCTAAAGGTCTCGTCGCCGCGTATTTACATGTGGTTGGGCTTTGATGACAACAAAATTGTATTACTATTATCGTCATCTTCTACTCTTGACTCAGACGGTACTATATCTTCCTTTGTAATTGACCAAGATTTGACAATCCCCGCGATGGAAGGCTACTCCGTCTCTCAAGTTTTTCGCGATTTGATGTGCTTTATAAATGGGGCAAGTGCACAAATATATAACACTACCACTAGGCAACTTATCTTCTACCAAACATAGATAAATCCAACATGATGGTTGAAGATCACAAGAGTAAGAAAATCATGTACCATATAGGACATGACCCAATTCATGATCAATATAAAGTGGTTTGCACAATTTCAAGACCCGATGAATTTGGAAAGTTCTTAACATTCGTGTCAGAGCATTGGGTCTTTCTACTAGGAGGAGATGGATTAAGTCAATGGAGAAATATTTCAAGCTCATGTCCACCACATTTGCCTTTAACGCAAGGACTGACTATCAATGGGCGTATGTATTACCTCGCTTGGGTTCGTGCATGTGTTTTATCCTGTGCTTGTGAGTTTCAATATTAGTTCTGAAGAAATCAGTATGCTCCAAGGACCAGAAGAAGTTTTTTTATTTTTATTATAGAATACGGTGGAAGAGTAGCTCTTTTACATTCCGATCTTGAGGAAAAAGGTGAGATGGAACTATGGGTTATGGAAAATGTAGAGAAGGATAAGTGGTCAAAGAAGACCTTGGTGTTGCATTCTTTTCATAGTGAATATGCATATTAGCATATAGTTGATGACATGAGTTTGAAGGTAGAAGGTACAACTAGAAACGGTGAGGTTATCTTGGTTCTTCAAAATACATCTCGTACTCGAACCGGAAATATTATCGTTGAACCTCATATTACAACACTTTTCTACATTTTCTTTACAATATACAAGACAATCATTTGAGAAAAGTTCAAATCGAAGAACCATCGAACCACTACCTCACCAAATTGTGGGACGTTATTGGTTTGGATGATATCGAAAACTTAATGTATCTTTAATAGCTTATGTGTTTTTTCTTACCTTTTTAGGTTTTTTGTTTGGAAACATTTTATTTAATTTTGTTTTGATGTTTTTGTTCTTTGTTATGTCGACCACATGCCCCACATCGTCCATTAACACAAGGATTGAGTATCAATGGCCGTACGTATTACCTCGCGTAGTTTCGCTTGCATGCGTTTTGCCATGTTCAATGGTAGTATATTAGCGAGTCTCTTAGAGTTAAAATTTTTTTTGAAAAAGGAAAATGGAGAGAGAGAATAGAAACTCTTAAGAGAAGTATTATAAACTTTTATGTGATTTCTAGTTTTGTAATTGGTTCAACATTTTAATTTTTATATTTGATTTAATTACATCAAAAATATTAGTATTAAATTAGTTAGAAACTCATTTAAGAAACTTTATTGTTGAACTTGCTCTGTTGTGCTCCAAGTACCTGAAGATGCCTTATGATGTCATTATTTATACAAAAATTCTCTAAAATACCACACTTTGAAATTTTGTTTCCAAAAGTACCATTAATTTTTAAAAGTTTCAAAAATACCACAATTTTCAAAAAAAAATCAAAAGTTTTAAAATTACTACAAACACAAAAATTGATCTTTAAAGGTTTAAAATTTAAATTTTTGGATTTAGGTTAACTATTGTACAATTATGATATAATTTTAGGGGTAGGATGTAGGTTTAGGGTTTAGTTTTAAATATTTAAAGTTAATTTAAATTTTGTGGTATTTTTAGAACTTTTGAAAAGAATGGTATTTTTGAAACTAAATTGGTGGTAGTTTTGGAAACAAAACTTAAAAAAATATGGTATTTTTAAGAATTGCTCTTATTTATATTGATCTTATGAAATACGGTGGGAGAGTACTAGAATCTAAAACCAAGTGTTACATATATATCGGAACACTTAATGTAATTTTTGTTTTGGTATGATGAAAGATTTAAGACCCTATGATCCAATCGGAAATCAAACCTGGAAGAGAAAAAAAACACGAGGTACCAAGAATTTCACTAGCAATAATATCAAGGAGCCTTTTATAGCATAATCAAAGAAATTGTTTTTTCTTTTTTTTTTCTTTGAATTTAATATTAAATTAATTCAAAGAAACCATGTTTTTGTTTGAGCTTTTAGTTTGAGATAGTAAACGTGTTACAAATTTGAAACTGATAAAACAGAGAACTAGGCTTGGAGGCCTTCCTCGCATCTTCGATATCCTATCATTTTTTATCGATATTAATCTATTTCTTATTTGCTTATCGATGAATCATATAAACCGAGTTCTGGTATTTCGCAGTTTCCAAATAAATAGTTTTACCAAATAGTCTTATGCTGATTTAAGGTTTATTCATGTGAAGACTAATTTACTTGATGACCAAGCCCTTTGAGCTCTGAAGAAACGAAGCCGTTTTGTGTCTCACAGTTAACTGATAGTAAATGTATACTATCAGTAAACTTATCCGTTTGGGACCACTAGAGGAAAACAGCTACAAAGCATGAAGAGGCAACGTACTTGTTTGTCTGCTAGTGTTCTTTAATGTGCAACGGCTTGATTATTCGAAGCTCTGATAAAAGCAAAAGAAACGTTGCGTTTTGGTTTAAAGTGCAACGTTTTGTGGTTGTTGCTTTAGGTCAGAACAAGGGCAAAAGGTGTCTCCATATAAGAAGGACACAAAGATAAAGAGAGGGTTACAGATTTTGAGACTGATAGAGAGAGAAGTGAAAACTTGTTTTAGTATAAGATTGATTCAAGTTTTCTCTAAGAGATAGATTAGCTTGAGTAATCTTTAAGCGCTAGTGAAGGGCATTAAGTGTATTGCTAAGCTTATCTATTGTAATCTCTATCAAGAATCTAGTGGATTCCGAGCTAAGACTCGGCGAGACGTAGCGACCCTTGTTAATGGGCGTGAACTCGATAATTTGGTGTGTTCCTGTTTTTACATTTCTCTACAAACTTCTTCTTAACTCTCTACAAACCCAAAACACTCCTATCTTTGCTCTGTTTTGACTCCTCTGGTTTAACTTTGCAAAGAATCAATCTTTCTCTTGGTTTTATTCTTGGTTTGTATTGGTGTTTCTCTTTAAGGAAAGTCGACGCCTTTAGCTTGAGAAAAACCTTACAGATTGGTATCAGAGCCAGGTTCTCTTGAATCTGGTTCCATATTGGTCTAGTTACAGAACCATGTCTTCGGCAAGAATAGAAGTTGAGAAATTTGATGGACGAGGTGACTATACTATGTGGAAAGAAAAGCTGTTGGCTCAACTTGATATCTTGGGCTTAAGTGTGGCTTTGAGATCTGATAAGAAGATCGTGATAGTCACTGACACAGAAGGAATAGTGGTGGAAGAAACTGAGAAAAAAGAAGAAATTTTAGAAGAAAAGAAGAGGAAAGCGAGGAGCACCATTGTGTTAAGTGTCTCTGATAGAGTTCTACGGAAGATTAAGAAAGAGCAGACTGCAGCTGCTATGCTTGAGGCTCTAGACAAGCTATACATGTCTAAAGCACTTCCAAACAGGATCTATCTGAAGCAAAAGCTATACGGTTTCAAGATGTCTGAAAGTTTATCCATTGAGAGTAACATTGATGAGTTTCTTCATATCATAAATGATCTGGAGAATACAAATGTGTTGATTGCAGATGAAGATCAGGCTATTCTATTACTGATGTCTTTGCCAAAGCCTTTTGACCAGTTGAGAGATACTCTAAGATATGGATCAGGGAGAACTATACTAACGTTAGATAAAGTAATTTCTGCTATATACTCAAAGGAACTTGAGTTTGGATCTAACAAGAAGAGTATCAAAGGTCAAGCTGAAGGCTTGTATGTTAAAGAGAAGAATGACATGAGAGGAAGGTCTGAACATAGGGAGAAAAGTTCTAAGTCTCAAAGGACCAGGTCCAAGTCTAAAAACAAGAAAGGATGTTGGATCTGTGGAGAAGAGGGACATTTTAAGAACACATGTCCAAACAGAAACAGAGCTCAAGTCAGACTTAGAGACAATGGAGGTAATAGAGGAGAAAACCACAATGGAAATGGTAATCTTGCAGAGGCTACAGGACTATATGTCTCAGAGGCATTATCTTCAACTGATGTACATCTTGAAGATGAATGGATAATGGACACAGGTTGCAACTATCACATGACTCATAAACGGGAATGGTTTGATGAGCTAAATGAAGATGCTGGAGGATCTGTGAGAATGGGAAACAAGACAATGTCCAAAGTGAAAGGTGTTAGATCCATCAGAATCAAGAATGAAGATGGCCTGAGTATTGTCTTAACAACTGATGTACATCTTGAAGATGAATGGATAATGGACACAGGTTGCAACTATCACATGACTCATAAACGGGAATGGTTTGATGAGCTAAATGAAGATGCTGGAGGATCTGTGAGAATGGGAAACAAGACAATGTCCAAAGTGAAAGGTGTTGGATCCATCAGAATCAAGAATGAAGATGGCCTGAGTATTGTCTTAACAAATGTCAGGTATATTCCTGAGATGGATAGAAATCTCTTGTCGTTAGGAACTCTCGAGAAAGCTGGATTTAAGTTTGAATCTGAGAATGGAGTCCTGAGTGTCAAAGCTAGTGATCAAGTAATTCTTACTGGAAGGAGATACGACACTCTCTATCTACTCCAATGGAGACCAACTGTGGAAGAATCCCTAGTTGTTCAAAGAAAACAAGATGATACTGTGTTGTGGCACAGGAGACTAGGGCACATGAGTCAAAAGAACATGAACATACTGATCAAGAAAGGATTCTTAGACAAGAAGAAAGTATCTACATTTGAGACGTGTGAAGAGTGTATCTATGGTAGAGCAAAAAGAGTTGGTTTCAATCTAGTTCACCACGATACCAAAGAGAAGCTTGAGTATGTTCACTCAGACCTCTGGGGAGCACCTTCAGTCCCATTTTCTCTTGGTAAATGTCAATACTTTATCACTTTTATTAATGACTTTACAAGGAAAGTTTGGGTTTACTTCTTAAAGACCAAAGATGAAGCTTTTGAGGCTTTTGTTGTGTGGATTAATCTGGTGGAGAATCAAAGTGGAAAGAGGGTAAAGACTCTAAAAACCGATAATGGTCTTGAGTTCTGCAACCATACATTCAATGAATTCTGTGTCTCAAGAGGAATTCAAAGGCATAGAACCTGTGCTTATACTCCACAACAAAATGGAGTTGCAGAACGTATGAATAGGACGATTATGGAGAAAGTAAGAAGCATGTTATGTGATTCTGGACTGGAAAAAAGGTTCTGGGCAGAGGCTACTCTCACTGCTGTCACTCTTATCAACAAAACTCCCTCATCAGCTCTGAGTTTTGAGATACCAGACAAGAAATGGTTTGGTAAGTCCCCTGCATATAGTTACCTGAGGAGATTTGGGTGTGTTGCCTTTGCACACACCGATGATGGAAAGCTCAGTCCTAGAGCTAAGAAGGGAATTCTTCTAGGGTATCCTAGTGGAATAAAAGGGTACAAGTTGTGGTTGCTAGAAGATAAGAAATGTGTTGTTAGCAGAAATGTCACATTTCAGGAGGAAGCAACCTACAAAGATGTAAAACCAAGAAAGGAGACTTCTGGAACTCAAGATGAATCTACTGAGGAATCATATCTGGATTTAGATCTTGATGCAGGAGAGGAAATGATCTCAGGTGGAGATCATGTCATTGATTCTGAGCCAGTTATAGTTGATGGAGTTAGATCTCCCAGTCATGTTCCTGCTACTCCTGCTACTAACACTCCCCTGAGTCACCATGGAAATGAAGAAGATGAGTACGAAGTAGCAGATTCACCTCCTAGTTATCATTTGGCTAGAGACAGAGTAAGAAGAGAAGTGAGAGCTCCAGCAAGATTTGATGATGAAGACTATTTTGCAGAAGCTCTGTACACTACAGAAGATGGTGGAGAGATTGAGCCAGTAGATTACAGAGTAGCAAGAAGAGATTCAAGCTGGGAAAGATGGAAAAGAGGAATAGATGAAGAGATGGAATCTCTGGAGAAAAATCATACCTGGATTGTGGTAAAGAAACCAGTGAATCAAAAGGTGATTGGTTGTAAGTGGATCTACAAGTATAAACAAGGTATACCCAGGGTTGAAGAACCAAGGTTCAAAGCAAGGCTTGTGGCCAAAGGATATGCTCAGAGAGAAGGGATAGAATATGATGAAGTCTTCTCTCCAGTGGTGAAATATGTATCCATAAGGATACTACTCTCCATTGTTGTTCAAGAAGACTTAGAACTTGAACAACTTGATGTCAAAACAACCTTCTTACATGGGGATCTAAAGGAAAATATTTACATGTCTCCTCCTGATGGCTATGAATCTAGATTCAAGGATGATGAGGTATGTCTCTTGAATAAGTCTCTCTATGGCTTAAAACAAGCTCTGAGACAATGGAATGAAAAGTTTGATTCATATATGTCTGAGATTGGTTTCACAAGGAGTATGTATGATAGTTGTGCTTACATCAAAAAGCTCAGTGATGGCTCTTTAATGTATCTCCTCATCTATGTGGACGATATGTTAGTTGCAGCCAAGAACAAAGAAGAAATAGATCAACTCAAGCTTGATCTGAGCAAGAAGTTTGAAATGAAGGACCTTGGAGCTGCAAAAATGATTTTGGGTATGGAAATCACCAGAGACAGAGTTGCAGGTACTCTCATGCTGTCTCAGGAAGTATATTTGAAGAAAATTCTTCAAACTTACAACATGATGGACTCCAAACATACTCTGACACCTCTGGGAGCTCACATGAGGCTCTGTTCTGCATCATTGGAAATGATTGCTAAGGACGAGGATTATATGAAGTTTGTTTCATACTTTAATGCAGTAGGAAGCATCATGTATGCCAGGATAGGCACAAGGCCTGATCTTGCATACCCTGTTGGTGTTGTCAGCCGGTTTATGAGCAAGCTAGTTGGTGATCATTGGCTTGGAGTTAAATGGATTCTTAGATACATCAAGGGTACAGTGGATACTAAACTGGTTTACAAGAAGAATCAAGATTTCAAGATTGAAGGGTATTGTGATGCTGATTATGCAGCAGATCTTGACAAGAGAAGATCAATCACAGGGTTAGTTTTCACTCTTGGTGGTAATACAATAAGTTGGAAGTTTGGTCTGCAGAGAGTGGTGGCTCTCTCCACCACTGAGTCTGAGTATATAGCTCTCACTGAAGCTGTAAAAGAAGTTGTGTGGTTGAAAGGTCTCATAAAGGAGTTTGGTTATGATCAAAAGGCTGTGGAGATTCATTGTGGTTCTCAAAGTGCGATTGCTCTCTCCAAGAATAATGTTCATCATGAAAGGACCAAACACATAGATGTAAGGTTCCATTACATCAGAGAAGTGATTGCAAGAGGCGACATTGATGTGGTTAAGATATCTACTGAAAGAAATCCAGCTGATATCTTCACAAAGATCTTGGCGGTGAGCAAGTTTCAAGCAGCATTGAACTTGCTTCAGGTCAAGACTGAGTAGTAAAACTCAGAGGATCCGAGTCTGGAGTCCAGGAACTAGATTCAAAGGTTATCTCTCTCTATCTCTCTTGTTATTCCTTGTTTAAGACTTGTCATCAGGTAATTTAGGTGGAGATTTGTGAAGACTAATTTACTTGATGACCAAGCCCTTTGAGCTCTGAAGAAACGAAGCCGTTTTGTGTCTCACAGTTAACTGATAGTAAAGGTAAGTTTACTATCAGTAAACTTAGACCACTAGAGGAAAACAGCTACAAAGCATGAAAAGGCAACGTACTTGTTTGTTTGCTAGTGTTCTTTAATGTGCAATGGCTTGATTATTCGAAGCTCTGATAAAAGCAAAAGGAACGTTGCGTTTTGGTTTAAAGTGCAGCGTTTTGTGGTTGTTGCTTTAGGTCAGAACAAGGGCAAAAGGTGTCTCCATATAAGAAGGACACAAAGATAAAGAGAGGGTTACAGATTTTGAGACTGATAGAGAGAGAAGTGAAAACTTGTTTTAGTATAAGCTTGATTCAAGTTTTCTCTAAGAGATAGATTAGCTTGAGTAATCTTTAAGTGCTAGTGAAGGGCTTTAAGTGTATTGCTAAGCTTATCTATTGTAATCTCTATCAAGAATCTAGTGGATTCCGAGCTAAGACTCGGCGAGACGTAGCGACCCTTGTTAATGGGCATGAACTCGATAATTTGGTGTGTTCCTGTTTTTACATTTCTCTACAAACTTCTTATTAATTCTCTACCAACCAAAACACTCCTATCTTTGCTCTGTTTTGACTCCTCTGTTTTAACTTTGCAAAGAATCAATATTTCTCTTGGTTTTATTCTTGGTTTGTGTTGGTGTTTCTCTTTAAGGAAAGACGACGCCTTTAGCTTGAGAAAAACCTTACAATTCACGTTTCAATGTCCTCATTATATTGTGTCATTTTATTACTTGCTACTTTGTTATGCGTTGTGTATATGCAAATTTCAAAAATTGAAAAACACAAGTAAGTTGTTTTCCAAAATCCATATTCTTTTCAATATATATATATATATATATATATATATATATTTTTTTTTTTTTTGACGTTATATATACATGTTGTCATGTGCTTTTAGTTTTATATTAGAACTCAATTTTTTTTCTGTTTTTCATATTCTTTTGACATATGTGCTCTGCTCTAACAAAGATGAGTCATAAACTTTGGTTTTTCACACTTCTTCTAGTCGACTAAACTAAAACAAATTGGTTTCTTTTTCTCTTTTTTACGTTTGCTAGGACAATGAATTTTTGTTTCTCATTGAAAGGACTTCTTTGTTTATCGAACAAACGAGCTATCATAAATCTTTTTATATCCACAGCCAATAATAGGCACTCCATGTTTAAAAGATGTTACAAAATCAACAATAACTCATCAATTACGAATATTTAAGAAGATCATACCTATATGCCCTAAAAGAATAGCAAAGGAACTTTCGGTATATTTTGCATCTATATAATATATTAAAGAAAAAATCTCTAGAAATCGAATTTCATGTGCACCTTTAGGAATCAAACCCCAACTATGGTGTGAAAGGAGTAAATCCTTAACCACTAGCCAAAAAACTTTCACAAATTTTATACTCCCTCCGTTTGTTTTTAACTGATGTTTAAGGTTTCTACATTCCTATTAAAAAATCATTAAATTTATCTTTTTTTTGAAATAAATTATTACGTTTTATTTATCCAAGACATTTCAACCAATAAAAATTCAATTTGCAAAATTTCAAGAATCAAAACACTAAAAAGTCAATTAATTATGCATTGGTAAGTGAGAACATCACTTATTTGTGAACAAAAAATAACTTCTAAAACTTCATTTAAAAACAAACGGAGAGAGTATACATTAACTGTTAATTATGATACTAATGAAACTATATACTTAAATATGATTTTTTTTTTTAAAACAAATATTACTAGAAAACTGGTCCATCTCCAAATTTATTAAATGTACATATCGTGTTTACTACTGTTCACATCATCCATTAGATTTAACATCCAATATTAAATGTACACAACACACACTTTTTTGTGAATGGCACAAGATTTTTCAAGAACGAGACAAGAATAACAAAGAGAAGAGATTACGATAAAGATTGTGTAATGATATTGCTCCAAGTTATCTATGAGGAAAGAATAGAGCATATGGAACGATTATGTAACGATGGTAATACGATTAAGTAACAGAGCTAACTTACCAATCGGAGGAAAGAGGAAGACAACCGCTCCGATGATCTCTCTGAAGAAGAGAGTACGGAAAGGATAATGCAGCGACAAAGCTAACTAGCCAATCGGAAGGAAGAGGAAGACGATCTCTCTGATGTTACGATAATCTCTCCACAGAGAAAATTGTCGTTCCGATGATTCTTGAAGAATAATGAGCGAGCCAAGAGGGAAAGAGAGTTTGAACAAAGGAATATATTTGTCTCGAAAACGAGTCAATTTCTTGCTGTCACCCAAATAAATGTCGCACTAACCGTAAGTTGGTATTTTTACTCAGGTGAAAAAAAAACTTGAAAATGTCACTGTTGACGAATATAATATCAATATTTTTTTTTGTTTTTAGAAAGAAATTAAGCATTCTCTTCCACTTAATCACCTTTTTTGTTTCTCTTGAGATGCGCGATGTGTTTTTTTTTCTGCAATAATTTTACATGTGTAAAAGGAAAACTTAATAAAAGTTAAAACTTTTTTTAGGGTAAAAGACCGTTGGTTTATCAAAAACTCGAAATCGAGTGAGGCATCAAATGAGTATGTGGAACCATATGTATGTATATATTATATATAACATATTTACATTTATGTCAACTGATAATATAAAGACAGAATGCTACAAAGTATGATTTAATAATCCTCATCACTGATTTCAGTTAGTTGTTTTCAACATTTAAAAATCATTTTTAGTTACTACTCACTTGTCAGTATCGGAAATGTTTTTTACTCAATCACGATCCTAATAAAACTTATGAAATTCTATATATATTAATTGAGGAGACACTAAAACCTTAAAATCCTAGGTGTCACTCATTGAGATATTAAGAGACATCCTAACTTAAAAAATCCTATGTGTCATGCTAAGAGACATTCTCACTTAAAAAATCATATGTGTCAAGAGTGTTTTAACGGCTAATTATCATCCTATTAAAAAATTTAAATAATAACATTTCTAAATTTATCAACCTTACAAAACATTCCTAAAATTTCCTAAAATTTTGCATTAATTTTAAATAAAATTCCTACGTGTCATTCTAACTTTAAAAATCATATGTGTCATGCTAAGATTGTTTTAAAGGCTAATTATCATCCTATCAAAATTTTAAAATAATACCACATTTCTAAATTTATCAACATTACGAAACATTACTAAAATTTCCTAACATTTTGTATTAATTTTAAATAAAATTCCGAAATAAACATTTATATATATAGCTTTCCTTCTTTTTCAAACCTAAAATAAGACTACCATCAACACTTCCCTATATATAAGCTAACAAACACAAAAACACATATCTAACAACCACCATCTACAACAAACAAAGACTTTTTTTTCCAAGTAGAAGAACCTTTAATTCATTTTTTTCTCTTTGTTTTTGACTTAAACGTAAAACTTATTATTAAGACACTCAAAATTCGAAAACCAATCGAATATTTTTGGTGTGTTAATTCAAAACAATATATTTTTACTATACAATAAACTGAAATTTATATTCCCACGCATAGCGTGAGTCAAAATCTAGTATATCATATACACTAATACATTTTCAAAAGTAACTTTTAAATATAAAACTTATGAAATTTCTAATACACTAATATATTTTCAAAAGGTAAAATTTAAATATGAAAAGAACACTATAAAATGAAGCATGATAAAAATATAAAATATAAATTTAATATACCACATCTATTAAATTGATACATTCATTCATTATGTTAAGTAGTTTATATGTGAACATAGATAATTATCTAATGATACAACTCATCAAAGCTTTATGTACCACATTTGGCTGTCTACATTAACCGTCAAAATACAACCAAGTTATTTAAAATCACAATTCTAATACTGCCCCACTGTCCCTACCATCATGAATACATACAACACTGAAAATTTGACAGCTAAATCGCTCTAGCACAAGTCCTTTACGTATGTTAAAGCAGTATAGAGAATTATTGACGCCATTGAGTTGATATCTCGTACCATTTCATGAGACACTTCCCAACAGTTCCACCTGAAAGTTCATCTCTCGTGTGTATGCCTCAGCCATTTGCTTCCCAAATGGTGAAGGTGACTTATACAGAGGTGAAGGTGACTTATACAATGGTTAAGGTGACTTTAGTCTACGTTCAAGGGTTTTCATAACAAGTAAGCAAATTACTATTAATATTGGAGATTTGCAAACAAAGAAAGCATGAAATTTATATGTATTGTACCACATTAGTCTATATACATAAACTTTTCATTTTCATCATCAAAAGATAGAAAAAAATTCATATTTGTGCTGCTCAAAAAAGGAAGAGTGAGATAAATTCCTGTTGAATTGTTGATGTTTTGAAGAATCGTCAATGTTGCTAAGGATGATGTCTAAAACTTGTCTGTCCCTAACATTCATGAACAAACCACAAATTGTAAACCAAAAAATAGAGAAACACATGGAAATTTGATACAGCTTTAAAAGGTCTAGTGAAAGTCTTTTTACCATGTCTTGAAGTCTTTCATACATAGCCTCTGGTCTGAAACTTAATCGTTCCTGCCATAATTTATCAAATATAAAATTCAAACAAACCTGCTAAATATTTCATATATGAGATCAAACTTGAGTTATGCAGAAAACAACTTACAGTTCCATAAAGTTTTGTTGAGTTATGGATTGTCCCTGCAATGAGATTAACATAAAGCATAATCAGTAATACTATCTCAGAGATTCTCTTTCGAAACACCAAAGAAAACTCGTTTACATATTTACCAGAGATTGTATGTTTTGATGAGTAGTACAATATCCATTGCGGTTTGAGGCCATCGAATTGATGTGTCCCTGCGAATCACACATCAGAACTAACAATGTTAGTTTGAAACTTTTTAATACTCTGTAGCTGTACAAGGACTTTCGGCGTGTACCAATTCATGAGACATTTGTTGAGCACTTAAGTAGTCGTCCAGAATCGAGTACCGGTTCCTATGTTCCTGAGACGCATTCACTTTCCAAACTTGGTGTGAGCCAATGCTTAAAACTTCCTGTAATGAATGTTCCTTGACAAAGAGAAAACCTTGTTTAGACCAAGAACTTGTCATAAGAGACAAGATCAAGAGATTACCTGTCCTGTGTCGGTTACATTCTCATCGAATGTGTTGTTACGTTCTTCACGTGTTGAAGGATCTTGAGCTACATCTGAATCTGAATCTTCAACAATGTGGATCACGTTACTCGTGTTCTCCAAGTTTCTAAGAGCATTGATCACGGTGTTGTAACTCTCTTCGGATAAAGATCCCTCCTCACTCAATTTCAAAGAACGGAGACAAAGATCCATGTACCGTTGAGCCTTAGTTGAATCTACATCGATCTGATCAAATCCCATGACTTCTATGCTTCTCGCATCCCTTGTCCAACGCTTCAACACATACTTAGAAGGAATACTAAGTTCCCCAGACATCTGCAGAACAATCATCGCGTGTCTACAAAGAAACCCTTTGAACTCAAACAACCAACATGAACAAACAACTTCAGATGAATCAAAGTTCCACACCACAACGAAAGCACGGTTCTGCTCATAATCTTGAACCTTGAAAGTTTTCTTGTTAACTCCGTCTTCTTCACTTTCTTTCTTCGGATGACAAGCAACACCTCCCAACACCTCCACCTGAAACTTCCTAAACATCTCGCGTGTGTACACCTCAGCCATTTGCTTCCCGAACGGTGAAGGTGACTTAAGCGCAGGTTGTTTACACAGTGTCTCAATCTCGGCTTTCTCTTCCTCCTCGTATATCTCTTGTATCATCTTCTTGTACTGATTAAGAAACACTCTCAACGTAGTTCTCCTTTGAATGTATTTATCGAAAACAGAATTCACGCTATCTGTACACATTCCCACTAAAGAAACATCATTCATATATATATACAGGAGCCCAATATTTCCGATCTTCGTATAAAGACTGAAGCCACACATTGTCTCTCTCATTAAACCTATCAACTACCTCTAACCATTTCTTTTCAAATTCATCACTCTTACAAGAACCATAAATAGCCTCATTTATCTCATCCATAAAGCTTTTCTCTTGGTTCATTACATGACCAAGCTTCTCCGGCATATGAAAACAATGCCTCGAAGATGGGAAAACCTCGGAAATAGCTTCTTTAAGCATTTGGTCATGTTTCGTTAGTATAACTCGGGGTTGGCATCCATACATCGCTTTTAACCATGCTTGAAAAAGCCAAAAAAATCCAGTTTTAGACTCATCTGTTAATAATAATAATCCAGAACCAAGCAACAAAAACTGTCCGTGGTGGTTCACGCCGATAAAAGTGACAAGAGGCAGTTTATACTCATTCTTGATGAATGTAGTATCGATAGATACAACATCGGAGAAAGAAGTATAATCCAATCTTCCTTTTGCCTCAACCCAAAAGACGTTCCTTAGATTCAGCTCCTCGGTGAGATCAACGGAGTAAAAGAAGAACGGATTCTTGACTTGCATATCCGTAAAGAAGCTTAGGAGCCTTTCAACTTCCTCTAAAGCTAATATCTTCTTGCTTTTCACATCTTTAACAATTTGTTTCTCGAGTATTTTCCTCCCAGACGGTTGTCGTATATCAGGGACGATTTTGTGGTTATGTTCTTTAATCAAAGTTCGAATAACCCATTTCCCATCTTCCCTTCTCTTAACATGTAGGCATGCTTTACAATCGGTTTTCGACGATGAACGGTCTTTTCTACCTCGTTTTCTTGCTTGAGGACCGTCTGTACTTAAACCGGTATCTATCTCTTCTTCTTCTACTTCTTCTACATCTACTTTCTTGCTTCCATATCGCGTACAAACAAACTTAGCATCGATAAAAGTCCCGGTCATTCGTGAACGACGACTAGCTTTTATAACGGTATCAAAGCCAATAGATTTAGCATACTCTTTGTATAACTCAAAAGCTTCCTCTTTTGATTCAAATTCTGTATCTTCATTGATCTCAAAGTTTCTACTTTGATCATCATCACACTCTCTTGACCCCATTTCCAGATCAATCTCCATTAAAGAAACCAAATTTCTTGCATCAAATCAAACCCTGTGATAACACAATTGGTAAATTCTTCAAAGTTGCAAACTTTACGAGAATTTAACATAATCACCAAAATCAGGATACTCAAAACCATCAAAATGTCAGCAAATCAACTTCATATAAGTCCAAAATTTTCAAAATCCAAATTCATGATCAAAGCAAAACCCAGAAATGACACTTAAGCAGCAGCAACTAAATATAGTACGAAACAGTGACAATCAGAAATTCATATACTAAATTGCAAAGATTATATAATTCGGGGTTCAAAAAATAAAAAATTTACATGGTGAAGAAGAGAGTGATGATCGGAGGCGAGTACAGACTTTGATTCTTAGGGCAAATAGTCATCGTCGTCGTTGTCGTACTCGCTTTCTTTATACTCGCGGTTATCGTAAACCGGATTCTATTTAGTAATAACCGGACTTGATTTCTTAATAACCGGATACTTTTGGTTACGGAAGAAAAATCTTGAGCCACACATAATTATCTTCTTCTTCTTCTTCACTTCTGCATATGGAAAAATCGGAACTTTGGAGGAGAAAAATATCTGATTTCCTTGGAGAATTTTGACAGAAATTTCCCCAGGTTTCGTATTTAATCGATTTTCATCAGAAAATTTTAAGATTTCTCAGGAAAGTTTGCGTCTTGCAATGTTGATTGAGCTAAATCGAAAGTTTTGGAATTTGTTCTTTATCGTATTTGTTATCTTTCGTTAATGTGATGCGGAAAAGTTGATAATTTTAATAGATTTAAGACACTGGTTGCTGAAAGTTTTGATTTTTATGTTTGTTTGTTTCATGTTGTAGATGGTGAATCAAATTGTGTGAACAAGATTTCTTAAAGAAATGGGTTTTGCTGTTTGTTTTGGTAATTCATCTCTTGTAACTATGGAATTGAGATGGGTAAGAAAAAAAAGAAGCCAGAAATGTGATGATAAAGATAATCAGAGAAGGAATTCTTCTCCTGCATTGCCTCGATCGATACCTGTTTATATCTCTACGTTCAAGAAAGACGTAAACCTAGAGGAATTGAGGCTTTTGTATTCACATTGTGACCATTCTTGCAACCGTTTGTCCGAGAATGGTAGTAGTATTGTCGATATGAAAAAGCTGCGTACAGCTATATCGCGCAGCGATGTTGTTGTCTCCGTGTTTTGCAAATCTCGTCACGCGGATCTTTATAACGATGATTCTAAGGTTTTATATTCAGAAGAGGTTTTATCTTTGCCTCTTACTCCTGTAAATGGACGGCTTGTTGGATTCGGTCGTGCTTATTCTGATTATAGCTTGACCGCTTCTATACACGATCTAATGGTACTTTATCTATTAGCACAAGTTTTATAGTGGATTGAACTTTCATTACCCGGTCTACTCGAGATGTAATAGCTTCTGTTTTGGTGCTAAGATGTGTAATTTGGTCTCAGTGTCTTCCAGGTTTTACCTTCGCTACAACGGATGGGGATCGGTAAACTGATTGTTAACAGAATTATCAGGTTTGATATGATTTTGCTTCCAAAGATTAGTTCTTGAAATATCGAATTGCCTTATTCATCGAAAAAAACTATTTTGATAGGCATCTCACAAGCAGAGACATCTATGACATAGCAGCTCTCTGTTTCGAGCACGAAAGGTACCGCCTTTACCTCTGACATAACTAATACCCATCTGTAGCAGCTTGTGAGCTCTTTGTTGTATCATTTCACGATAGGTTTAGGATCGAAGGATATAGATCGTGTTCTGAGCAAGGATTGGGTTGATGATATCTTGAATATGGTGTTGGGATTGATATTAGCATTGAATCTAAATGTGAATGCAGAGTCCTTATGCATATCTAGTGATGATAAAGAAAACATTTTTTCAGGCCATTCTTCAAAGCTTGTGGGTTTGGAGAAGACATAATGGGTTCCACGACGATGATGTTCACGAAGAGCTTGGAGGCGTGAAACCGGAAGCAAGAAGGTCGTTAGATCTTCAGAAACTGCAGATCAAAGCAAACTGAATGATCTCTAAAATCTTTGTGATGATCAATGAAATGGCAAAAGATTTGGTGTCTTTCTTGCATTTGGATTTGATATATAGTGACCATTCTGTTTTCTCTTTTATGTAAGGCAAAGCATATACTTTAAAAAGTTCAAATCCATTTTGTTAAAATTTTCATCTCACAAATTGTAGAGAAGAAAATATCTTTTTTATTCTGTTTTGAAAGATGCAAATGTACAATCTACTTCGTGCTTGTTCTCTCACTAATCTAAAATATTATTTTCGGCAAAAAAAAAGTTTTGTAATTAGTACGAAAAGAACTAATACTTAAACTAATATAACACTAATATATTTTCTAATTAAACTTAAAGATACCAAACAAATCCTTTTTGTAAGAAACAAGCCTCGTGTTTTTGGCATATTTGTCTCGTTGGATCGCATAAGAGCATCATTATTGGAGACCCAATAGTATTCGGTCTAAAGTGTTTATAAAATTATTAAAATTTGAGTAAAAGGAAGAAAGAGAGTGTTTCTGTGGGGTATATTGAAATATAAAATTTGAGTAAAAGTAAGAAAGAGAGTGTGTTTAAATATAAAATTAATAAAAGTTGAGTAAAAGGGAGAGAGAGGGATCTAATATTGGATCTTTTGGAGAGTGTGTTTAAAAGTAAAAGAGAGTTTTAAATATAAAATTAATAAAAGTTGAGTAAAAGGGAGAGAGAGGGATCTAATATTGGATCTTTTGGAGAGTGTGTTTAAAAGTAAAAGAGAGTTTTAAATATAAAATTAATAAAAGTTGAGTAAAAGGATGAAAGAGAAGATATAAAGTTGAGTAAAAAGAAGAGAGAGTGTGTGTTTTAATAATTTTTTATTAATTTTAGACCCCAGGGGATCTGCAATAAGGGCATGTTCAATGGTGACATTTTGAGATCTTATGGGGTGTTCTTATAATATAAAATTATTAAAATGTTGTAAAAAGAAGAAAAAGAGTGTTTTTGTGGTGTATATTGAGTGTGTGTTTAAATATAAAATTAATAAAAGTTGAGTAAAAAGAAGAGAGAATGTTTAAAAGGGAGAGAGAGGGATCTAATATTGGATTTTTGGAGAGTGTGTTTAAAAGGAAAAGGAAGAGAGAGTGTTTAAAAGTTGAGTAAAAGGATGAAAGAGAAGGTATAAAATTGATTAAAAGGAAGAGAGAGTGTGTGTTTTAATAATTTTATATTATAAAAACACCACATAAGATCTCGTGAAATTTGCATTGAATATGCCCTAAGGATGCTCTCACAGGTTACGTCCCATCCTTTTACTAATTTCCAAACTTATCTTGTCATTTATGTAAGCTAAGATAAAAAAGTTTTATTGTGTTAAAAGGTTAATTTACTAGGTATATAACAAAAAAAGTCAATACCATAACCACCAAAAACAATAAAAAGGAAGAAGTAAATATGTATATTGTGTTCTCATGAATGACTATTTGTATCAACAATAATTCGACAATAAATGCATCCACGACTATAAACATACATGTGAAATTTGTAGTCATTTCTCTTTTTTTTTTTTTTTTTTGAAAATTTGTCATTATATATACTAATTTTTTTTTTGGTTTTTGAGATTTTACATACATGATATTTAAAACTACCCACATCCCTATTGGGCTTGGATGGATCCATTTATCCAAAATAAGAACTGGGTCTGGCCTGCAACATATCAAACACACAAAAAACCCTAATTTCTAAAGAACAAGATCTTTGGAATCAGGGAATGCCGCCGCCGCCGCTGCACCGGAGGAGGTCGCCGGAGAGGAGAGATTGACGGAAGCCAAAACTTCAAAAGAACGGCCGTCGGCAAGAAGAAGCGAGTCCGAAATAATACTGGCCGCTCAGGGAGGAGCCGGACATGCCGATAGGGACATCCGCGCCGAGCAACCGGAAAACTACTCCGCCGACACAAAATCTCCGACCGTCATAGTGAAAAGCCTACCCTCACCGAGCTTTGACATGAAACAGAGACGAAAGACGTTAGTAGAGGAAGGAGAGGACTCGGGACAGAGTCTTACCGGAAAAGCTAGATAGATCGGTAGATCCGCCGTCCTTCAAACAGATCCACTTTTCTAAGGAGACAACCAGCGAGACTCTATTAATCGAGACCACACCCTACGAAGTCACGCTGCTGAGAATCGATTCATCCTTGCAAACCTCAAGAGCACCGATCTAAATCTATCAAGCGAGAACTCGTCCTTAAAACTCTGCTGAGAAGATCTCGACCAGAATTAGCCGTGAGAATTTACAAAGAGCCACCAGAACGAGAAAGAGCCGCCGCCAGGGAGAAAGGACCACCAGATCTCATCGGAAAAAGAGATCCTTCCACGGATGAAGAACCGTAGTCATCAAAAAGGTGAAAGCGAAGACCTCTCGCGGTGACGGGAGAGCCGACGATCGGAGAGGCCGGATTTGATCGAATGTTTTGCGGTGGCTGGAAAAGTTAGATTTTTAGTGAGAAGGGAGAGAGAAAACCTCTCTCTACCTACTCCTTTTTGTTGAGTCATTTCTCATTCGAATGCTTGACTTAAAAAAGATAGATCTGTATTCTATATCCTATATACACAAAGATATATACGAAGAAAAATACCAATTGTTTTTTGGTATTAAGTTCTTTATATTCTGTTGATATTAAAGCTATTCTCTTCGAATATTAGTAAATCTATATAGGATAAAATTTATGGTGACTTCTTTTAACATAATAATATTTTTATTAACAGAAGATTATGTTTAATAGTTCAAATGGGCCGTGCTAAACGGTTGATCACCTGCTTTATTAGGGCTGGGCGTTCGGGTACCGATCGGGTTCGGGTCGGGTATTTCGGATATCGGGTACCCGATGTTTAGGGATATGATACCCGATCGGGTATTATATATGTTCGGTTCGGGTTCGGGCGGGTTCGGGTATACCCGAATACCCGAAATAGGTTTTTTTTTTTTTTTCGAAACCCGAAATAGCACCATAATAGAAAAAACAGACTTAAAAATGAAAACAATGAAGTGTAAAAGAACTATTGTACCGGACTCATCTCCAAATTTAAAAAGCAAATCACTCAAAATCGACGAAATTTGTTTCTTGCTTAGATCAGTATTGACTAAGGTGCAACTATCTCCATTAATCTAAACAATTCACACTCTAGGTTATTCAAAAAAAAAACTTTTCAATTTCAATAAGAAAACTTTTCACTAGTTTAAAAATTGAATTCACACTCTAGGTTATTACTAATACTGACCAATTAATCAATGACATACAACCCTAATCACTAAAAAAAAAAAAGTAGAATCGGATACCCGATCGGGTACGGGTACCCGTACCTTACGAAATTAAAACCCGACCGGGTATTATATATGTTCAGTTCGGGTTCTTCGGATCGGGTTCGGGTTCGGTAATCGGGTTCGGATAAAACGCCCAGCCCTATACTTTATACACGAATTTTTACTTTTTGCTTAATGACGACTTGATGATGATTGAGGATTGTAGAGTTTTTTTGTTTGTTTTGTTAAAGTATGTATATCTTTTGGTACGAATTTATCACACTTATATTTCATTATGCTCATGAACACAATGTATCGATCTATATGCTAGATGAAGATGTGGATGTGGTGAACCAAACTACTACGAATTTACAATCTTTTTAAGAGTACTTCTTTGTTGAGCTATACATAAATCATTTAATTAGTTGGTAAAATATCATTTAGAGAGGTCTCTAGAATACCACATTTTAAAAACTTTTGTTTTAAATATTGTGCCTTTAGCTTAAATTCTAATATACCACAAATTAAAACATCAAAATGATTTAAAGCCCCTTTTTAATGGGAAAAATCTAAACCCTGAGTTGGAAAAAGGAGAGCTCAAACATAATGTTTCAATATATACATATATGTGTGTGTGTGTGTGTGTGTGTGTGTGTGTGTGTGTGTGTGTGTGTGTGTGTGTGTGTGTGTGTGTATTTTTTGGTAAACAAGTATATTCGCACAATGATTTGAACCATTTTGAAAATTTTAACTTGATGTGCTAGGTTTGTAACGAAAAAACTATATTTGTGCTATTATAGAGTACTTCTCTATAATTTACTTAAGTAAACTACTTTGAGTCTTTGAAATTCATTGTTAGTACTGATTATCATGACTTACATTGATCTACTGTTAGGGCCGTTTCATTTATATCAAAGTAGTGAACTTTTGTGCGGGTATGTTTATGCCATCTACTTTTTTTGCATAGAATGATAAATCAAAAAAAAAAAAAAAATGTAAAACAAAACTACAAAGGGGGGTTGTTTTTGGACAAAAATGCTCATACATTAAATTAATCACTTCGTATCATGTGTAATTAGTCATCTTCTAAGACAAGAAGTATCTATATATCCACAATAGATTGACTCGACGTTGAATAATAGAGTCACTATTAAGCATGAACTACTTCCATAACATTGTATCAAAAACTACTTCCATTCTGTACCATTCAATTTAAATGACAGTGAATATCTAAAAAATCGGGCGTATATTTCTATGCAGCCTATGCACATTACATATATAGATATGTGTAATGCTGTCACATGGGGCGGTTACCTTTTATTTTATTTAAACCTTAAATTTATCCTTTCTGCGTAATATAATACGAATGTGTGTGTATATGTGTGTTTTCGCATTAAAATGAATTATTTAACAAACCATCCATCAAAAACAATGGGCCAATGCTATTGAAATAAATAGACGAAGGATGAGAAAGGAGATGAGATAAAGAAGACGGGATCTTGACTCAGCTTCATGTGTTTGATTCCAAGCCATGTGCACTGTACCTACCATATTTTACTGACTTCGCCAATATATATAATATAGGTATGAAATTGTTTAAATTAAGCTAAATTATTGTATTTGTAGTCATCAAGTAACTAAACTATACTACTTTGTTATTCTAAAGGTGACGTAAATCTAAATGTACGACAAAATGGTCATTTTCTATGAGGAGAAGATTACCATGAATCGAAAGGATCCCAAAATGAACTTTTTAAAAAGTCGACATCTAATTTTGATGAATATATAGAAAGCATTTGAGTATGGCTACTACCAAGTACAATAGTTGACTAGTTGTTGCTATTCGGTTTCTTATGATTGTAATTAGTTATAGATTAATTAAAGACGATACATTTTACTGTGTATTAAGAGAATTGTCCTGGAAATGCTAAAATATGATAATAGTAAAACTTAAGAAGATGTGAGTATTGGCTACCTAGGACCTTCCTATAATCTATAGATAATATTGAAAATCTAAATAAATAAAGAAGTTATAGAGAAATAAAATATTTTAAATAGTTTCTCAATCACATTTAATTAGTTTGCTAAAACAACAAGCATTGAGATTTTCTTTGTTTGAGTATAAAAGTAGTTTTGACAAGAAAAAAAAAGAGTACAATCTTAAAATAAATAACGACATTTATCTATATACATAACTTGGATTTTGTGCACCATACACTTGTATAAATATAGACATACATACGTTTGTCAGATTATCACTTACATTCTCATAACCATAACCACTCAACAACGCACACACACTCACTCTCTCTCTCTCTCTCTCTCGACCAACAAGTCACCTAAATGGCATTTTCACGGTATAGACCCGACGGCAAGACCGCCGTAGCAACCACCGTGACTAAGAATTCTGACATGCCAACTCCACCGCCGAACTGTTGCGCCACGTGCCTAGCGAGAATCATAAGAAAATTAAAGAGAAAAGGGAAGTTGTTGCTAGCTAGAAGGAGACGACAAGTGAGGTCGTTGCAATGTCGGTACGATCCAATGAGCTATTCACTGAATTTTGATGGCGGTGAGTGTGGTACACTTTCCGATGATGAGAGATTCTATGCGTTTTCTTCAAGATACGTTACAAATAATATTATCAAGAAGAGACCACCACTTACTCGATCGTGATCGTATTTCTACCGTTTCTCTTGAACAAATAATCTTATTTGTCATTTGATAGAGATTAAGAAAATTAGTTTTTTATTTGTCATAGAAAATTAGCTTTGTTAATTTTGTGTTTTTGTCTTGTTAGTTTGTATTAATCAAAGTGTAAGTGTTAACCAAGTTTTCATAATTTTAGTTTGGAGAAAGTTTTGTTTCCTTTTTGAAACATACAAAAATATCCATTTGTGAAAACTTAAACTGATTTCAGAACTTGTGAAAAATCGTGAATTCTCAATATTTTAAGACGCTTAATTACTGTGAATGACCAGCAATGGAAGTTCATAGTTGGTGATATTCAAATTCTAACATGCTTGACATGAAAAAAACTCATCATTCAAATTTAGTCACCACTTAATTGATGACTAATACTTGTAGCCAAATATTTATTAATTGGATTCAATCGGTGATTGGCGTGTATAGAATCGTTTAATTAAAATGAAGAAAGGGTAATTAATGTATAAAAAAAATAGAATCAACTACAATTTTTTGGTTAAGAGTGTTTTTATTTTTACAAGATATCGTTTAAAATGAAGAAAGGGTAACAGTGTGTATTAATTTCTTTCATAGACAAAAGGAATAGTTTAAGAATTAAAAAAAATCGTCTAAAAAGTATATAAATTTACGCCACACTCAAAAACCGCACGTTAGCGTTCACTCACTTCATTTTGCTTTTTGGAAGACTATAACAAAATTAAGTGGTGACTAAGTTTGAATGATTATACAACTTTGTTAAAATCGTTTATTTAGATGGATGGACCGAGTATTTTGCTCTATCTGTTATTTATTTTTCTGGTTAATCATTTGGTTTTCTTGTTTACTAAAATTGATTTATCCGTTTCTCTCTTTGTGTACATATAGTTCCCGTAATGTATTAGATGATAAACTTGACCTTTGTTATTTAATTTATCAAATAAAACAGTCATTAGATCTAAAATATATAAAATCAAAACGTCAGATTTGTACATTTAAATGGGAATCCGTGTAAGCTATAGTGGAAGGGGATGCATGTTTGTTAGCGACTCGAGACAAATTCGCCGGACCCTATTTTCATAGTCTTCTACTTCTAGGGTTTCTTTTTTTGACTACTTGACACACTTTTTTTGTATTCTTAATTGTACTTGTATATGGTTATCCGTTAACAATCTTCACATGTTACATCGCATGAACTTGCGAGCCGTTAGAAGCAAGAGAGAAACTTACAGAAAACAAATCCGTAAAAATAAGGGGCAGATATTTTTAATTTTATTAGTTCATTACTTAATTGATAATATATATTTTTTAGTATTATCAGTTTAGGGCATGTACATTGCACACCCCAAGAAGTCTAAAAGTAATATAAAATTATTAAAACACACATTCTCTCCAGAGCCGTGCCTGTAGGTTTAGGAAAAAGGCATTCGCCTAGGGCCCCCAAATAATTTAAAATTTTTAGGGCCCCGATTTTTCAAATATTAGTCATAGTATAATGGTTATACAAAATTTGATTAGTCTACCATAATATCCCCACCTGATTTTGAAACTCCAAATTTTTCTTATAAAATTTTCTTTCAATATTATTATTTGTGTTTTTTCGAGTATTATTGTTTATCTGTTATAACTCTAAGATCTATATTCTTCTTTTATTTGTTTGCATTTGTCAGATTTTGATTTCACGTGTTTTTTTCCAATTCTTTTTGTATTTTTTATTTCAAATAAATTCCTCCTATCAGTTATATTATGTTAGTGGTGTGGTTTGTTTCTAATTTTTTTTTTATCGATTTTGATTTTGTTATACTCATGTCTCTTTATGATAAACACCAACTGCTTATTTAGTATTCCCATTATATTAATATTACTCATTGTTTTATGTTTCTTTTGATTTTGCTAAATGATTAAACCTATTTTATAAGAAAAGTTGAATAACTTGGCTATCATATATATAGAAAAAGAGTTGGTTCAACAATTTGTTTATGATCAGTTTGATCAAAGAGTTCATAGAAAAAGATTTTAGTTTTGCCATATTTTTTTGTTGTTAATATTTTAGATTTTTCTTGTTGGTTTTAGACTTTATTTATCATTTTTTTCAATTAATTAATTTTATGGTTTAAAACTACCGTTAAAACATTATTAACAAGGCCCGGTTTTTTAGTTCGCCTTAGGTCTCTACAAGTCTTGGCACGACACTGACTCTCTCTTCTTTTTACTCAACTTTATACCTTCTCTTTCATTCTTTTACTCAATTTTTATTAATTTTATATTTAAACACACTCTTTTACTTTTAAACACACTCTCCAAAAGATCCAATTTAACACAAGTAAAACACACTCTCCAAAAGATCCAATTTAACACACTCTCTTTTCCTTTTAAACACTCTCTACTCTCTTTACTCAAATTTTATTAATTTTATATTTCAATATACCCCACAAAAACACTTTTTAACACTCTATTTCTTCTTTTTACAACCATTTTAATAATTTTATATTATAAGAACACCCACTTTAGACCCTTTAGGATTACCAATGTACATGCTCTTAGGGACCGTTACAAACCATACTGACAGGTTACATAGCTTAATACATTCATTGCCCCCCTACTTATCTAAATGTATATTTTTTATCGACAATCTATTAAACAATTTTTTTCAACTGTTTACATAGAGGTGGAATCGAACTAATTAAGTGAAAAACTATAAATGTGAATTTTTAAGCTCTCGATTAAATGCATCTATATATCTCTCAATTTATCTGATTTGGTGGATTGGCTTCAATCGCACTCCGAGAGTAACGAGAGTTGTCTCTTGAGGAAATTTTATTTGACAGAACAAATAAAAATAGTGATGATTGTTTTCTGGTCACTAAATAGTAAATAGTAAATACTAACAGTGATTCTTATTTCTGGCCTGTAACAAAATGGGAAAGCTTTTTGGGCCGAATATACAACAATTGAGCACATTTGAGGCCTAAGAGAGAAAAAAAGATGAAGAAAGGAAATTGTTTACTTACAATACAATGGTCTAATTTTTACATTTTTATTCTCTACACAAATTAACAACAAATTGTCTCTTTTGACCAATGTTCTTATTTTTTTCATTCCATTTCTCAAATGATTCAATTCATTTACATTTCTTAGGAGCACTCCAAGTCGTGTTCTTAACTTGTTCAGACAAAGACAAATACTTTCTCCAATCATCAAGAACAAGTTTAAGATCATGAATCTTCTTCTTTGATCCAACACAACAATTAGCATGCATTGTACACACCAAATTTATGTCTCTGCTCGTCTGACAAAACCCACCAAAGTAAACCGTATCAAAGAATCTCATTTGGATTCCAATCTCCGAGACTAGAGGCTCGTGTTTGATCTTGTTGAACACATCTTGGTCATGTAACTCTGGATATTCTAGACGAGATTGGTACCAAAATTTGTAGAACTCTATGCTTCTATGGTTTGATTTCACGTAAGTGAAGCCTCCGTTTACCCAATTGTCTGAGTCAAGAGGATCACCGAAGAATCGATCACATGCCATTTGAAAATCTCCATCTGGAAATAGCCGAGGAAATGGATCTCGAAGCCACATTATATCTGCATCCTAAAATGTTCAAAAATAACATGACTATGTATTAATTAAAAACTTCAAAATCAAAAAGCTTCGATTCACACATACGTTTTTTTTAATTTTAAGAAAAAAAATTCACACACATTTATACAAATAGTTCTGGTTCAATCTGTATGAATTAAAAAATAGTAATTGAAAATATAAAATTTGATAAAATTAATGATTTTTTTTTTACCAAACAAGATCATAAACCGAGATAGACAAGTTCTCGGATCTGAAAAATATATATTTATTTCCAGTTAAAACATTCATAATAGCTTATTGAGGATTCAAACCCTAATTATTCAACTAAAAGATGAATATTTCAAGTAGTGGACTATCGTGATTGGTCTTGTAGAATTATTGTTAGTTGTGATATTTTCTTCAATTTTGTTGTTGTTGTTGGTGGTGTAACCAGTGGCGGAGTTAGAAATTTAATTTATGAGGGTCAAAAATATTTTGAATTAATATGATAAAAACATAGCGGAGTAAAAATACTTATATACCATATATGTAAAATATACCTCATATTTAGTTGAAAGAAATTAAACGAACAGGAAAAAAAAATCACATGTCAATGAGATATAAAACAAATTAAACTAATAAATGAAATCATGTCATACAAATAGTTGTATAGTAAAAACGTGATTATAAAAATAAAACATGTAAAAGGTCAGTTTAGGGTGTAGAACCTAGTTCTATGAACTATTTCACCTGCATTCATTTACTAAACACACTGATAATTTGAAAATTTAGACAAATTAGTAGGGGTCAGTGTTTTTTTTTTTTTTTTGAAAATTTTCTATAAGGTCCTACCGGGTCAGTTGACCACCCACCTTCTCAAGTGGCTCCGCCACTGGGTGTAACTTGGCCTTGTTGAGTATATATATATTTTTTTTGGTTTAAATGTTAAGTTGTTGAATATATTTAATATAGGCCTTAAAATATAGATAGTTTTTTTTTGGTGTGTTACGGGTCCACTTCTTAATGCAAATGTAAGGACCTCCTCGAGGATGACCCCGAACTATACGTACACATAAAGTTTGTTGACCATAGATAGATTAACTCAAGAAAATTTGAAGAAAATAAAAGAAATTTGAGATGGATGATGAAGATGAGTACCGTGAAGATGAAGTCAAATCCCATTTCAAGCACTTGTGTAAGAAGCTCGATTCTTCGCCACATCATTTTGAGGTAATCAGGAGTAGCAAAGTGTTTCTCACCTGAGAAATCAGTCCCTGAGGTTGCTATATAGTAACAATTAGGGTGAAGTTGTGAGCAACGTTCAAATGCCTTGGAATCCAAGCAAACCACAACCACATGTTTGAGTAGCTTTTGTGTTCCTTGTCCGATACGAAAACTTTCAAGAAATAAATCAAACAGAGAGTTTGGTTTGGCCCATGCTTGATTCAACGTTGTTATAATAACTGTTCGATTCTCTGTCATGGCATTCTCCAAAATTTCCCTAAAACTGATCGTTTTTGATCTCTGAAAGAAACCATAAACAAAATTTCTTTTAATTACCAAGAGGTTATGGGTCAAAGCCGGTAATCCCTCCAGACCCCAAACACATAACATAGATCGAGAATCTAGAAATATATACATAATTAAGTACACATAACTTACTGTTTGTGGAGAAGAAGGAGAAGAGCGATCAGGCAAAGGACGAGAAGAGGTGAGACTGGTGACACCGAGCTCTTGATGAAGAGGATAAGCTACTTTGTAAATAAGAAGACATGAAGCAACTAAACCTAGAATCAAGATCAAGATTCTCTTCACTTCTTTTTGTCCAATCGAAAATCCCGAATCAAGAAACCTTGAAGGGGAAGATGGAGAAGAAGAAGGAGAGTTCATGTGTTCTTGAAGGAGTTTAAAGCGTTTCTTCCGTTTTTCTTTCTCTGTGTTAATTTTGTCGGTTCTTATAATTATTTACAAAAGGTTAAGGCAAACGACATCACAAGTACTTTTGTAAAGTGGACTAATCCTTATTTTGTTACATAATTCATTTATTTATATCAGTGTCTTTTATAAATAAATAAAATTCTTGTTTCTATTTTTTCAATTTGAAATCAATTTTTTGTTTTATTAGAGTGTAGAGGATCGAATCAACAGAACACACCCATGCCAAATTGTATATTCAAGTGGATTTTGAATTGTAATGTATATATCACATTGTCGCCGGGAAAAGTAGCGATCATGGAAGGAATATGATTAAGTGACGGAATCGTGTATAGATATTAAAATGTGATTATAAGTAATTTACTAGTCAAGATGATGGAAAATTGAGGACCAATAAATAATGACAGAGAAACATGAATGAAATGAACCAAGAGTGGAATGGTTTGGTGGGTGAGAGATGGGCACAAGAAATATCATATACCACTTTTGTTTCTTTTGACATATCTCGTAAATACTTTTCATAAACGATTATTATCAAAATTTGAATTTTTTTTTGTTTTATGTTATATGGCGTTTTTCGGTCCATAATATTCTCGATAACCAAAACTATACTTTCGATATTTCGATTTTAAAATAAGCACTCGTAATATTGTAGGCTGAACGCATAGTACAAAACAACTAGCACCCACCATCCTGTTGGTAATTATTATCAAATTGGAATTTAAGGACTCTGCAATTATGAAGCATAAATTCAACCGGTTCGAATAAGAACCAAACCCTCTAAACCGATCAAGAATGTTTTCTTTTTCATTTTGTTCTTACCCGATTGGAGTCTCTCTCAAATTTTCATGAGTTAAAAGTTAAAACCAAAACCCGCAAGACATATATATATATATATATATATATTTTTTTTTTTTTGCTAAACACAAGACATATATTTTATCTAATAATTTTTATACAACTATTTTTTAGAAAATTAATGAAAATGTTAATTTTGCAGTTTATTTGTTAATGGTACGAAGACCGTAAAGTCGTTTAAAAGAATAAAATAAAGAATTAAGGGGTTGGGTCTTTAATTCTTTCATTCAAAAATGGTTTCTTACTTTATTTTATATATCGAAATTGTGATTGGTCATCAATTTGACTAGCTCTTCCATTGTAGTCTCAACACGTGTTCTGATTTGTTTTGGTCACGTTATTTCCCATTAGTCGTGGCTGCCGAGAAGTACATTTTATTCCTTCCGTTTATTTGTTTCATAAAGTGAATCAGTCAATTAATTAATTCATTAAAGAATGATTAAACTAGGGATTGGAGTTGATAGCTCAGTCGCTGACTATTTTTTTATAAAGTCATCAGAAGCCTCTTCCGTCGAACTTTCGTGTAAGAGATAAAATTATGCGGCTGACATTACGAGCGCACACTGATTAGTCCTGAGCGTTCGATACCAAGATCCATTCGGTTCGGGTCCTTCAGATTTTCAAGTTTTTTGGATATGAATCGAATTTGAATTTCAAATCTCAAAATGTATTATCAGTGTCTTATATAATTGAATCCGGACCAAATCCCAAAATCCAGATTTTCATTACTTTTTTCATTAATGATAAGACTACTCAACATTTTAAACCGTTTAGGGAGCTTTTCACGTGATATTGTTGAAAAAATCTCAAGTTTAATTGACTGAAATTTTTGATATAGTAGTGGTTTTGGACAGGTATATGGGCCATACGAGTTTAGATTGTTGTATTTTGACATTTAATACTTTTGACCCAAAAAAAAAAAACAGAAGACATTTTAAACGTGAACTCAAACTCACGTCTTATAGAACTATAAATTGTTGATATACAATTGATCAATTTTGGTTGCACAATACTAGTATTTACTTTATTTTTTTTAATAAATACTGTAGTCTACCACATATGTAGGTATATGACAACATACTAAGTTCTTGATATTTAATACAAGGGCCAATGTTTTCATTAGTACAGTTGTCTCTGGCTTTGAGTTTCAGCCACCGAATCAGAGACTATGACCGTACCGTATTCGAGAAATTCCAACAAATTGGTTATGTTACAATAATTAACTAATGTGAACCTTTCATACTTTTTTTTTTTTGATAACCAACCTTTCATACTTTTTTTTTCTCTCTCTCTCTCTCTCTAACGATAATATAATGGTTTTTTTTATTCATGTTGAATAACAAAATCCCATTTCAAAACCGGCTTTGATACAACAAGACCTTGCCAGTTTTTGGAAGACTAAGAACGAACGAGGTCAAACTATAGGTTTTTGCCGACACAATTTAAAAATTTCTTAATTGTCCTCGCCATTACATTCTCTATTTTCTTATGTTTTTGTATAAAGTATTGTTAGTCTAATGGTTCCATGACAGATGAACTTATGTACTAAAATATGTTGTGACCTTTAATCTGATTTTACGTTCGCGCGTCACCATTTTAACTAAACTAATTCTATTACATTTATTTAAACAAACTAAAATAAATATTATAAAAAAATTATGTATTACAGTATGAATCAAATAACGAAAATGTAAACTACCTCCAACACTAATAAATCAAGAAACAATAACCGACTCAATAAGCGTCGAAACAATCTAAACGAAACTAGTTTCCAATAATCTTTAATAACCACACCTAGGAGGAATATTCCATTTAGTCTCGGACACGGTCGTATTCAACGACACATATCGTTTCCAATCTTCAAGAGCTGCCTTAAGATTATTCACTTTGTTGTCCAAACCAATACAACAGTTAGCATGCATTGTGTTAACCACATTGATGTCCCGACTCGGTTGGCAAAACCCGCCAAAGTAAACCGTGTCAAAAAATCTCATCTTCATCCCAAGTTTTTCGACATAATTTTTGTTTTTGATGATGTTGAATACATCTTGATCGTGTTTTCCAGGGAACTTACGACTCGATCTAATCCAAAATTTATAAAATTTAATTGTTTTGTTGTTTGCCTTCACGTATGTGAATCCAGAATTGACATGATTGTTTTTGTCTGATGGTTTTCCATTGTAGTCATCGCATGTTATCTGAAAATCAGCGTCTGGAAAAAATCGGGGAAATGGATCTCGAAGCCACAAAATATCTGCATCCTATATACAACAAAATTAGAATATATGTCAACAGAAAAAAAAATATATATATATATATATATATGTGTATGAGCACAAAATAAAAATAGAAACCATTATGGTAAAAGACCTACTATACTTATTGACCATAATAGAAACCTTTATGGTGCTTTAAAGTTTACAATATGATGACAACCATCAATATGATTTTCCAAAACAAAACTATTTAACTGTTTCTTCAAGATATTTTCCAAAACAAAACTACTGTACGGTTTCCAATAACCTTTAATAACCACAATAATTTAACATCTACCTATTTATAGTTGACAATTAAAAAATCTCTATATGTGTGCACATACGCAAACAAAACTTTACAATCTTGAATAGTTGATTACTTAATATTTATATTGAAGTGTTTCATAAATCTTGAATTAATTTCTACCGTAGTGTCCTAGCCAACCACGTAATAGAAATGAAGCAAATATAACTCAAAGAAAATCAAACAAAAAAAATGTAAGTCAGAGGTATGCTAGAAACAAAACAAAGAAACTCGATTGTCTAAAACCCTCAAGAAAAGAGTAAAAACTTAACAAAAAGAAAATATTTGCAAACAAATCCTATATATAATTAAAAGTTCTTTGTATTATTTTTTAGATTATACCACTTCTATTAAACATCCTAAAAAACCTTGTAAAATTAGATTTTAGTCTACTATTTTGTATTTAGATAACATAGTTGAATATTCTCGAGGATGGCGCGGATATTTCAACGTATAGAAATATAGTTGGCAGATTCGACTAAAACTTAGATATGCTAATTAATTATGAAAAGAATTAGAGAACAAGGTTGAGATATCATGTACCGTGAAGATGAAGTTGTACCCTAAACCAAGAACTTGTCTAAGAAGATCCATTCGCCGCCAAATAAGTTTCAAATAACCAGGAGTCATAAACCGGTTTGGACCAGAGAGTTGATCTGAATCTGTTGTGTTGATCAAGTAGCAATGTGGATGAACCTCTATGCACCGATCGTATGCCTTATTATCCAAGCAAACCGCTATCACATGCTTTAGCAGCCCCTCCGTTCCTATCCCGGCTTGAAAACTCTCTCTAAACACATCGAAAGTCGAGTTTGGTTTAGCCCATGCTTGGTTTAACGCGGTTATGATCACCGTATTGTTCTCCATAGCCGCATTCATCAATACTCTCTCTAGTTCTGAAACCGGTTTCCTCTTTTGCATCTAAAAACATCAATAATATGAATCAATATGTAGATTCAAGAGGTTAGTCTCAAATTGAATCCGAATGTTACGAACAATTACATGCATAACCTTAGAGTGTAATTAGTTATGTTGATGTATTTAAATCATTAGTAGATATATGTTTGTGAATGAAATATATACTCACCGTTTCTAAGGACGTCTCATTTATGATTTTTGGAGAATAACAATCTGTCTTCCATGGAGATAACACCATGTTGAGTGGATTAGTTGCGTAATTGTAGAATAATAGGCAAGAAAGTGTCACTGTCGTGACCAACAAAACCACTTTAATCACGTCTCGACCTCCGAACAAACCATCGGAATATAATACCGACGGTTTAGCTTTTCCGTCGTTGATGCTAACTCCGGCGAACTCGTTAATACTCTTCATGTATGAAACCTATTTTTGTTTCCTTCTTTTAAGTTTTCTTTATATCGCCGTACTACAACTCCGTTTAATAGTCTTGATTTTTCTTTACATGTACATTTTCTTATTTAATTATATAACTTAACTTGTGAAGAATCTTGAGACGATTCTTGTGATTATAAATTTTTTTTTCCTTTTTGTCAACTCTTGTGATTGTAACCTATGGAGATATTTTTCTTTCTCACACGGGAAATTTCGTTTGAATCATAGAGTCTATATCATGATCCATCCGGTCGGGCTAATATACTTTTACCGGTTCGGTTTAGTTATGTCTCTAAAATGATTAAAAAAAGCCCTACAAGTCGAAGAATTTGTTTTTATCGGAAATATCAGTGAGAGCGACACAGCAAGAGAAGTAAATGATTTGAATTTCTGACAATCACGTTATAACGAACGATCGAAAAGTTGTATCATATTGATGGATTAAACAGGAAGAAACTAGTGATTTTAGTGGCTTAACTATAAACCCCAATTATTAAATCATGTCACCACAAGCCATGCTTTGGTGTATTCGCCTAACATACATATAAAAAGTATTATGTTTCCATGGAAGAAATTTGATTAAACATTTCCTATACTTTGGTACTCCCCATATATGGTGACATTTTGGTCTAACTTATTGAGGTAATTACGTATTTAACGTTGAAGAGGTATATAGTTTTCTACGATGTTCGATTAAGAAAAATCTCGAAGAAAAAATTGCATTTGTGATTTGATATATCTATTAATACTCATTTCTATTGGTCATCGGGTCAGAACTAGTGTTTAATTTTGATTTGTACTTCAAAAATGAATTTTCAAAGGGAAAAAGTTGAAATTAATAGTCATGTTGACCACTCTGAAATAAGTGTTCCTTTTAGCTGATGTTCTTCGTATGTTATATGGTGTAATCTTGAAATTGGTATATCCTTTATTCCCCTTTTTTATCTGTAATTGTTTTACAAAAAAAAAAAAAAAACTAAACATAAAAGACTTGTCCAACATTTAAAAGGGTTTCATGAGGAACGTGTAAGATAACACTATTCTCCCTACAAACTTTAGCAAGAAATGCATAAACATAATCAATTGCAATCTTTTTTGGTAGCCATGATCCTTGTCTTGCTTTCACCACTGTGTTTCCCATAATATGAACCACCCCTGAGTCTTTACAAGTCTTTAGAAACTCCAACTCATCTGCCTCCTCCTCATCTTCCTCCACCGTGTTGTTTTGACTGAAACTCAGCCTGTTATGCGGTGAATCAGCTGGAACTATCGTGTCTAGAGTCGATGATACAGAGTAGTCCACCAGCGATGAGGACATATCCATGTTGTTGTTATTGTTGTTGTCACTGTGATTCTCGTTGCCATTGTGGATACCGTTGTTGTTATGGATCATTTCTACTCCGGACTGTTGTGTATTGTTGACCGAATACACGCTGCTATAGGTGCTTGAGTTTGAATTTGGCTCCATCATTGTTTCGAAACGGATGAAAGAGACGAGGCTATTGAACAGTTTGTTTTCGAAATCGTCGTCTTTCTTGTGTAGATCTTTGTAACCATACCTGTTAAAAAATTTCAAGAGTCTTAATACTCTGTTTAAAGAATACAGGATGTTACGGTGTACATAAAACCCGCGAACCATCCTAGGATAAGGCCGATCCACGGAACAAAATCAAAGCCGGGCCTGAAAACGGACGGGAATGGTCTGGCTAGGCTGGTTTAGCCTATCAAACAACCCTACTAAAGAACGTACAGTGAAAATTCTATAAATTAATACTTTCGGGCTAATTATACCGAAAAACCAATTTAGGACCGGAGGAATTTATTGACTTATCAAATTATTAATTTATCGGGTTTCTACTGTAGAAGAAGAAAGGACAGTACCTGGCTACACAGCGGAACATACGGAATTTTTTTGGTCCGATTCTCTTCACAAGATACCTTTCTTCTTCGGGGACGGTGTAAACCGGAAGGTACTTAACACATACAAAGACTACAACCGAGTGAATCGCGGGGAGGTTAGTGATGAAATGAGAGAAGATGTGAGGGACACCGCTCGCTAATTCTGTGTAGACTAACCCAATCCCGGGGACACGAACAAGGCCAAGGCTAGGACCGAGACCGAGTATCCAACTCATGGAAACTTTACTATGAACTTCAAACTCATATTTCTTGACTGTTGCGTAATGCCAAGTCGACATTACGAGAAGAGAGATCGCTCCTATGATTAGTGGAACCCATCCTCCTTCGTTTATCTTAAAGATCACAGCCGAGAAATACGCGAGTTCTATCATGAGTGAGAGCACGGCGAATATAAGGACAAGGCTCCAGTGGCACCGCCACACGAGCAGCATGGTCAGCACCATTAGTAACGTAGTCGCAAGCATCACGAGTACAACCGCAGTCCCTAATTTCACCAAGATAATGAAACAGTTAGATGAAAAGTAAGATCGGGTTCTACCAAACCAAAACCAAACAATTTTGTTTCCAAACCGAAAACAAATGAACATTTCAGTTTCAATTCGGTAACGAATACTCGAAACTGAACCAAAATGCTCCTTACCGTATGCATTTCCGATTTGGCTCTGATTCTTGAAACTAGCAGTGACGGCGATGCAGCCGAGCATGAGTATCCAGTTAATATCAGGGCAATAGATCTGACCAAGGAACTTCTTGGAAGTATGAACAATTTTAACTCGAGGAAAACATCCGTGAGACACGGCCTGCTTGATGATCGAATAAGTCCCTGAGATTGTAGCTTGGCTCCCAACGATTGCAGCTCCTGTCGCGACTACAAACATTGGCCAATATACACTTTCTGTGGAGTCAAAGCAAAATATAGTATCATTTTAGTAAGAGTACTATATAAGAATCAAGAACCATTAAAGGTTTAGGACAAACCTGGGATAGATGCGTAGAAAGCGTCTTTGTAATGTTCCTTGTGATTCACAAGATACGCAGCTTGTCCGCAGTACGCTAGAAGAAGACAAGGGAACACAAAAAATGTAAAGGCAAGCTGTATCGCTAGTAACGGGAAATAAGCAATGTCTGCGTATAGCGCCTCCGTGCCTACGATTTTCAAGAAAGAAACATTTAGAGATGGCTTTAAAAAGAACCTCTTGGAGATTTTAAAGGTTATTATTACCTGTTATGCTGAGAAGAATGCCACCGAGCGAAATCCAACCTTCTCGACCTCGTCTTTTGAAGTACAAGTATATATACGTAGGCGAAAACGCTTTTAAAACACTTGTATCGTATTTGCAGATATTGTATATCCCGGTAGCTCCAATGAAAAGGAACCAAATAAACACGATAGGCGCAAACAACCATCCGACTTTGTCTGTACCGTAATGTTGCATACTGAACAATCCTACTAATATGACAATAGACACAAGCACAACAATGTCTGCAACAACAACAAAAGGAAAGTAACATGTTAGCGAAAATTAACCGAATGAAATCTGAATTTAAACATAAAGTGCGGTAAATATTTACCGCTGCTCATATTCGGACTGCTTACTTTAATCCCGCCAGTCGCCGAAAGAACTGCAAAAATATGATATTTGTTTGGAACTGAATGTCAAATTTATTCAAACCAAAAAAACGTTTTTACATCAAGTGAAAATAATCTAATTAACAGAGAATCTATGTAAATCCGTCATTTTTATAACCCCGAGAAACCGAAGCAAAGAGAGGAGAGCTTACCAGAGATAGCTGGAGTTAAGATACCATCACCGATCATCATACAAGTCCCGAGAAGAACAACGGTTAAAAGACCTCTCTTCCTCCACCGTTTACTCTCCAACCATTTCTTTGTTTTATCAGCAAAAGACCCTTCAACAAAGATAGTACGACTATACGTCGTGAGATTCTCATCGCTACGTTGCTGATTCGGGATTAGTTTCACTTTCGCATGTCTACAAAGCAACGAGTAAATCGCTAAAGTCCCACCTACACAAACAAAAATCAATCGAAATCCGAAAATTAGTATAAAACTTAAAAAAAATCGGTTTTTGGTTTCGATTTTTTTACAAAAACCATTACCTTGACCATTGTCATTAGCTTTGCAGACAATGAAGACATACTTGATGAGAGGAATAAGGAAAAGAGAGTAAATGATCAAAGAAAGAGCTCCAATTACATCTTCTGAATCATCAATTCCTTTAGGGAATGTATTGTAGAACACATACAATGGAGAAGTCCCTAAATCACCATAAACTATTCCTAAACTTTGAAACGAGAGTCTTAATAGCATCAACATAGATAAGCCCTGAATCATCAAAAACACATAAAGATTCAAACTTTATTCCATTTCTCAAAAAAAAATTGAAAATTGAAAAATCATTATAAAGTTTGTACCTTTTCTCTGTACATGTTATTGAGTTTATTAGCCTCTTCATCCATAGGTTGATCAAGTTTTTGCTCTAGATCCCACATAGCTCCTACATGTCTTTCTTCAATCGTTTCTTCTCCTTCTGGTATTGATGTTTGGGCAATTTCCGCCATTTTTTTTGTAACAACACAACTCGAAATTCCACAAAAAAAATATTTCTCCGATCAAAATCAGAAACCCATAACCTTTTGATGCAATTTCGCCTGAGAGGAGACTAAAAATTGAGACTTTTTTTTGTTTTTTTCTTACTCAAGAGTTTACAGAGCAAAACTAATGTCTTCTTATCAACTCTGGTTCTGAGTAAACCAAGAGAAAAAAAAGTCTTTTTTTTTAATCAAAATTCTTTATATTATTGAAGGAAAAAAAAAACACAGAATCAGTCAATCGAAATGATAATCATGGAAAGACCCTACAAAGGAATCTCTAACAATTACGCGAAAAAAACACGGTTTGAAGAAAAAATGTTGTTTCTTTTCTTTTCTTTTTCTTATCCTCTGTTTCGGATATTAAGAAAGACACTGACCAAAGAAAAGAGAGATGCATACAAAGTTTTGATCGATATATTGAACTTATAAGTTATGAAGATGCTGACAAAACTGAAGACGAGTGGTACAGAGAGAGAAGAGCAGCTAAACTCTCTTTCTTTCTCTCTCTTTGTTATTTTTTCTTCCAATTTTTAACATTCAATTTCAGATTGTGACATATGAATATATCCGACTTTTGATAAAAACAAGGAATTAAATTTCATTTTCTCCTATTTGTTTTACTAAAGTAATCATTTTAAATTAGTATAATTGTTTTGGATATTTTTGTTTATTTTATTTGTATTTGCTTTTTATAATTCTGACGCAGGCCGCACAACTTTTATATACATGAACATGTACCAGAAAATCTATTTTACTTTTGTTGTTGTTGTACGAAAGTGATGGCTCATAATTTGTAAAGCTGTGATAACTATGTGGAATGTTTTATGAAATTTCGTAGGGTAAAAAAACCGTAGAACAGATTATGATCCAAGTTTCATTAAGCTCATAAGAAAACAAATATATTTTGATTTCATTGGAACATGTAAAATATAGATTTGAAATATTATGTTCGTGTTAACAAATGTCATTTCATTTAAATTAATTTCTGATGATATATACAAAACACACCATTTGACGATTATTCAATAAATCATTTATAATTGGTTATGAAATATTTTAGATCAATGGTAGTTGTTGGGGGGTTTTAAGTTTTCTAAAAACATAACTTTTACTTGTTTCTCGGACTTAAAACATAATTTTTCAAGTTTATGTTTCTAGGATTCTACTTGTTTCTTTTGGCAGGGCTTTATTTCCGAGGTTTTACATATTTATCCGTCGGTTTTAGTCTCCGAATCAGTTTTCGGTTGGTATACTATAGATGTATTCTACCAATATATCCCACCATGTTTAATGTAATTTTTTAGATGACATAAAAAACGACATAAACCAATCAAAACTAACAATTGTTATTAAAATATATATATATATATATATATTATTAATTTTACAATGCAAGTCTTTACTTGTATTGATTAAGTTTTATTATGTAATAGGATCTAAGGGTGTAATTGTTGTATTTTCAGACGAATAAGATTGAGTTTCAAAAGACATTTACTGGTACTTTGTTGACAGAAAAAAGTGAAAATCATAAAACAAATCTACTCATTCAGTCATTCTTTTAGAAAAAAATAATATTTATCATTACTAAATTGAGGTGGAATAAAAAGAGTGAAAATATTTGAACTGAAGAGAAGGAAAAAAAGTGACAATATTATTCTAACTTCTATATTTCATTTGACCAAACAAAAACCTTCTATATTCCATTCATTTTTGTTACATCGATCACTATTTTATCCATCTTATTTATTCCATTTGTATCAATTTGTTTACCCGTTTGGAGTCAAGTGGTATATATGTTATAAAATATGAAATATATATTTCCATTGACAAGAACCAATCGTGATGAAGCTTACATAAAACATACTTTTATGGCACAAGATATAAACATATACTAGAAAATTACCCGCGTAACGCGGGATAAAATGATTATCGAATAAAATCAATAGTTTTAGTTAAAAAAAATATTATGAAGAATAATTATACATAACCTAAGACTTAATTTATATATTTGAATTTTGCGATTATTTTGCATACAAATGCGTTTCGCCCGTGAAATAATTAAACCAACAAATTTCATTAATAATTATATTTTTACTTGTACGAAGATACATTTATGAAAAATTGAAAACATCTACTTGTCAAACAAAACAACACATGTAAAAACATATTTTTACATGCTCACATATTTTCAAAAGATAATAAATAGTTTTATTTTATTTAATCAATTTTTTTTTGGTATATATATTAAATTTTTGTTCACATTTAATTATATGATTTAAATCTATAATTTTGAAATATTTTAATTTTGGCAAGTTGAAAATTTCAAAATATTTTAATTTTGGCAAGTTTAGGAAGATTCAAATGTGTTTGGTAATTAGAGTTATAGTAATCAAAATAAGTATATTTGGAATTAAATGTGTTTGGCAATGAGTATAAGATAATGAAATAAATAAATAAAAATAAAGAAGAGAAAAATTGTGAGGATGACATCTAAGCAAAATATTCCCAAAATGCTCATCAAATAATATATAGGGTCTGAAAAGAACACTATCTATAAAATGTATTTTAAGCAAATAGATGGCTTGTGTGCACGTACGTGTGACTAAAATACGTGAATATCACATTTTTGTGTTAATATTGATTCATATAAAATATTTTTGGTACTTATATTTTTAAACTCGAACTGGTATTTTTATTCATGATTTGAAAGCATTATTTCATCACGTCACTTTTCATTTTTGTATACGTTGGAATGCTGTGATAGATTAAAATGTCTAAACATTATCTTACTGCAAAAGAAAAAAAAACATTATCCTACTTAAAAAATAGTTGACAAAAAGATAACTAAAAACTTTGTTATTCAACGATAATTGTGACAGGTGACGCATATTCCACTTTAGATCCATTTCTTTTCATGAACTACCAAATTATTTGATTGGGACAAAGTCTATAGACTCAATCAATACCATCCATATGTATATTTTGGCCATTAGTTTTGGATAGTACAATTAGGTTCAATCAAGAGAATAATAATCATTTTCAATAATTTCAGGCCATATTCAATTTGAATTATTGCACTAAAGGGACTTTTGCACTATTTTCAAATGTTTTCTTCTACATGACCATACTCGTAAGCCGTACCTAAATTTTTATTTAATCTTTCTTCAAATTGTTTGTTATACGTCAAAAAGTACAGCAATGATCACGATTTCTACTTGACAATTTTGTTTAATACTAAAACCAGTAATTAATTAACAAGTTACATAGAATAGAAGCTTGGATCTCAATTTTCTTTTCTTTTTTTGTTAAAGGATCTCAATTTTCGAATATTGGTAGACTTTTAAAGTTACTACGGCTTTAGACAAAAAGGCCTTGTACATAAATCTTAAGAGTTAAGACCCATTTATGAAAAAAAGAATGCTCTGTTTGAAAAAGGCTTTTTTGGAGCTAAGTTATAAACTGCTAAAAAGAAGTTTGCTCCATATTGCTCTGCAATTCATAGGCAGTTCCATGAATTCAATATATCATCGAACATCAAAACAAGCCAAAGTTCAAAAGGGGTTTACGATTAAGCCAATTTTGCGGTAACACAAGGACCATTCAGGTGAACAATCACAAGCAGAATCCACAATATCAAAGTCATATACCATTCATCATAGCCTAATCTTGATTCACATAGCAACTACCATTTTCTTTTGTCAAAAAACTTCTCCCATTCATTGTTATCTATGTGTCAAACAGTCTAAATACAAGTTACATAATCACCGTAAAGACAAGTCTCTTCTTCCTCCATTAAATTGGATATTCAAGTAACAGTAAAGACAAGTCTCTTCTTCATCCATTAGATTGGATATTCAAGTAAAAAGAATAAACACTTTGTGAAGAAATTACAAAACATTACAAACTTACATGACATTTATAAACTGCAAAAAAATTCTGAATTTATCGCTATCTATCAAACTTCGAAATTCTCCATTTGAATGTTGCTCTTAAGAGGCACATAGTCACCAAGATACCCACCAAGATGATCATGTAACGCGGATTTATCAATCTCCTGATGATGAAAACTCTTACAAACATAGTAAAACACACTCTGCACAAGCAATCCAATCAAATTCACAATCACAAGAACACCAACCAAGAACCCACCAACAACAATTCGCGTAAAAACTCCATTCTCATCTCCACCACGAACCACAATGGCGCCAAAAACCACACTAATGAATCCACAATGAACAAGATATATAAAAACCATCGAACAAGCCATAATTGTTTTCCCTTTAAGCAACTCGTAGCTCTTTTTCATCGCGGCGAAACCGTAAACCGGCTCAAGAACAGATACTACACTAGCTAAATGCCATAAAGCCGTCATGTAAACATGAACACCCAAGAACATAACAAATATCACAGCCAAAAAGAAAACCGCTAAAACTACGTTCTGTAAATCGATCGCTATGATCAACGCGACCAAGAAGATCAAGAACACAGTGTTGTAAGCTAACATCAAGAGAGAAACCCATAAGAAAGTTATGAACAATCTTTTGAGAACTAAAGGAATCGCCGAGATGGTGGAGGAGAAAGAAACCGGTTTTGCGGTGTAGAGAGAAGCGACAGTGAAGGCGACGGCGGAAGTGGAGAGAAGAGAGAAAGCGAAGAGGAAGATAATGTAGAAGAATAGGAAAACTAAGAGAAGGGTCCATTCGTGAGATTGGTTCGTAGGTGGGTAAGTGTCGATTTGAGCTAAGATTGGTTGTGTGAAGAGAGAATGTGCGAGGATTGCGAAAGAGAGAGGGAAAATTAGGGTTAGGGTTATGAGGTAGAATGTTTTTGGTGAAAATTTGGGGATTGAGGTTGATTCAAGCAAGATTCCTCTTATGCTTAGGAATTGAAGTTCTTCTGGTGCAAGATCCATGGTGGATTCAAGGATTTGAAAGAAAGAATGAGTTTTTTTTTTTTTTAATTCAACAGAGAAGAAAATGAAGATGAAGAAGAGGATGATGATGGAATCTTCGAGTTTCCATATTTTTTTGTTTCTTGGGAAGATAACTTTCTAAATATAGGAATAAGTACTAATTTATAATTAGAAAACAGGATTGATATATGCGATACGTAAGAATAAATAACTCGGATCGTGAAAATGATAAGAGAAATGGAATTAAAGATAATTTCAACATTGAAGTAATCTATATCGTGTTGGGTTTTCATGTTATATTGGATACATAATTTTATGATCACATCACAATGAATTGATGATTCAAAACTTTTATACTTGATGAATAATTTGCAATCATTTGCTTTGAAAATTTAGAAAAAGTGACGTCACAACTCAAGACCAATTGCTATTTTTGTTGAGAATCTACCAATTAATTCTTTGCAAAACTGTGACTCAAGATTCAGTTAAACAAGCGAGATAAAAGTAAATAATATAAGGAATAATTGGTAACCCAAAGTTCACCTTCCAATGTGGAAGAACTACTTTTCTGGGAGAGAAATCGGTCTTTCAATGTTGATGAACATGGAAATAGGCTTTCATGAATTGTAATCGATTGTTTAATTTTGATCAAGGATTTGGGATTGTGATAAGATGAATTGATTGTTTCGTTTTAGTTAGCAATGTTGATGAACGTGGAATTAGACTTTCATGAATTGTAATCGATTGTTTAATTTTGATCAAGGATCTGGGATTGTGAGAAGATGAAATGATTGTTTCGTTTTAGTTAGCAATGTTGATGAACATGGAATTAGACTTTCATGAATTAGAGATGATGTTTATTTTTGGTGATGAGTTTTTTTATAAATCGTTTTGTGAATCTGATATGTGAATTTCATCGTGATATATGAGAAGGTGAATTGATTGTTTCATTTTAGTTAGCAATGTTGATGGACGTGGAATTAGGCTTTGATAAATTGGTGGTCACTATTGTCGAAATCCAATAGTGTATATGCGCAGAGGTGATCATTTTATAAACTTTTGAGGTCACTATTGTCAGAAATCCAAAGTCATGTATATGCGCGGAGGTGGCGATGATGATGATGCCTTCAGAAAACGTTTTGTGAAGTATTGGGAACAAATCAAAGATTTGAGACAGATTTAAACCTCATAAGGGATTTAGCAGGAAGCTTTGTGAGTATGTCGATCACGAGATCGAACGGAATCTTCTCCCCTGTCTTCTTCTTCTAGATATTTATTTTTAATGATATTTAACATAAAATTGTATTGCACACACAAATTTCCCTTTCTAAAAAAAATTTTCGTTTATTTTTGTATATAAATAATGGAAAAAATAGAAAACTTACTTCTTATGAGAATAAAGCGTGTGGAAACAATAGTTTGAATTTTGAGGAAACAAATAGAAAAGGAAAGAATTATGTATGGAAAAAGAAGAAAAACTTTAGCTTTGTAATATGATGTGTAAACGAATTATGAAGCTATTGGAATACACTAGTAAATTAGGGAAACCGGAAAAAGGGATAAAAATAGATTTGTTAAGGCAAAACTTCAAGGACTGAACCATGGTTACTAAATTCATAGTGTGCTTATCCTAACCAATTTTGCCACAAGGACTGAACCATGGTTACTAACAACTCATACAAAAGTTTTTTATAAAACAGTATAGGGCACGTGCCCCAGTATTTACGTGGGTCCGCCCCTGATTGTGTCCTCCTTTGTAGTTGACCAAGACTTGACCATCCCATAAATGGAAAGCTACTCCGTCTCTCAAGTTTTTCGCGGTTTGATCTGCCTTGTAAACGGACCTAGCGCACAAATATATAACACTACCACTAGGCAACTTGTGGGTTAACCTAATATAGAGGAATCCAAGATCATACCCGAAGATCACAAGAAGAAGATGGTCAACTACCATTTAGGACATGATCCTGTTCGTGATCAATATAAAGTGCTTTGCACAGTTTCAAGACCTAGCCACGACCAAGGTGGGGCTTCAAGGTGGGCCGTCCGCAACATACATGTCAGAGCATTGGGTCTTGCTACTAGGAGGAGATGAATCAAGTCGATGGAGAAAGATTTCAAGCCCATCTCCACAACATTTTGCTTTGAAAAGGATTGACTATCAATGGGTATATGCATTACCTCGCTTGCGTTCGTTGGCATCATCCTATGCTTGTGAGTTTCGATATGAGTTCTGAAGAAATCAGTATGCTCCAAGTACCTGAAGATACCTTTTGGATTTTTCTTAAGACTAATCTTATAGAATACGGTGGAACAGTAGCTCTATTAGATAACTATCAAAGAAGTTAGGTTGTGGGGAAATTTCTGATACAGATGTTGAATGCAACGTGGAGGACGAGGAAGTGGATGTGAAGAAAACCACGACCCCAAAAGAAGGCGAATTAAAGATCGATGATGACGGGAAATGTAAAAATGGCTAAATGGTATATGCGGAAAAGAAAGCCAAACATACAAAAACCTTGCGATGTACAATTACATCTTTTGTTGTGTCCCTATTATCTCATGTCCCTTCAAAACTCTTGTATTCTCTGTCTTGTAAACTCAAAGAGAAAGTTATTCATTCTACGTTGCTCATGTTTGTGGTCTATCGGAAGCCTAGATGAGATGAGATAGTCAATGTGTAAAAATATGCTAATAACAAGTACGATAAAACAAGTAAACAAGAATGTAGAAGAGATCATTGTAGTGTCAAATTTTGGTAAATTATGAGAAGATATATCCGAGACATCCTTACCATGTAGGCTTTCTCAACTGGAGTCAAAGGGCGGTGACGACTCTCAAAGTTTAACCATTGATCATATTGCGTCTCTTCTTCCGAACTCCATTCTTCATCGAAGCTAGGGCACACATAAGGGTTTCTTGGGGTCTTGTTTCTGCGGCGCCGGCGCTTGTTTTCTTCGTGGTATCGCCTTTTGTCTCCTTTCGTCGATACCACCTCGACTTCTTTACATCTTTTACATATACTTGTAAAACTCTTTTGTTTTTATAGTTGAAAAAGATTCACCAAGTGGAATTTTTAGCTTCTAATTATATGTAATCGTGCAAAACTCATTTCATATTTGATTATATGATATTTGTGGTTTTAAGTTTGTACAAACATTTCACAAGGTAGATACATCTTTTATATTCTAGAACTATATTATGTAGAAAGCAAAACAATCACTGTTGATTGGTTTTTGAATGAAAGTTTGATTTTTGATTGTGTTTAATCGAATCTTGATGAACATTTTTTTTTCAATAGAATGATGAAGAAGATAATGATAACATCATTATTGTTAAATCTTTTTTAAAAAAAAATTGGGAAGACAAATTTCTATATTTAGTAATAATTAGTAGATTTCAAATTAAACACGAAATTGATAAATACTCCACCCGAAATAAGTTTTTTCCCGCATCAATTTTGTCTTTAATTTTATACACAATTTGTGTTACACACAAAATCTTTCTCTTATGTCTTAGGAGCACAAATCGATGGTGGTAGAGCACAAATCAATGGTGGTAGAGCACAAATCAATTTCGTTAATTTTTCGCCCACCTATAGCTTCTTTTCATTTTTTCTAAGAATATATCCAACATCACTCTAAATCCCATTTTAAAAAAAAGTTTAGAGTAAAATCTTCTCCAACCCCACTCTAAATGCTATACCAAAATCGAGTAATTACTTGTTTTACTCTACATATAGACTAAACTCATTTTTCACTCTGATCTAGTGAGCTTGAGAATATGATGAAATTGAGAATTTGAATGATGAGATTGGAAATTTGATTGGGAATATGAATTAGGCTTTGATGAATTGGAATTTTGATATGGGATTATGATTGAGATCTAACTTTGTTGTTTCTCTTTGACAGTTGATGAAAAGGATTCATTGGAAGAAGAAAATGGAATGACTGACGAGGAGTATGTTGATTGGTGACTTACAATAGACAACATGGCGGTTTAGATTTACTCAGGAAATGATCAGTGGGCACTAAAACATATTTCAGATGAACAGTTCACTCAAGAATGGACCAGTTACGTTTATAATTACATGAATCAAGGTTGTATGCAAAAAAGAACTGCGTTTGCACTAAAAGTCTATTTTACTATATTTTATCACATATATAGAGTTCATGTTCTTTTCTCTGTTTCAAAACTAATTCAATAGTGGATTGAATTGAAGATAATGTTGTTTACACCAATCAAATACATATTTTATCATCTTTTGCGTAATTTAAGATGTTAATTTCATACTGTCAATTTAGAACCAGACCGGCAGTTAATTTGCATTTTGTTTTATTTACCTCCATAAGATCAGAGATTCGAGTTTAATGGCAATTGGTTTTGTTATAGAATTGATTGAACGAGTTCATTGTTGATGAAGGATGAAGAATTAGAGATTCAAAGTTGTATAATTCGTTGATCGAATTTGACTCTTGGTTTTTTGTTGATGTCGAGTTTTGCGTATTCGATTTGTGATGATGAGAGATTCGATTTTGTGTAAGGAAAGAAGCATGAAGAGACTCATTTAAGCAAAATCCATTTTCTCAGTTTTGTATTTCTTTCTTGGTTTTGATATCGCAGATGACGATGGACCACCAGCGGAGCTAACCAACGCACATGTTGAGGAAATGCACGTTGCCGAGGAACTACGCATAGCTCTACGACATTGGGTTTTGGAGACCCACGTTCTACGTTCCGAGGAACCCCCTTCGCTGTCCCGACTTGAAGCAGATGGAGTTTTGGATGGATGTGACGAGAAAGGTGTATTTCGAGTGGCTCAAGTACGAGAAAGGTATAGAGGACTTAAGCCGGCTGAAGAGGAATACTTCAATTCATACTGCTTGAACAATCCACAAGGCAAAAAGACAATATTTAAGGACCGAATGGTATGCTGCTTCTCTCACTGATTTGCTTTTTTTGAAATGGTGTATGTTGTTTTATTCTAATATATTAAGTTTTGTTTGAGGTGATGGATGCTTAGTTGGAATGATGTTTTTCAACGTAAAAAGATACTAATACTTGATTGGTTGGAACCCTCTATTTCTTCTGGTGAATAACAAGCAAGACTTTTGCTTATACATATTGTGTTTGAAAAAAACATTGAAGAACCCTTTTATATCTTCTCGTATTTTACCAAAATTTGACACTACAATGGTCTCTTCTACATTCTTGTTTACTTGTTTGATCGTAAAGCCTTGTTCTTAGCATATTTTTACACATTGACTATCTCATCTCATCTCATCTCATCTCATCTAGGCTTCCGATAGACCACAAACATGAGCAACGTAGAATGAATAACTTTCTCTTTGAGTTTACAAGACAGAGAATACAAGAGTTTTGAAGAGACATGAGATAATAGAATCATTACCAAAGATGTAATTGTACATTGGAAGGTTTTTGTATGTTTGGCTTTCTTTTCCGCATATACCAGTTAGCCGTTTTTACATTTCCCATCATCATCGATCTCTAATTCGCCTTCTTTTGGATTCGTGGTCTGCTTCACAGCCATTTCCTCGTCCTCCACGTTGCATTCAGCATCTGTATCAGAAATTTCCTCACAACCTAACTTCTTCGATAGTGTGCTCTTGTCCTTCATCTTTAGATCTTTTCCAATAGTATTAGGCAGTTGTAGTAGCCATTTAGCCAGTGAAAACTACCAATAGACTCCAAAATGGAGTACCTACGTCACCTAAGTATACTCAAGAGATACAAAATCAAGTGAAGCCCTTTCTCCAAAAGTCGACCAAGTGAAGCCATCTCCCTCGAGACTCGAGACTCTTGATTCTCCATCAGGAGCTTGTCTACTGATTCTCCAGAAGCTCCTTGTCCTGTGTAATTGATAACACCAAGCAAGCAGCAGTTCATGAGCTAAATTTGTTTCTTTATTATGTCACATCACAATATACTCTAATAATGTCAAGAACAAGCAGCCTCATCATTTCAGGCTAATTCATAGTCAACCTTAAAAGAATCACAAGAGAATTTCCCCAAAAAGGACTATGTTCTTGATTAATAATATATCGAACCAAGCAAAAGTGATGATCTATCTTCACTTTCCATCAATTATCCAGGGAAAATTGTAACGAATATCCACTATTCAAGGTTACCACCAACCAATCTCTAACATGGCTTCAATAATACGCCCCAAAAATCAAAATCTCAAACTTTCCTAGTCACATAGAAGAGAAGACAACAAGAATGTAAAGTAAATCATCCTCCTTGTTAAATCCTAAAGAAAACTTAGGGATCTGCCTAACAATATATAAAAATTGAAAAGCAAAAGGATTAAAGGATTTTAAGCACCTGAGTTTTTAGAACCAAGTGATGGATGATAAGCTCAAATTATCCCTAGAGCTAGACTCTCTCAAATTAAGAGATCACTGTAGTACTTAGGGTATCGAAATCCACAGGGAATCAAAGAAACACAATAGACTAATAAATTCGAATTAAGCTAGGCATAATAAAGAGAATGCAAGTAAACAAAGCAGTAAATTCGGTTGTGAAAATCAATTAAAAGAGAGTCAGACACAGGGAAATTTCAGGTGAATCAGATTATGCAGATGATCAATTAATGATAGGATTTATGAAGCTCAGTTCCTAAACATGAACACGAAAGTAAAACAAACCAGCTTTCGCTGCGAATATTATCTATGAATAAATCCAAGAAAACCAAATTCCTTTGCGAATCCTATGAATCTAAACAAGCATTAATTTCATGTTCAATTGTTTACAAAACCCTAAACCAAATTTCTTTGCGAAAATGAATTTTGCTCATCAAAAACTAGTTCGAGGAATCAATAAAACTGTCGTTTCTATTAATAACCCTAAGATCAGATTTCAGTTCGCGAGGCTAAAATCAGCAATAAGAACAAGTTAAGATGAAGAACGTTCTAATGATTTTAATCCTAAACAATTCAGATCAGATCTAGCAAATCATCAACAACCTTTGAAAATCCCTAAACCTAACAAGGAAACTACTCAGACATATCGAATGATGAAAACATGTTTTTATTAAAAGATATATCAAAGAGTTAAGTAAAATAAAGCGTAAGTCTAAACAATGGCTGTAAAAACGTATATATAGAGATACAAAACCGACTGGAAATCTAAAAGTAAACATCTGGAACTTTCGAGCTTCGAACGGACTTCTTCAGATTAAGATTTGGGCTTGGTCGACATGGGTGTCGATCGACACTCATGGTGGTGTCGATCGACACCATCATAAAAATCTGCTTCTTTTCTTCGATCTTCGGCAATTCGTTCCGCAATGCTCCAAAAGCTCCAGTAAACATCTTTTCTGCTCCAATCGTCCATGTACCTATAAAGACTCTAAAACCAACACAAAACACAACAAAGACTCTAGATATAGGACTTATATCATGGCTTAAATAGGGTAAAAACCATGATATATCAATGGATCTCTGGGCTCTGCAGTGACGGTGACTTATAACCGATCTGAACACCTTCTCAAGTTTTTGGCTCCCGAGAAACTGCATTGAATCAAGATATAAAATTTCTAACATTCTAGACATTTTTCTCCATGCAAAAACGGAATTTTCGAAAAATATGATTACTAAACGTAATGTTATACTCACATCAAATACATGCATTGACACTAAATTGAACCATCTTCACATATATATTTGGAATAAGGAAAAACCTAGCTATATATACGTAGATAGTAGATACTATGTACATTAACTCATTGGCTAGCTTGATTATGATATTAAGATGCTCCTAGTAATAATTAAGCTTTACCAATCATGCTTAAGAATATAAAATATGAAGTAAAACAATAAGAATTAAAAATATGTACCGAGGATTTCCTTTGCAATCGGGATTGCCATAATAAGTAGCTCTAAAGTTAACAAAGCCGTCGGATAAACAAAAGAGAGGCAGAAGGAATTGACTTGAATAAGTAGAAGAAGCAAAACGTGAGATTACATCATATTGCCATCTATTAATGTAACACTATTTTTTATTAAAAAAATCTTAGCTAGTGACTGTAAATAGAAACGGTATTCCAAAAGATATGTGAAGATGGAAGAGAAGGTTAATAGAGTATTTTGAAGGTGGAGTACCTATTAAGTAATTATACTCTTGATCGAGCATCGTTATTATTTTTCCTTAATTACTCCACTCCCATGGAACTATGGAAAAATGACTAGAATACCATATATCTTTCAAAAATGACTCAAATCTTTTCACACCCCTAGTAAATTACGATAAACACCCTTGATTATTTTTCCTTAAATTGCAATTATTAATGGTTGAGTTATGTGTTTGTTTGGCGCCTGACTTACCGATATTCCATGTCATCAGTTCCGATTTACCATGTCATCAGTCTTATTTTCCATGTCATCTCATTTAGATAACTCAGCCGTGTCATGTCATTTAGATAACTCAGCCATTCTTAGATTTTCTTAATTGAAATTATTGTTAATATGAAAAAGAAATCCACTTCAGTAAGAAATAACCGTGATCATATAAGAGGGCAGTTGCCGCAGTTCCAATAGCAGAAATGTTTAAGTGTGCTCGTTTAGTGTGCCTTCTCAAAGAAAAAAAAGAGAAAAACCACAAACTTTCTCAACTATCTTCTCCACCCTTTAAGTTTCTTCACATTGTTTCTCTCTCTTGTTTCTTTCGAAATCGTCTTCCCCGAAAATCGTCTTCGTCTTCGCCGAAATTGTTTTCGCCGAAATCGTCTTCTCCGCAGTCGTCTGTAATCATATTCTCCGGTATGTTGTTGCTGAGTTAGTTTTTTTTATTGCGGCTGGCTGAGTTATAAATTACGATTGAGTTTATCAATTATATTGTGGCTGAATTAGGGTTTCGGGTTTCTGAGGTTGTGGCTGGTTATCAATTATATTGTAATTAGGGTATTTCGGCTGAGTTATATATATTATGTTTTGGCTGAGTTAGTTTTCTATTGCGGCTGAGTTATTTAAGTCTTTTGTGATCAGATGGAACAACATCAAGCACCCCTAAACCCTAGACCTGATTACCCTAGAAGATCAAGACTCGCTGCTAATCTAGAAAATAAAGCGATTAATCACTATTGCTATTTTGGACATTTCGGTTTTGTTAAAGAACAATTAGGAGTTGATGTGTGGGAAGTACTGAAGAACTTTCCTGTTGGAATAATTGCTAAGCTATTTGATGGAAAATGCGTGTGGTCTGGTAAGACTGTACACTATCTACTGTCTAGACAACTGAGAGTAGAGAAGAAAGAGATTTGGAGTGTGGTTGGTGATCAACCTATCAGGTTTAGCTTACTCGAGTTTGGTGAGATCACTGGGTTAAACACAGATCCAGTGCCAACAGAAAGTATTGAACCTCCTAACCAATACAGAGAGTTCTGGGAGGAGTTGAATGTGCCGCTTGGGGTTGGACCCAAGCCTGATAAACTGCTGGCAGCAGTAAAAGTCTGTCGGGGCTGGAGTTTTGAAAAGCGTAAAAGGTTAGGGCTGTTAGTTCTTCAAGCCATGGGAATTTATGGTGGGCATCATAATTCTAGGACACCGTTTGAAACTGCAATAAGAGTATTCAATGATGAAGCCATGATGACTTATCCATGGGGTCGCGCTGCATTTGAAGCTCTTCTTGGTAGTATTCAGACGTTGAATCCAGAAGGAAAGTCATACTTCATCAGCGGCATGACTTACGCTTTATTGGCTTGGTCATATGAATCTGTCAGTTGCTTTCGAGAGCGTTTTGGCAAAGTAGTCGATGGTGAGGAAGAAGTTCTGCTTCTTCGATGGGGTGCAAGAGCAACGCGGACACGTTCAATTTTGGATAGGATCCTGAAGAAGGAGGCTGAAGACAATGGTGGTCATGTAAGCTTTTAGGCTGAGATATTCTTTATTTGATGGCTGCGTTATTATTTATTCTACGGCTGAGTTATTGTTTATGTCATGGCTGAGTTATGGTAATTTGATGGTTGAGTTATGATTTGTTTGATGGCTGAGTTATGATTTGTTTGTTTGATGGCTGAGTTATTATTTATTCTACGGCTGAGTTATTGTTTATGTGATGGCTGAGTTATGGTAATTTGATGGTTGAGTTATGATTTGTTTGATGGATGGCTGAGTTATTATTTTACGGCTGAGTTATGATTATTGGATGGCTGAGTTATGAGTTACTGTTGTAGGTGCGTGTGAGGCATATGGTTTCAAAGGAGTCTGTAGAAGACATGTTTCCTCAGTGGCCGGGTCAAGAAGAGGACCCACAACTGGATAACCTGATAAGAGACCTACATTCTGGTAGGTATGTAGCAGGTGATTATTGGGATTGGGATGAGAAGAGGAAGGAGGAGAAGAAAAAAAACAAGTTGGTTGTAGTTCCTTTTGACTCTGAGTCTGAGCCACCCAAAAAGAAGGAGAAGAAAGATAAGAAACACGAGGGTGTAGCTGGTGATATAGAGAAGAAGGAGGATGCAAAGGGAAAAGGTTTAAGCCAGGAAGCGGAGGCTCTGGATACCATAGTCGCTACGCTGGGAGAAATTGCGAAGAAGTTTGATAGGCATGAGTCAATGTTTGAGTCTATCTTTGATAAGTTTGCTGGTATGGACAATAAAATTGGTGACTATGCCAAACATGCAGTGGATGAGCGTCTGAAAGTTCTCCGTTTATCGGAAAGTGCCCAAAACTATGGTCCCAGCCCAAAAACGCAAACATTACCACGGCATAAGTCAGTTAATAGTCCAACGGTGGTCCAAAACACGGAATCTAAGACCCCTGAGAATGAGCCGGCTAAGGCCGAAAGTCGAACTCCGCAGGACTATTTTCCAAAATTGAAGGCCGATATTCCTAAGGGTACCCCTGATGAGGTAAATGTTGAACAGTAAATGTTGCAAGTTGACCAGCCAACAGTGCCGTTGAATAGTATATGTTGCATTAAATTTGGCAAGTTGACCGGCCAACAGTGCCGTTGAATAGTAAATGACCCGGATTAAATGTTGCCAGTTACATTTGCGCCTATATATACTTGTTATATGCCTCATTTGTATGTATCCAATTATGAAATAAAAATCAGAAAAGTTTTTCTTCTTCTTTTATATCAGAGAAATGCTCTTGGGTTTGTTATTTGGAGTATTGGGTTTTGAAAATGTTATTTTAAATTTGTTAAGATTAAATCGTTATAAGTGTGGTTTACATTTCCCTTATGCGCTTAATCTAACACATATTTGGGTGATTTCTCTTGCAAGCGAATGATTGTTTCAATCATGGTGTTAAGGAAATATGTAGGGACGGTCGGCCCTGAACTGTGCAAGACAGTAGCACTGTTTAGTGCAGCAAGAAGAGCAAGCTATATGTCCCTTGTCACACAGGATCCCGGATAACCCGGTCACCATCCCCGTAGCCAAACTGGAAGAACTGGAGAAGGAATTAACTCGGTTAAATCCCACAAGTTCTCATACATGGTTAATTCCTAGGATGCAAGAATTAGGGGATGCTTCAGTTCTACCTTCTCTTTCTCTAGCAGAGCTTCTTCTCTTTAAGCAGAAATGCTCCGACAAAGAAGCTCTGCTAGAGAAAGAGAAAGTAGAACTGAAGGACTTGAAGAAGGAATTGGCTGGGTTATAATGTAATGGCTGATTTATATGCGTTGTAATGTAATGGCTGGGTTATAATGTAATGGGTTATAATGTAATGGCTGATTTATAATGATTAAGTTATTCTGTAATGGCTGATTTAGAATGCACTGGCTGATTTATGAATCGAATAAGCCATTTTTTTGGCTGATTTAAGAATATATGAATGTCCATTTATGAATGTATGATGACTGATTTATATAGATAAGATAATACTGATATGGCTGATTTATAATGCAATGTCTTAATGAGTACAAAGTGAATAACTAGATACGACGGTTAAACCTCAATGTCTTAAAGCGTGGTTAACTTCCTAAGTAGGAATAGGTTATAAATGTAATTAGCTGAGTTATAATATAATGGCTGATTTATAATGGACTGGCTAAATTACGAAATAGTATGGCTGACTGATGCAATGTTACGAATCGGTTTCTTCAGAACCGTTAATCAAATTGGGCGTGAATATCGACGAAATGTAAAACAATCATAATTCATCTATCTTTGGCCATGAATCCGTTTGATTCCCAAAACATTGGTTGTTTAAACTTTGGCGTAATGTAAAAAAAATCCATAACTCAGCCGTAATGTAAACAAAATCCATAACTCTACCGTATCGTAATACCATAAAATAAGTCAACAATTTTTGTTTTTTGGTTAGCTCATCTCCCCCCCCCCCCCCCCCCCCAAATCCAAAACACAGCCGTCTTAACCATAACTCAGCCGTCATAACCGTAACTCAGCCGTATCGTGATGATTCGTCTTTCTATACCATAACTCAGCCGTGTCACGACGTTTTGTGTTTCTATATTGGGCGGGAAAACTCCCGCCAAAAATCCATAACTCACCCAATCTATGTATTTTATTTAATGCACCGATTTGACAGTGACCTATACACTCGCCGAAGAGCCGCTACACCTAGCGTAGGTGTGCAGTGACCTATACACTCTCCTAAGAGCCGCTACACCTAGGTGTGCAGTGACCTATACACTCTCCGAAGAGCCGCAGATAATCCCCCCCAAATCCAAAACACAGCCGTAATGAATCCATAACTCAGCCATAATAATGAATCCACAACTTAGCCGTTAAGTAAACATATTCCATAACTCAGCCGTAATGTAATACCATAACTCAGCAAACAATGCCTTTGAATAGTAAATGACCCGGATTAAATGTTGCAAGTTTCATTTGAGCCTATATATACTTATTTTATGGCTCATTTGTATGTATCCAATTATCAAATAAAAATTAGAAAAGTCTTTGTTCTTCTTTTATATCAGAGCAATGCTCTATTCTAGGGTTTGTGATTTGGAGTATTGGGTTTTGAAAAAGTTTTTGAAACTTCTATTTTAAACTTGTTAAGATTAAATCGTTATAAGTGTGGTTTCCATTCCCCTTATGCGCTTAATCTAACACATATTTGGGTGATTTCTCTTGCAAGCGAATGATTGCCTTCATCTCGGTGGTAAGCCTCAACCACTTACCGCAATGATATCAGAATCATCAGACCAAGACTCAAGATCTTCTTGCTTAACTTTCACATTTTCTACTAGCTCCTTTTCAGGGACAGTTGTGGATTCTTTTGGAGTAGCCAGAACTGGAGGATCCAAATCATCAGACGGATCATTTTGCACATTCGCCAGTTTACGAATCTTTAACAGAATATGTTATAAATGTAATTGGCTGAGTTATAATGTAATGGCTGATTTATAATGATTAAGTAATTCTGTAATGGTTGAACAACAAAATTAAAGCCATAACTCCGGCTGACATATGCAATGTTAATCAAATTGGGCGTGACGAAATGTAAAACAATCGTTATTCATCTGTCTTTGGCCTTGAATCCGTTTGATTCCCAAAACATTGGTTTTGTGTTTGTTTATTTAAACTTAGCCGTAATGTAAACAAAATCCATAACTCAGCCGTTAATCAAATTGGGCGTGAATATCGACGAAATGTAAAACAATCGTAATTCAAATTGGGGCATGAATCCCATAACTCAGCCGTAATGTAAACAAAATCCATAACTCAGCCGTAATACAACAAACAATTAAACCCATAACTCCACCCCATAACTCTGCCAAACTTGCTACATTGGACAAGTTCTTGCATTATGTCCAACCTGTTTACAAAGAGAACATGTGTGTTCTTTCCTAGGACGTTTCTTCTCAAGTGCAACTTCTAGATCAGATTTCATCCTACCTTTCTTAGGCCGTCCTGGTGGTCTCCGAACAACCGGGGGAAACCACGGTCAGTTAGCTACATTATCATGAACTTGGACCGCTGAATCTTTCAGCATGATCGACTCAGCGTATGCGTTTACTAAATAATTGTTGTGATAGTAAGGACTGCACAGGGATATACGACATTTATCTCTGTACTCGGCAGCTGCGATTGCATGCACACATGGTAATTTCTCCCTTTCGAAACGCCGGCATGTGCATGTTTTTCCGTCCAAATTCACAACATGCAAAGAATCCCCAGAAGATCCATATATAACTTCAGTGTGATAATCATCAATCCTTTGTGTCGTCATAAGTCTGGCGGCAGTAACACGACCCTATTATAAATACATAATAAAAAATGTTATGGTTGACTTATGAAATGTTACGGCTGACTTATGCAATGTTACGGCTGACTTATGCAATATTACGGCTGAGTTATGAAATGTTACGGCTGACTTATGAAATGTTACGGCTGACTTACATGTAGTTGTTTCTCGACACCACGCGAAAGCGTGGTTAGTTGCTTTCTAGCATCCTCTCTCCGTTCAACAAACCAACGGGTCATCATAACTCGTATCGATTCTAATAGTCGAACAATGTTAAGAATTCTAGCATTTGACAGTGCATGGTTCATTGATTCCGCTATGTTCGTAGTAATTAAATTGTACCTTTCGCCCGGGAAATGAACACGCGCCCACAGTCGGACATCAGCTCTTTCGAGGTAGGCATGGAGTTCAGGATTAATCGCTTGAATCTCCTCGTATATCGCAGTAAAATCATCCATCCTACAACATCTTGCCGCTTTCTTCACCAGACGAAACACATCTTTTACGTTGTACGCTCCCAAAATGTTCTTATATAAATGATAAGTGCAAATTCCCCAAGAAACCAACGGATACGCATTCCTAATTGCTTTCCCTATCGAGTTATGCCTATCCGAGATTATCGCAAGACCCTCATCGTCAGGAATCGCAAGTTTTAGCTGAGTAAAAAACCAGTGCCACGAATCATCATTTTCAGTGTCAACCACACCGAAGGCAATTGGGAAAATCTGAAAGTTACCATCCTGGGCTAGTGTTGTGAGAAGCGTTCCTTTGTATTTACCCTTAAGAAACGTACCGTCGACAACGACAACTTTGCGCATGAAAGGAAACCCATTTACGCTCGCACCAAATGCAAGGAACACATACATGAATCTTCCAAACTCATCGATTTGAAGACGCGTAATTGTACCCGGATTTGCCCTTCTTATCTTGTATAAGTAAGAAGGCAAGTCTTCAAACCCACTCTCAGGAGTTCCCATCTCGATTTCCCTTGCAAATCTTAGCGTTCTATGTGTCTTCCAATAATCCATCTGACCACATGGAAAATGATACAAATAAGTCAACCGCATCGTAACAATAAACCAGCCGAAACAACGTACTAGTAACTCAACCGTTAAGTTTAAATAACTCAGCTGTTAAGTTTATAATAAAACTCAGCTATAATATAACTATAAATCAGCCACAACGTACTAATAATTACCTTTACCCCAAATTGCTTCTAGATAGATATTCCGACGCTCCTAGGTCGAACTGACGGACCAACGTCGCTAAGAAAGTCCTTGTACAACTCTCCTAAAATAGCCGCTGATGCTTTTCGAGATCGACCAGAACACTCAGTTACTGAACATGTACGATCCGAATCGTAAATACTAACATAAAATGTTGGGGGATCCCCTAGTGTAGTAGCACGAACTCTCCAGAGACATCCACCAACTCAACACTTAACAACGAGTGTATCCGAATCGGATACGTCTACATCAAAATCAAATCGATCCCTCACCGTAAGAAGTTTCAGTCGTTTCTCCAAATTGGCTTTACTCTCGTATCGTTGCCCTACCGAGAGGTTTAGGGAAGATATATCTAACCTTGAAACCTCCGGATTCCCTTTGGATCCGCTCATCGACAAGTTATACGGTCTCTTCTTAGGAGGTAGTGTCGGTGAATCTTCGTCTTCGTATAAACTGAAGTTATCATCTTCAGATGACTCACCATCCGAGTCGTCGAACATATCAAATCGGCTGTCAAATTCATAATCTTCTTCGTATTGTTCGCCTACTTCATTTTCTTCGACTACTTCATCTTCTTCGCCCACTTCATCTACTTCATCTTCTTCGCCCACTTCATCTTCTTCTACTTCATCCTCCAAATTGAAAGCATCATAACTCCCACCGTAATCTTCGGATCTAGATTCAACTTCTGAGCTATAAGTGAATAAACTTTTATTATTCTCTCTCGCTCCGTCATTCCGACTAATTTCATTCTCCGTAATCTCCACACAAAAACGTAAGTGTTCAATTTTTCTGAAGCTTAAAAAAACTTACAACTGTCGAGTATTGGAGAGGTAAACTGGTGGAGTATCGTGCGACATTGTTTTCAAAGCTTTATTCGAGAACATGTAGCTCAGTTGAATCTGATGGCTCGACTCCTTCAATCCGTAATCATCGAGTACCATCTTCGCAAGTTCGTCTAGTGTTGTTTTCTCATCTATATGCACAACTCTACACCCTCTACCGTTGGCTTTGAATACATATCTGTGTTTCTTAACCCAGTTACCGGAAACAATAATTACCGGATCCATAAGATCTCTGATGAATGAAAATAATGAAAAACGTAGATGAAGAAGAATAAGAAGAAGGTCGTAGATGAAGAACCCTGATTTGTAAGAGCTGATGACATGGCAAATAAGAGCTGATGACATGGAAAATCAGAACTGATGACATGGAATATCAGTAAGTCAGCCGCCAAACAAACACATAATTAACTCAGCCATTAATAAATCAGCCATCAAGTATAACGTAAGTCTGCCGCAACGTGAATGGTATTTCAGTAATTAATCTTTCACTAATAAATCAGCCGTAATTAGGCTAGGAAATATAATGTCAGCCGTATTGTCAAATAAATCAGCCGTCAAATGAATGCTATTCTAGTAATTAATCTTTCGATAATAAGTCAGCCGTAACTTATTGTTAACCCAGCCAATTACGGCTGATTTACGTAAGTCAGCCGTAACTGCCTCTCTTAAGTCAGCCAACCTTACGAACATAACTAAGCCGTCTGTTATCTAAAACCCAACCAATTTTCCACAAATCAGCCCGCCGTTGTATAACTCAGCCGTAACTTGTGTTCGTTAGTCAGCCGTTATCTCATAAGTCAGCCAGATTTCTGTAAATCAGCCGTAACTAACGGCTGATTTATGTTCGTAGTCAGCCGTTATCTCATAAGTCAGCCAGATTTCTGTAAATCAGCCGTAACTAACGGCTGATTTATGTTCGTAAGTCAGCCGTTATCTCATAAGTCAGTCAGATTTCTGTAAATCAGCCGTAACTAACGGCTAATTTATGGTCGTAAGTCAGGCGATCTCTCATAAGTCAGCCGCGTTTTTTAACTCAGCCGCAACGTAACCATAATTCAGCCGCAACGTAACCATAACTCAGCCGTTTCTTTCTACGGCTGAGTTCATAATACACCTCAGCGGTTTCCTACGTGGTTGTTTACGTGGCTATGACATTTTTGTAATTACGTTTTTTGTCACAACGTAACAAAAGGGCACGCTGGGTATTAAAAAAATGCCAGTAATAAAAAAAAATTTATATGATTTTAGTCATATTACCTAATAACTATGAGATTTGAGCAAAGTACCCTTTTTCCTTTCCACATGGCAAAAAGCTATCTCAAATTCATCGTATTGCTTTCCTTTCCACATGGCCCAATACTTTCGATTTTTGACTTCGTTTTTTTATGAACTCAAATGCAAAGAGCATTGAACTTGAAATCAAATTCATTGTATTGTTTTCATTCTTTCAACTTCGCATTTACACAAAAGACAACAAAGTAGGATGTAATAAGAGGCAAGACACAATACAAAGAGGACACTGAAAGTCTGAAACGTGAATAAACCTTAGATTAGCGCAAGTCTTTTATTTGTTAAAGTAAAACTATTTATTTGACGTTATAAAAAAGCTCCATCATATTGGCAGTGTAATTCTTCATACCTCGTGTTTGTTTTCCTACAAGCTTGGATCTCCGATTGTGTACTCTAAGCTCACATCACACTGGAAATAAGGCAATGAGCTTATGTGTCTGAAGTCTTAGCTAATATTGTAACTCGCAAGCACAAAATAAGGCAAAGTAACCCATTAATAATCAATCATTGTGTTGTCGTGGACATTCAAAGAATAAAAATATCCCAAAAAATTAAATAAAATGTTTCCAAACAACAAACTCAAAGAAGGAAAAAACCATAACACACACACAAAGGGTTAGAGATATATTAAGTTCTCCACATCATCCAATCCAACAACGTCCCAAACTTTGGTGAGATAGCGGTTTGATGGTTCTATGATTTCAACTTTCCTCAAACGATTCTCTTGTAGATTGTAAAGAAAAATGTAGAAAACAGTTGTATTCTGAGGTTCAAGGATTAACTCGCCAGTTTGAGTACTAGTTAGATTTTGAGGTACCAACCTCGCCGTTTCTTGTTGTACCTTGTACCCTCAAATTCATGTCATCGACTATATCCATCTTCACCATATACAATTGAAGAGAATCCAACTCCATAGTCTTCTTCTTTGCATCTTCCATAACCCAAAGATCCATCTCACCATCGTCTTCAAAACCGCCATGGTACAAAAGAGCTAATCTTCCACCGTATTCTATAATATCAGTAAAATAATGATGCCCAATGGTATCTTGAGGTACTTGGAGAATATCGATTTCTTCAGAACTCATATCGAAACTCACAAGCGCATAACAAGGCAAACCAACCCAAGCGAGGTAATACATACGCCCATTAATAGTCACTCCTAGTGTTAAAGGATAATGTGGTTGACATGGGCTTGAAATTTTTCTCCATCGACTTGATTCATCTCCTCCTAGTAGCAAGACCCAATGCTCGGACATGTATGTTGCGGACGGCCCACCTTTGTCGTGGCTGGGTCTTCAAACTGTGCAAACCACTTTATATTGATCACGAACAGGATCATGTCCTATATGGTACTTGACCCTCTTCTTCTTGTGATCTTCATGTATGATCTTGGATTCCTCTATTTTAGGTAAACCGACAAGTTGCCTAGTGGTAGTGTTATATATTTGTGCACTAGGTCCGTTTACAAGGCAGATTAAACCGCGAAAAACTTGAGAGACTGGAGTAGCCTTCCATCTCTGGGATGGTCAAATCTTGGTCAACCACAAAGGAGTCATGAGAAGACGAGGATGATAGTAATACGTTTTTGTTGTCCAGTCCCAACCACACATATACACGCGACGACGAAACCTTTAGGACACGTTTGGTGAAATTTTGGGAAAAAATCAAGGATACCAAAGCTTTGAGACGGATTTAAACCTCATAAAGGATTTAGCAGGAAGTCTCGTGAGAATCTCGATCACTAGATCAAAAGGAATCATCTGGCTTGTCGGTTCGTTGCTCATGCAGATGTCTCTTAGTTTTCTTGCTACTTCGATCTTCATTCTTTTCTCTGTGTGCATGGGAGATGGCGGCTATGTCAAAAGAGAAAACCACAGCCTAACAAAGAAGGTTTCCTACATAATCGTATTCTCATATTGAAACAAGAAGGTTTCCTACAATTGGTTTTAAAAGAAATTAACAAATTAAATTCTTTTCCTATTAACCACACTAGAAGACAAATTACAGTAAAACCTCTGAAAATTTTTCAAGATATGCCACTTTTAAGATGCCACTTTTCAAAAATGCCACTATCATTTTATTTCCAATTTTAAAATTATTTATGTTTGGGTTAACTATGTTATATTAGGATTTAGTTTTTTGGGTTTAAGGTTTGTGAGGGATCAAAACATTTTTTAAAATTGAAAATTTTGAGATATAAATTTTTTGAACATATTTTTTAGTGGCATGTTGGTAAGAAGAGTGACATATTTGAAAAATGGCATGGTAAAAAGTGACATTTTGTAAATGCCCCATAAATTAATAATATTGGGACCACGATATTTTATTAATTTATAGAGTTATTAATTTACCAAAAATGAAAAAATTTCAAAGTTTTTTAAAAATAAATTTTATTTAAAATTTTTAGTTTATATTATACTATATGTTTATAAAATTAGTTTATTCTTTTTATTTGTTTATACTATATATCAAATAATGATAGAGTTATAAACAAATTTCAGTTTTAACAAAAAAAACAAACAACACTAAAATAATATATAAATATATTTTAGTCATGTTTATATAGCATACATTAATTTATAATATTATTGGAACCATATATTTATATACGATTTCTAAAAATATTATTATTTTATTTTTTTTTATCAAATTGTGTTATATTTTACACCGACCCGACTCGGGACCGGCCAAACTTATTAATATAAAATTTTTATTAATTTATCGAGTTTAGTTTATAGAGTTTCTACTCAAGTGTGTTGTCGGGCGGAAAAAAAGTAAATTAATTTGATACAATCAATCAATTTTAAATCTAACATGTTTTTTACTTACTATACAAGATTTTCTGAATAAATACAAAAAATATTTCACTGAATATCAAATCTTTCACACTTGAGTTTTGAGGGTCTCTCTTCAGAAAGTTAAAACCATCTTTACCAAATAAAGCATAAGTTGTGTCTTTAACATTGTGAGTGAATACTCTCTATATCTACTCTAAGAACTTTATGATCCTAAAGATCATAGCTTGTATTAATTACTTTGCATTTTCAATAGAAAACCCTTTATCAAAAAAAAAAAAAAACATTGTGAGTGAATGTTTGAACTCTATATTCTGGGAAAAAAATAAGAAGTTTGAGTGTTGTGACTAAAAAAATAAAATAAAAAGCTTTTATGTTTACAATGTTGCAATTTGCAATCTCCGTAGTTGGATCACATTGAAACTTTGAAGCTTAATAAATTTCCACAATGAAGTAGATAACAAATTAGTAAAACAAAAAGTTTGGATTGATATCATGGAGTTTTACTCAACTTTTTAGGGGATATTTTATAAGTGCATGATCAACGGTGATACTTCGTGGGTATCATATGATATAAAATTATTAAAATTTTAATAGGAGGAAAGAGAGTGTTTTTTTGTAAAAAGATGAGGTGTTTTTAAATATAAAATTAATAAAATTTGAGTACAAAGAGGAGATTGTTGTTATTATTAGAAAGAGGGTATCAATGAGTTGATACTTTTGATACTCAAAAGTGGGTATCAATAGGAGGAAATGAGTGTTTTTAAATATAAAATTAATAAAAATTGAGTAAAATGAAGAAAGGAAGTATTTGTTTGAATAAAATTGAGTAAAAAGAGGAGATTTATTATTTTTTAATCTTATCATACTCACAAAGTATCATGGTTGATCATGGTCTAACTAATCTAAAGTAATCTAAAGTAACGGTCGTTTTGACTAATAATCCAAAAAGCTTCCTTACATGATGTTCATTATGTATAATCAGGACCAAAATTTTATATTATTAGCTTTCATCTTATAATGATAGTAAATATTAGTAACATGATATATATAAAATAAGATAAATATTTAAAATTTTATATAGACAATTAAATAATTTTAATAAAAGAATTTGATAAACTTTAACTTAAAATATTTTATTGTAATATATAAAAATTGTTAAAAACAAATTATGGAATAGAAAAATATCTTTTTAAATTAATAATCATCAATTGATAGATAAATTAAAAGACTTTTAAATTAATACATTCTCATAGTTTAGTTTTAATATTATTAATTTATAGAGATTTTACCGTAATTAGATTGTTTATATCCAATTAAATACTATTTTTTTCTTGAACGTGAGCCAGCTAAACAAAGTGGGTCCACTAACTAATATTTATCATTTATCCGTCCCTTTAGTTCTCGAACGTTTTCACATTTTCCCCAAATTTGTTTCTTTCTAGCATATACTCCTACATTGGTGTATTCGTCAAAAATCCCATTTTCCCATTTCTCTCGTATCTCGCGTTTCTCTAGAGTGAGGGTTTGACGAACGGAGCTATCTCCCTCTTCAGTTAGCTATCAAAGAAGCGACAATCAGGTGCGTATTGTTTTCGATTAAGTTAGGCTATTTCAATTTTCCATAGGGTTTCTCGATTTTCATCTTTTCTCTTGGGATTTGTTGGATTTTTCACCATCTTTCGCATCTTTCGGATCTGTTTTGCGTTTTTTGAGTTTTGTGGCTAATTTCAATCTCTGAATCGTTCCTGGAATCTTCCCAGTTTACATGTTGTCAAATTCGTTTCGTAATTTTTAGTTTTCTCGGATTCTTCTCTGAAAAAATTGAACTTTCGATGGAGAATTGTTCGATTATGTCTTATTATCTGGTCACAATGTAAATTTCGATTTCAAAATTGTTCTGGATACGTGGGCTTAGCTCAAATTGGTCGATACTATTGCTTCTTCTCACGTTTATTGTCATTAGGTTTGCATATTTATCCACTTTGTTCATTTGATGCTATTGTATTGTACAATCCTGTTTGAAATGTTCATTCTTCGCCATTGACTTTACCCACTTGATTTATCTTCTTTCAGTTACCTAAAGAGCTTGCATTTCTTATTCAGTACAAAGTTTTGACGCAAAGACTAAAATCCTCTAGCTTCAGTTGCTGAGAACACATTTTGAGCAGGTATAAAATCTCTGCTCATGGATAAGCAAACTACTTTGTCTTGCATCTCTTAGAGTTGTTCCCTTTATAGTATAGCTAACTTTATCAGTTTTAAAACCAACCTGATCACTGTTATAACATGCATTTGTTCTGCTTTTTCTAGGTCGGTTTCGAAAATATACCAATGGCTGGAGTATTAGGTGGGGGATGTTCATACAATGAGAGTGGCATTTCAACTTTCTCCAGGAATTCGAATGATAAGCAAGACGAGGGTGCTCGTTGGTATTTTGGAAGGAAAGAAATAGAAGAAAACTCACCATCAAGGTTGGATAGTATTGACTTAAAGAAGGAAACATACCTCCGCAAGTCATACTGTACATTTTTGCAGGACTTGGGCATGAGATTAAAAGTGTAAGTATACTTATCGCGATCTTGGTCTAGAACATTTTAGTTCCCCTAACCATGATAATTGCCTCTAGTTTCCTAACGGCTTATAGTGATTCCTTTAGACATATCATGTATGTTTGTAGGATGAAAATTCTGAAACTTATAGAATTTGATGTGGTAGAGGTCGTTTAGGACATGAATAATCTAGTTAGCGTTATTGGAAACAAAAAAAAATGAAGAAAAACTGGTGGCATACGCTTGGATTATAATCTCAATAGTCCTTTCATGGTTTTATGAAATTTAGTTAATAGTGGTGAACACAATAATCCTTCTTCATGTAGACATGGTTTCATAGTTTTCACTTTTGGCTCTCTCAATGACTGTGACTAACATAGCTCTCTAATACAGTCCTCAGGTTACAATAGCTACAGCAATAATATTCTGCCATCGATTCTTCATTCTGCAGTCGCATGCAAGGAATGATAGAAGGGTGAGTTTATGCCGGAAGATTACATTATCTAAAGCCAAAGAGGCACAAGATTTCCAAAGACCAAATCTTGACTAAATCTCTTTTTAACACCTAGTTGATTGCTTTAGAGATATGGGCCTACTCTTTGTTGTTCGAGTCAGTCTTGCCGGAGTTTAGTCAGCTCGAATTTGATGAGTTGAAATGGCTCCATTGTGTTGGTTTTATGTTCACTGTCTCCATCTCTCTGCCAGTTTCCTTTGTGTATATAGAGAGAGCAAACTAGCATATGCATATATAGACAAACTGATTTTTGCCATTGTATATATTATGTTTTCTTTATTGACTATTTGGTAATAATGCATTTAGGTCTTGTACTGATTCTCTTTGTAGAGATGACCAGAATTTAGATTATTATTAAGTCCCTTTTTCATGTTGTCCTTCCCCAGACGATTGATACAGTTTGCATGTTCCTCGCTGGAAAAGTTGAAGAAACTCCAAGGCCGTTAAAAGATGTCATTGTTGTCTCCTATGAGATAATACACAAGAAGGATCAAGCAAAAGGTCCCAATACTACTAAACCTTATTTACTCTATGGCTTCCCTGTTTACTTAGTTATAGCCGAATGCACAACTCTTTCCGGTATCTTCTATTTCTGATAAAGTTTATTTTTGTATAAACTCGAGATTGTGCTTGTTTGTTGTTTATTAACTATCCTTTTCGTTCGATCTCTATTTATGTTGGTCACCTTATCTATTACTTCTCGTCTTTGTGCTTAACTTATTTCACTTTTGCAGGAAGTATATGAGCAACAGAAAGAGCTAATTCTAAATGGAGAAAAGGTTGGTACTTTCGACATTGGGGTTTGACTTCAAGCTTCACCATCCTTACAAACCTCCGGTATTTGAGAGAAGACGAAGAAATTTCCCTCTCGATCTCAGATTTCATGCTGAAGAAGAGATTATCGCCGCCGTACGAGCTCGGAGCGTTACTCGCCGTGACCCTGACCGAAACGATAACGACGACGATTTGTGTGGCTTCCCAACATTATTAGTTGGCCCAATAGATTCACACACTAGGCCCAATAGTTTCGATTTTTCCACTTGGCCCAAAGCAGCTAGAATTTTGTTTCATTCTCGATTTGTTCTTTTCGATTCAGTTCAGGTCGGTTTGATTTTGAGTAGAAAGTGTAACATAATAAAAATTATTTTAATTTGTTAGTATTTAACTATTTATATACTTTGGTAGATTTCAGATTTCAGTGCCTTTATTTTTTATTTATTATTATTTGACGACCAAAAAAAAAAAAATTATTATTATTATTTTTTTTTTTTTGAATTTTGGTTTTTCAGTTTGTTTGGTTCATGGACTATTTCAATTTTCACCAGCTGAATTGTTATGAAATTCGGTTCGTTTGGGTTAAATGAGTCTCAGTTCGGTGCATCTTTTACATAAATAACTAAATTACACCGAAATAAATTAAATTGATAACTATTTAATTTCAGAAATTCCCTTAATCGGTTTTCAAAAGGAATTGCTGTCGACACTGTCACTAACTACCAGACAAAACATCCACTGTAGAGAATCTTCTATCAGTTTTCTTAGTTTTTTTTATTAACTCAAATGCAAAGAGCATTGAACTTGAAATCATGTTTTAGCCATACCATTGCTGTTAGCGGGTGCTGAACCAAATAGTCAGCCCTTCGTCGTAGTCATCATATTTTTCTTTTAACAATCATGACTTTATCCATATGTAAAAGTAAATAAAGCCATCATATTTTTCTTTACGATTTTAAATTATGAATCTCGTAAATAATGCCATCTCCTCTATTGATATTTTGTTTATAAATGAAAAAAATCATATCGTTACCACACTACAATAGTAAGTGAAACTATACTCCAGATTTGGGCCAAACCTTTTTTTTTGTTGTTGTTGTTTTTTTTTTTTTTTTTTTTGAAACTAATAGTAAATGAAACTACTACATTGAACTTCGCAAGTGTTTTTTTACCACACTACAATAGTAAATCCTCTCAAGTGAAACTACTACAATAGTAAATGAAACTACTACAATAGTAAATCCTCTCAAGTGTTTTTTTTTTTTTTGTTGTTCCATTTTGGATTTGGTAATGGAGTATAGTTGGAGAAGATTAGAACTATATATTACTTGTTTTGTGGTATTTAACGGTCAACGTTTTAGTTTTAGTCTTTTAGAAAAGTAATTTAAATCACTTGAGAGGATTCCAACTTCATATTTTGTTTTCATTCTTTCAACTTCGCATTTACACGAAAGACAACAAAGTAGTAAGTAATTAGAGGAAAGACACTGAAACGTGAATCAACCTTAGATTAGCGTAAGTCTTTTATTTGTTAAAGTAAAACTATACATATATTTGACGTTATAAAAAGGCTCCATCATATTGGTAGTGTAATTCTTCATACCTCGTGTTTGTTTTTACCTACTAGCTTCGATCTCCGATTGTGTACTCTAAGCTCACATCACAGCTGGAAATAAGGCAATGAGCTTCTGTGCTATAGTTATGATTGGTGGCGAATTGCTATGACAAAAGGCTAGTCGCACCTAATGGCATCCCATCCTCTGTTTTTATTACTCTGTTTCAAATTCTTACTTATGAATCTTCAAAAACAAAGATGCACCTGATATGAAATTGTTTTTCTTAATTAAATAAATTTGACATTCTCTTTTTTTTTATGTACAATTTCCCTCTTAATCAGTAATATATTTTAACGCTTCAAAATAAGAATAATAATAGTAAATGAAAGTATACATACATAAGAAATTCAAACTTTAGTCAAGATTAATAATTTCATATATCGGACTGTTACATGACTCGAGGGCATAAAAATTAAACAATACAACAATGACAAACCTTTACAACACCCTTTCTATATATTTAAGCTAAATATGTGTATATATATGAACTAGATGACTCCCCGCGTAATACGCGGATTATTTTTTTAAAAATTTTTAAGTATCAAATAATTTAAAACTATCTTTTTATAGTTTAAATTGTAGGTGTGAGTTTGATTTGAATCTTTTTTTTTTGGTGAATAGTTTGATTTGAATCTTGGTTTTCAATATTTTTTAAAAAACAAAGTACATAATACCTTGTAAGAAAAACATCCAAACTGAAAATAATAACAAAAAAAAAGATGCTAATTCTTAGAATATGCTAATAAAAAATGAGCATTTTTGTAAATTAGTTCTAACAATAAAAAAGAGAATTTTTTTAAATTAGTTCTAACTAAGTCTTTCCAAATATTTTTTTTTATATAGTTTTGTGATCTTTATAAAATATTTACACCACATCACCATAAAATCACCAAAATATTTTATATGCACATAATACATTTATTTGATATTTAATCAAGATGTAGAAACTCTCAATGAAATAAAAGATCGCTAGTTAATTATAATAAGTTGTACATATTCGTATATTTTCTGAATCTATATAAAGATTTTTTGAGATTCCATATAATAATTAAAATTTTCACTCAATTTTTTAATTTATACAAAGAATATTTTCAAACCAAAATTTTATTTAGTTTTTTTTTCTATATAATAATTACATTTTGGTTCATCAATATTTAACTAAGTTCACTTATTTTGGTTCATCGATGTCGAAAATGAGTATTCCAAGAGTATAACCTTCTCCATTTGCGAGACGTGTTGGATTAAAGATGGTCGTAAAGAGTCTTTGTCTATCAAAGAACTGCAAAACACATACAACAAGAATCAAACAAACATTTTTACAAACAATCTTGCAACATATATTAGTTCCAATCCGAAAAATATAAGTTATAGAGAATTTTACATCATAGATCTTTTGGAGAGAACTCGCCTTAAAGCTAGCATGAGATTGAGGTAGGGGTAGAATTATTATCCGGGATTCGAGATCCGATCCGGATCCGCTCCGAAAATCCGGATATCCGGAGGGGCCGGATCCGGATCCGGATAATAAAATCAAGGATCCGTCAAAAACGGATCCGGATCCGGATATCCTAATTTTCAAGTCCGGATATCCGGATCCGGATCCGGGCTATTAAAATATATTAAAAATATTTTTTTATTTTTATTTTTTTAATTTTTAAAAAAAATAAACATAAAAATTAGAATTAAATTTATTTTCGTAATATTTTATTTATTTTTTAATAAATTCATAATAATTTTACAAAAAAAAAGTTTTTTTTAATTAATTTAATATTTTTTAATTTATTTTTAATATTTTGACGGATCCGGATCCGGATCCGGATATCCGCGGATATGTTAATTTTTGAAAAGATATCCGAAAGCCGGATATCCGGCACGAATCCGGATCCGGATAGTAAAATCACGGATCCGGATATCCTGAAAAATGTCGGATATCCGGATCCGACCCTCCTCTAGATTGAGGGAACTATTGGGTCCTACAAGAATACTAACCAAGCCCCATAACTAATCAATACATGTCCTAACTATATGACACGTGTCAAATATCACAAGGGTCTCTCTGATAAGGTTTCATATTGTAAACTGATTTTTTTTTTTTGCTAACTTGTAAATATTATAATAATGAATAAAGGTTTTACAGACAGCAAGACCTAAGGCTTAGCATCCATGGCAAAAATAAAGAAAAAACAAGGGTGCTAAAGGTTTTGAGTTGGTTAGACTCTAAGACAACAATGAATTCAAGGAAACTTCAACGGATCCACCGATGCATTAAGCTCCGAAAGCCACGATTTCCCCTTCTAGCTGAGATGGAGTTTATGACTTCGCGATCTATGGTTTTGAAGATGATACCTGCTGGAATAGAAACGCTGTTATGCAAAACATTGTTTCGTTGCTTCCAAATTTGGAAAACCACTGATTGCACAACCAACTGCCTAAGAGTCGATGGTGCATTGTTTGAGCTAACTCGGATCCATGACATCAATTCGGCCCAGCAGAGGAAAGCCCTCCTACTTGGTTCAAGTCTAGCAAAAACTAGAGTCCAAACTTTAAGACTATACGGACAACATAGGAGCAAGTGATCTCTTGTTTCCTCCGATGAAGAACAGAGGCAGCACTCCAAAGGAACATTGATGCCCCATAGGGCAAGTCTTGACCTAGTGGGGAACCTATCGTAATTTGCTATCCACATTGTAAAAGCGTGTTTCGGGATATGACCTTTGAACCAAATGGATTTTGCCCAATCTTTCACCACAGCTCTTGGTCGCAAACAATTCCATGTTTCAGCCGTAGAGTAGGTGGAGATTGTAGAGTTTTCAATGGACCATTCAAAATGATCTTGTTGTTCACTCGGCGAGGGAACCTTCTGAGTTGTGAGATAGATGTGCAGATTCAGAGCTTCTTCGGACCTAGGAGCTGCGAGGTTCCAGCCGAACTGGTCACAAGCCTCAGCAACATATGCAGTCAGTGGCACTCTAGTATTTCTCGGTCCTGAGTCGCCAAGGTAACTGATCAAGGGGCCAAAGGGAGTCCAATCATCTAGCCAGAATTTTGTTTTCACTTCATTACCTATAATAACTTTAATAAACCGTCTAGCCAAAGGCCTAAGCCGGAGGATTTGATTCCAGGCCCAAGATCCCGAGGTAGACTGCTCCAATTCCCAAAGGCTCTTACTTCCCAAACTGTTCAGCCTATGCCAATCTACCCAGAGCGACTGTTCAGACGAAAAAAGCTTCCATATGAACCTTAAGCTTAGTACTTTATTCCACAAGGTGAGATTTCTGAGACCCAAACCTCCTTCTTCTTTCGGCAAACACATTGTGGTCCAAGCATTTTAGCATTCTTCGTCTTATCAATATCTCCTGACCACAAGAATCTATTACAAAGTGATTCCATTTTCTTGATACACCCTTGAGGCAGAATAAAGGCTGACATCCAAAAATTGATAAGACCAGATATGACCGTTCTCAAGAGCTCCAATCTACCAGAGAAAGAAAGAGTTATGACCGTCCAACTCTGAAACTTGGCAATCATTCTACTTATCAGCGGTTCATACTCACAGATTCGTAGCTTTCTTGACATCAATGGCAGGCCGAGGTAACGCATTGGAAGGGAGCCTCTAGTAAATCCATACTCTTCCAGAGAACTAGAATCTGGTGGGTTTACACCAGCATAAAACAGCTCTGTTTTGGTCATATTCATACTCAAACCCAACCACAAATCAAATTCCTCTAGACACTCAATGATCCCATGAAGTGATGAACTAGATCCGTCAAAGAATATCATGAGATCGTCAGGAAACATCAAGTGGGAGATATTTAATACCTCAGTCTTCGGGTGGTAACGTATATAGCCAGAAGCATACTTTGATCTGAGGAGTTGGGTGAAGACTTCCATCGCTAGAACGAATAGGTAAGGGGATAGAGGATCCCCTTGCCTAACACCTTTTGAGCTGGTAAAGAATCCACCTGAAGCCCCATTTATGGAGATGGAGAACGATGTTGTTGTTATACACTCTGAGATCCATCCGATGAATTGGTCCGAGACGTTGATTGCTTTAAGGGTTCCCAAAATAAAGTCCCAGCGTATAGAGTCAAAGGCTTTCCTGAGATCAACCTTTAGCATACCTCTAGAGCTAATTGTTCGATGGTTGTATCCATGAACAAGGTCAGAGGCTAATAGAACATTCTCAGCAAGGCTACGACCAGGCATGAAGGCTATTTGGCAAGGAAAAATAAACTGAGCGAGGATACCTTTCAGGCGGGAAGCTAGCAGCTTTGAAATCACCTTATACGCAGTGTTCAGACAAGAGATAGGTCTGAACTCAGTTGTAGAGGCAGCATTAGTTATCTTGGGAATTAGAACCAGCATTGTTGCATTCCATTGCTTGAGGATCTTACCATTCACAAAGAATTCAGAGATTGCATCTGATACCTCAGCTCCTATCAAGTCCCAACAAGCAATGAAGAATTGAGAAGTATACCCATCTGGTCTATTAGTTTTGTTTCTCGGGAGGGAGAAGAAAGTTGCCTTTATCTCCTCCTGCGTGAATGGCTTAGTTAACTCCCTTTGTTGATCCTCTGAGCACTTAAAGGGCATTATTAGGTCCAGGTCAGATTGATCGAACTGTGATGGCCCCGTGTCTCCTCCTAGAAGATCTGAGAAATAGGTTATACAGTGCTCCTGAATCTTCTGCTGGGAGTCAAATCTGTTTCCATGGACATCAACCAAGTAATGGATTATGTTTTTAGCATTTCTGGCATTTACCATTCTGTAGAAAAAGGAAGTATTGTTGTCCCCCAGCCCTAGCCAAGAGATTTTTGCCCGTTGCATGAAGAGCGCCTCCTCTGCCTCAGCTAAAATTAACCATTTACGTCTAGCTTCCAGCTCAGATTCTGCATTAATAACGTTTGGAGTTGTAAGCATAGTGTTCTGAGCAATCAAGAGTACCTCATGAGCCTCGCTGACCCTCTTTTCCAGGTTTGGGTAGTTAGTATTACTGAACTCCCGTATGTGCTTCTTAAGCAACTTTAGCTTCTTAGAGACTCTGTACATACCAGAACCTACCACGTTCAAGGTTAACCATAAAGAGCCAACCATAGCAACAAACTCCCCATTCTGCAAGAGAAGATTAAAGAATCTGAAAGGCTTTCTCGGTCTAATATTTGTTGTTGTTAGGCTGACCGTAATAGGGGCATGATCAGAAAAATCTGGAGAACCAAAATGAGCTACCGAGGAAGGAAAAGCAGCAGACCAAGCATCGTTTACAAGCGCTCTATCTAGCTTCTTCGCCACTGGTAATTCCTTACTTTTATTCCACCATGTGAAAGAGTTACCCCTGAAATTTAAATCACTCAATCTTGCATCCAGGAGACAATTCCTAAACAGTCTTGTTCTCATATCTATATTTTGACTAGCTAGGCTAGAATGTTCTTGGGGGTTGAGAGTTTGGTTGAAGTCTCCCAAGATCAGCCAAGGCACACCACTGACGCTTGGAATGAAAGACAGAGCAATCAACTCTTCCCAAAGGTCCTTTCTCATCTCCGAACAGTTTGATGCGTAAACTACCGAGATAATCATTACTTGTAAAGTTTCTGGCCAAGTTACCTCACACGTGATCATTTGTAAGGATTTCTTGATGACGGTAACCTTCACACTAGGGTGCCAAAGCACCCAAATTTTTCCCAATTCCGAGAATTCATAGTTTTCTGCATAACCCCAGCCTCCAAGCACATCGTTTATTATCTTCATGCTCTTTGGCTGCTTAACATGGGTTTCAATAATCCCACCAAAAACTGGTCTATTTAACCGATACCATTTCTTAAAGCCTTTCGTATGGTTATATATATTGAAACCTCTCACGTTCCAGCAAAAAAAATCTGTATACATTAAAAATTAATGTTTGGGGCACTTGCCCCTAGTACCTTCAGTACTCTCTTGTTGCCGCAGTGGCAACTTCTTGTGCTTCTTTTTCCTGACAACTACCTGAAACTCCCCTTCTTCCTTATCATAATCCCGGGAAAAGACATCTGAGGAATCGGCTTCAACCTCAGAGCTAGTATCATGCTGTCTTTGCTTCTGAGTTAGTGGTGAAAACTGATCCTTAATTGAACCACCGTCGGTAGAGAGATTCTCCACCGGGATTGAGCTTGTTTCGCCTTTAGAGAAATCTTGAGTCGTGCCTAGAACAGACTTGCCCAGCTCAACCCTTTCCAGAGTTGAGGTCACTCTGCTCGGCTCTACTACAAGCCCAACCTTGCTTCTAGATCTTCTCCTTCTCTTCTTCTTACCAATTTCATCCGCAGACGTAGACCTTGGACAAGCAGTTGAAGCATGAGCTGTTGAGTTACATTTAGAGCACAACTTTGGAGCCGTTTTACACCTCTTTACGCTATGCCCAATTTCCTTGCAATGCGAGCATATTGGTGGCATCCATGGGCTTGAAACCAGAATTTTGCTAATGGAACCAGCCTCAAACTGAACATTTACCGCTTCGGGTAACGGGGTCCTCGGGTCTATTATTGTGAAAACTTTAGCCACCTCTAAGTTGGTTTTATTAGATGTTGCAGGGTGAAGGAATTTCGGGTCTCCTACCAGGCTAGCTATTTGTTCCAACCCTTCTTCGTTGAAGAATTGCAGTGGTACCTTTCTAAGCTCTAGCCAAATCGAAGCCGATGTAAGTTCTGGCTTAACCGGAATAACTCCAGGTTCCCAACGATCTACAAACATTGTTAGCCCTTCTATTTGCCAGAGTCGCTGGTTGATGACCCAAGCTCTTGTATTTCGATTCGGAATTCTGAAGGAAAGAGTTACCTTCTATCTTGGAGACAGAGATATCTCTAGTGTTCTTGCTCCAAATTCCATTCACTATATTATGAATGGTTCCTTGCGATGGAGGGTCCGTGTAGAATTGACCCAAAATGAAGCAATCCCATTCGTGCTTATTGCGCTCAATCACAGACTTTGGGATTTTCACACAAGACTCGCCGGATGGTAGCGTGAAAGCTTCTCCCTTCTTGTGCAATTTTTTCGTGGTCCCTTTCACAAGGGAGCACCATGAATCCGCCACTGTAGTTGTTTATTCCAATTTGGGTTATGGGTCCTCTACCTTTGTAGATTTCGCAGATTGAATGACCGGTGAAGCATGAGCTTCCGCAGTCGTCATTGTTGTTGGTTCTGGAACAGAGGTAGCAACAGCGTTCACAGGAGCAACTTTGGGTTTCTTGTCGGAATCCAGGTCCAGATCCAAGGATCGGGAGTCTGAGGATGCGGTTATAGGCTGACTTGAGGAAGGGCTTATGCTGATAATCTCATCTTGCACCGTGGAAGGGCTTATTGGATTAGCAGCTAAAGCCGGAGAGTCGTCGGTCACCACCAGCGGGGGAAGGTTCAGAGACGATTGTTTCTTCTTCTTCTTCTTTGATTTTGAGCTTGAACTTTTTGATGGAGAGGATTTAGAGGAACTTTTGTGGTGCCCCATAAGGTGAGGCGGGCCTGAGAATGAGGAGTCTCGGAGGAGCCGTTGCCGGAGGAGGCGCCAGCCGGCGGCGGCGGTAGTCACTTTGTCTTCGAAAAATCGCACTTAGGGATTTTGACTATTAGAATATGGAGATTATTGTAAACTGATTTGCTTTGTTACAATATAAAAATGGAAGGTACATATTCTTGCTTTGTTAGAAGAAGTGGATGGAATTCGATAGGATTAGGTCACAATAGGTTGCAGTCAAAACTATTACAGTGGAAACAAGAATGTACAACACAAAGTTAAGATTATCTTCTTTTTTTTTTTTTTATTGAACTGATATATCCAAGAGTAAATTTGGTAGAGTTTAGAGATTTTCCATTGGTTTGTTGTATAGTGTTTTAGATAAGTTAATTTGGATTAGATTATACACAAAAATTGCTTTATACCAAAACAAATTCAAAAAAAAATATGTTTGGACTAAACGAGCATCCAATATCATTTTGTTCAAACCCAAAAAAAAATCATTTTTTCAATATCGGATATACTCGTCTTGTATACGTTGCAGGTGTCAATGACATCCTCGCCGTTGATTGGCATATTCGTAAAATTTCGGAAGTATCTAAATTTGACCTAGAAATGTAATCTTTAGGTTATCAAGTAGAAATAATGTACGGGAATAATAGGTAATCTAAAGTTGGATAGAAATCAAAATTGATTATTCACGATAACCACTTCATATTAAAACCACTAGTTGTTGTTTTAGGCTTTTAGCTACGGTCAGGTGCTTTTTAGCTCTCGTTCCAACAATTTAATTGCTTACAATGTAAGCAAATCATATAAGACCCACAAAGACAACATATTCTTTAGTATTTGAAATATTGTTGTAAGCACAAAAGGGTTTGAAGATTTATGAATTTTTTTTTTTTTTTGTATATTCTTGTAGTGGTATGGGATGATTCAGGAGGGTTACAAAGAGTCGGAGAGGTATGAGAATCGGTTCGTGATTTGCATAATCCACCAAGAGACACTATCTATCTTTGAAGTTTTTGGTGTATGGAAGGGCCGTAACCCCCGAACAATTGGGCAGCCGAAGCCCCTGCAGTTCCAACATTCTACTTACTTGACTGATTTCTATGTTTTTCACCCATCTTTCTATACAATGTTAACTTCTGTATGGATAAGATATGGTTTTCTTTGTCTTGTTATATCCAAATAATATCCTCTAGAATAATGATAATGACAACCATGGGTCCATAGTATAGATTCACATAATTATTATTTATTTCCGTCTTTAAGAAGATTGTCATGATTTGTAAGATTTTATTAAAGCAATAATTAATGCAAGTATAGGTTCTTTTAACCTTTTTAAGCTGTAGAAACAAATGAACAAATGAGTCCATTTAAACTATGCAAGTAGGCCCATTAGTGGTCTTAATTAAACCCATTAAATTCGAATACAATGTAAACGACGTCGTCTATAAAACTGAAATGATTTGGGTAAATAAAAGAAGAAGTCAAATAATGGGTCCATAAGAAATAAGAGTAATGGTTTCCGTACTATATACTGTACCTGATGCTTTGAATTTTGGAAAGAAACATTCTCCAAAAAGTATAACACGTGTCCCTTTTGCTCTCCGCTTGATTTTTTAAAAAGTAAGTACTATAATAAAAAAAATTCTGATTGCAAATTTTAAAAAAGTAGTTTTGAAATAAACAATTATCGGTGTATAGGAATGGATAACCTTTTTCGTTTGCCCCTTTTTGGAAACAAACAAAAAAAACCATATTGGCCATTATGGATGGAATAATCTTGTTCGTTCTGATTTCTAGAATATTCCATTTTGTACCAGCGAAAGGTATCACACGTGCACACGCGGTTTATAACAATTTTTAAACTTTAATGGGTAAATGATTTGGAAACAAACATTCTCTATAGCCGTACACTTTCTGCTTTGTGTACTACCAAAATGTATCGCACGTGTGGTCACACGCGTAAACCAAATCATTTACCCAAAGGTATGTGGGACCCAAAGGTACATAGTAATTGAAATTCAAAGGTTAAATGATATCCGGTTTGGTCTAAAGGGATTTTCGGTTTAATCAAGATTGGAGATGATGATATTCATTTGGCTCTGGAACAAAGAGAATTAAAATTAATTTTTAAAGGAAAGTATTTTCAATTTAACGCTAACCGAACGGTTTGTTTCGGATTGGTCCTAATATGTTAGGTTCATAAAAGCCGCATCAATTATCTGTTTGCAACTTCAAATTTATCAAATAAACTTTTTTTTTTTTTATTTCTCAAATTTGTAATCGGCTGACTAAGCCACGAAAAGAAAATTTGCATAATTAAAAGAAGACAAAAACAGAGGAATAAAAGAAATACGATTATCATAAAAACCAAATATTGAAACAAGCATTCACCGTACCGTAGTATAATATTTTTTTGCATAAAAGCCAAGTATTGAAACAAGCATTCACCGTAGTATAATATTTTTTGCCCATAAGCCAAGTATCGAAACAACCGCATTCACCATAGTATAATATTTTTTTTTGCATAAGAGTATATTACTGATTATTTTTGCATAAGCCAAGTGTTACCGGAGCAAGAGTCCACCCATTTACTTCTTCCCCTTGCGATTCTGTGAAAAAAAGAAAGAGTGATTTAATAAGTTGAAGATTTTGAATGTATAATTTAAAGAACAAAAAAGACAATTAACTTACTAAAATAGCTTTCTCCCAACCGGTCAGTCCACGACGCAGCACATCGCGTTCGTATGTCACCCATGTTATGAACTGATTCCACTGGTGAGGGTTCCAATTACTGCCATCAAGAGGTGGGCACGGGTGCGGGTTACGACCACGGATATGGCGACGGCGATTCGGAATCTAATTGTCCCCGACACCGGATCCAAGAGGAGGGAAGCTAGAATCATCAAGCTCAAAAGCAACACTAGCATCAAAATAAGAAGAAGAAGAAGAAGAAGAAGAAGAAGAAGAAGCAAAAAATCAATCATCATCATCAATCATCAAACAAAAAGTCATAGCTTATTGCATACTTGGGAGGAGGCTGCTCAACGATCTCTTCATTTTCGGATTTTCGGTACGGTATACGTTAGTTAACCGGGTTTTTTGAGATGTATATATATGGAGTTTAGGTTTTATTCATTGTAACACACGAGTAATAAGAAACCCTATTTTCGTCTCAATCTCTTTTGTTCTTTGCTTTATCGTCTTTGATTCACAACAACTGGTATCAGAGCTTTGGTTTCAATGGCTGGAGGTTCTCTTAAGTTCGAGATTCCGCGATTCGATGGTAAGAGTAATTTCGGTCTTTGGCAAGGACAAGTGAAGGATCTTCTAACACAGCAGAAGCTCAGGAAAGCATTGACGAATGTAAAACCAGAGGCTATGAAGGATGAGGCTTGGGAGGAGATGAAGGAGCAAGCTGTTTCGACACTTCGTTTGTGTCTGTCAGACGAGGTGCTACTTCAGGTGGAGGATCTTACAACCTTTAAGGGGATCTGAGAGAAACTGGAGAAGCTGTATATGTCGAAGTCGTTGTCCAGCAAATTGTATCTCAAGCAGCGTTTGTACGGGTTGAAGATGTCAGAAGGATCAGATCTGATGCAACATGTACATGCGTTCAATCAAGCAGTTCAAGATTTGGCTCGTGTGGGGGTGAAGGTTGAGGACGAAGATAAAGCCATGATTCTGTTGTGTTCTTTGCCTCCGTTGTATGAGACTCTGCTAACAGCACTCACGTGCAACAAGGAGACGATTACCTTGGAGACGGTAGCTGTTTCGCTTCAACAGTATTATGAGCGAAGACAGAAATCGGGTGCAGAAGGTTCTCATGGAGATGGATTGTTTGTGAACAATCAGGAGAGAGGTAGAGTGATGAACAAACAGGATGGAAGTAGCAGGGGTAGGTCAAAGTCGAAGAACCCGACGAAGGCTACTTGTTACGGTTGTGGTGGCAAAGGTCATTACAAGCGGGATTGTCCGAATAAGGGCAATAACAAAGGAAGAAAGTCTGTGAATGTAGCGCAGCAAAACGATGATTCAGGAGATAACGATTTGCTTGCTGTTATGTCAGGTCATCATGCGGATTCTTGGGTGCTTGATACAGGTGCGTCTTTCCATATGACTCCAAACCGGGAGTGGTTTGATACGTACAAGGAAGGGAATATGGGATCGGTTCAGTTGGCAGATGACAGGGTCTGTAGCCTCGTTGGTAGTGGAACTATCAAGTTTAGGATGCATGATGAAGTTATCAGGACGCTTACTGATGTGAGACATGTTCCTTCTGTCAAGAAGAATCTTATATCTCTGGGTACTTTTCACAGGAACGGATTCAGATATCATGCAGATGAAGGAAAAGACGTAGTGAAGGTGTGTAAAGGAGCTATGGTAGTGATGAAAGGGACAATGACAGGAGTAAGCACCTATCGGTTGATAGGAAGTGTGGTTGTAGGTGGAGCTGCAGCTGCGGTTTCTGAATCAGACAGTACGACCCTATGGCACATGCGTTTGGGACATATTGGTACGCATGGGTTGAATGAGCTTCACAAGAGGGGTCTGTTGGGAGGTATGAAGAATTGCAAGTTCTGTGTGATGGGAAAACAGTCCAAAGTGTCTTTCAAAACGGGTCTACACACGACAAAGGGTCTTCTAGACTATGTCCATTCTAATGTGTGGGGACCAACTCGGGAGCAGTCATTGGGAGGATCTAGATATTTCGTTATCTTCATTGATGATTATTCAAAGAAGGTCTGGGTGTACTTCATGCGGCAGAAGTCTGAGGTATTTGAAAAATTCAAGATTTGGAAGGCTGAAGTTGAGAACCAGACGGAAAGGAAGATAAAGTATCTAAGGTCAGATAATGGCACGGAGTATACTGATGGGAAGTTTGTCAAGTTCTATGAGGAGCATGGTATTCAGAGGCACTATACAGTGAGGAAAACGCCATAGCAGAATGGAGTCAGTGAGAGGATGAACCGAACTATCGCTGAGAAGGCTAGGTGTTTGAGATTGAATGCAAGGCTTCCAAAGCAGTTTTGGGCAGAGGCAGTAAACATGGCGGTTTATCTCATCAATAGATCGCCAAGGAGCTCTCTTGAAGGAAAGGTTGCTGAAGAGATTTGGACTGGGGTAGATATTGATCTATCTAACTTGAGGATTTTTGGTTGTCCAGCCTACATGCTTATACCAAGTGACGAACGGTCTAAGCTGGATTCAAAATCCAAGAAGAACATCTTTCTAGGCTTTGAGAAAGGTGTTAAGGGCTTCAAGTTATGGGATCCTGAGGCTATGAAGAGAATTTTCAGTAGAGATGTGGTGTTCGATGAACAATACATGGTGGAACAGGCGAGGTTAGAACAGGTGCTAGTTACTGTAGAGACTGAAGATGAATCTGAGAAAGCTCAGGAGGAGCCTAGTGAGACTAGGCAGGCAGCGGCAGAGCTAGAAAAGCCTGCAGAAGATGAGCAGGAAGATGAGCAGAATGAAGCAGAGGAGAGTGTTGATATAGGCAGACCAAAGAGAGTATCCAAACCTCCAGTAAGATTCGGTTTTGAAGACATGGTCGGTTTTGCTCTTTCAGTTGAATCAGATGTTCCATTGACTTATAAAGAGGCTATTGCTAGTCTGAATAAGGAGGAATGGACGGGTGCTGTGATGGAAGAGGATGAGAGTCTAAGCAAGAACCGAACTTGGGTTCTGGTTCCCTTACCAAAGGGAAAGAAGGCGATTGGATGCAGGTGGCTTTTCACTAGGAAACCAGGGATGTCTGAGAAGGAGTTTCTGAAGTTCAAGGCAAGGTTAGTAGCGAAAGGGTACTCACAAAAGAAGGGAGTAGATTATGATGAGATTTTCTCTCCTGTTGTTAGGCACACTTCAATCCGAATTGTGCTTGGTTTGGTAGCTAGCTGGGATCTTCATCTTGAGCAGATGGATGTCAAGACAGCTTTCCTTCATGGAGATTTGGAGGAAGAGATCTACATGGAACAACCAGAGGGACTTGTGAAACCAGGTGAGGAGAAGCTTGTATGCAGATTGAGGAAGTCTCTGTATGGGTTAAAGCAGGCTCCAAGACAATGGTACAAGCGGTTTGACACGTTCATGGTAAAGATCGGCTATCGAAGATGTGAGTATGATTGATGCGTTTATGTATATTACCGTGATGGTTGTCCTCCTATACTTTTGTTGCTTTATGTTTATGATATGCTCATTGCTAGGAGTAATATGGGTGATATTGCTGAGTTGAAGAGGTTACTGAGCAGAGAGTTTGAGATGAAGGATCTTGGTGCTGCAAAGAAGATTCTTGGGATGGAGATTCGCAGAGAGAGGAGCTCTAGGAGATTATGGCTGTCTCAGAAGGGCTACATACAAAGGATTCTAGAAAGGTTTGATATGATAGGTTCTAAACCGGTTTCTACACCTTTGGCGAATCACTTCAATCTTTCAACTGCTCAGTCTCCTAAGTTTGATGATGAGATCTGGGATATGGAACAAGTTCCTTATGCTAGTGCAGTTGGTTGTCTTATGTATGCTATGGTTTGTACAAGATCGGATCTGGCTCAAGCGGTTAGTCAAGTCAGCAAGTACATGTCGAAACCTGGGAGATAACATTGGGAAGCTGTGAAATGGGTTCTCAGGTATTTGAAGGGTACAACTGGTTATGGGATTATGTTTAGAGGCCAGGATAATGTTTCAGCTATGGGGGTATTGTGATTCAGATTATGCAGGCGATTTGGATAATCGAAGGTCCACCACAGGTTTTGTGTTTACACTAGCTGGAGGACCTATATGTTGGAGATCTGTGCTGCAACCGATTGTTGCAATGTCTACCACAAAGCTGAATATCTAGCGATGGGAGAGGCAGCTAAAGAGGCACTTTGGGTTCTAGGACTTGTGACAGAATTGGGCATTGATCAAGGTGGAGTTCAGCTACACTGTGATAACCAGAGTGCCATTTTTCTGGCAAAGAATCAAGTGTATCATGCAAGGACGAAGCATATAGCGGTGAGATTTCATAAGATTAGGGAGTTGGTTGCTTCTGGTGAGATCGTGCTAGAGAAGGTGCATACGTCGGAGAATGCAGTTGATATGTTGACCAAGCTAGTTACTGTGGAGAAGTTCAAACATTGTTTAGAGCTACTCCATGTCTTCTAGTGCTAAAAGGAAGAAGAAGTTCCCCCCAAGATTCTGAAGAAGCTGGAGTGAGAAGAGATTCGTCAAGGTGGAGTTTGTTATCTAAGTGACTTATAATCAGATACATAGTGGTAAAAGGCCAGGCCTCGCTATACGTTAGTTAACCGGGTTTTTGAGATGTATATATATGGAGTTTAGGTTTTATTCATTGTAACACACGAGTAATAAGAAACCCTATTTTCGTCTCAATCTCTTTTTTTCTTTGCTTTATCGCCTTTGATTCACAACACTTAGCCTTATATATACAAAGAAGAAATCTAATTACAATCTAAGTAAATAGCAAAACAATGCCTAAGCTATTGTTAATTACATATACGGTCCAATACCCCCCTCAAGTTGGAGTATGCAGATCACAAATACCCAACTTGCGAATAAATCCTTCAAACTCTTTCCGACCAAGCGCCTTAGTAAATATATCAGCAAGTTGCGCGGTAGTTGGAACATAAATCGTAGAAAGAAGACCACGAACAATCTCATCACGTATAAAATGATAGTCGGTGCCAACATGTTTCGTTCATTCATGGAAAACTGGATTCCAACTCAAATGAATTGCCGAAAGATTGTCACAATATAGAGGAATCGTAGGAGAACAGTCAACACCAAGTGTAGTAAGAAGTTCATGTATCGAAATTAGTTCACTCATTGTATCCACCATGGCTCGATATTCTGCTTCCGTAGATGAACGAGATACCTTACGTTGTTTAACGGTGCGCCAAGAAATAGGAGAACCACCAAGCTGAATGAACCAACCCGTGAGAGAACGTCGATTTAAAGGACAAGCCATATAATCCGCATCACATCATGCAACAACTTTCAGATCAGAATTAGCACTCAAGAATATTCCTTGACCAGGATTCGCCTTCAAATATCGAACTATCCGTAGTGCTGCGTCCCAATGATCAGTCTTTGGTTCATGCATAAATTGTGATAAAACGTGTATAGCATAAAGAAGATCAGGACATGTGACAACAAGATATGAGACGACCAACCAAACGTCTATAAAGAGTCGGATCAACAAGAGAAACACCGGTAGGTTTAGCTAAAGTATGATTTTGCTCAATCGGATGAGAGACTGGTTTAGCTCCTAACATACCAATTTCAGTAAAGATATCTAGCACATACTTTCGTTGACAGAGATACATACCGGAAGAGTTTCGCGCTACTTCTATACACAAAAAATACTTCAAGATGCCAAGGTCCTTCATTTTAAAACACGAGCTTAGATACTGCTTGAAGCTGTTGATCACACTAGGAGAACTTCCAGAGATAATAAGATCATCAACATAGACAAGTACGTGAAGAAGAATATCTCCATCAACAGGTGTAAATAAGGAGAAGTCCGATTCGTCTTGTGTAAACCCATAATCACGAAGCGATTTATTACGATTTGCAAACCAACACCAAGGCGCTTGTTTTAAACCATAAAGAGACTTGTGTAAGCGACACACTTATGATTTATCACCAGTCCGAAGTCCAGGCGGAAGACGTATGAAAACCTCTTCCTCCAAATCACCGTGCAAGAAGGCATAATGAACGTCCATTTGATGGACTTCCCAATCGCGACCAGTAGATACTTTCAAGAAAGCACGAACACTAACCATCTTACAAACCGGAGCAAACGTCTTTTCGTAATCCAATCCTTCGGTTTGATTATTACCAAGAACCACCAAACGAGCTTTATATTCTTCGGCTCAGATACCATGTTAAGTTTTCTAGGCATCCAACTCAAAACTAATTGGCTATTAGTGGAGAGACCCAAGTCCCTTATATATTGTTCAAGATCCCTCCCAACTTCAGATGTATGACTTATCTTACACACACTTTCTTGAGATTAAGGCTTTATGGCCCATTAACCTCTACATATCCCAATATCCTCCCTCGAGATAATGGCTCTTTTAGCCATTAATCTCGCAAGACCATCATTCATCGGGTCGAGCGGCACATGCCCTTTTTGGACCGGACTACGAGAGTGTGTGGATCGTGAGCTCTGATACTATGTCAAGAAACTAGGTTTAGTGTAAAAAGTTTCTTATTGATCAAGTTGTGAAGGCTTAGCCTTATATACACAAAGAAGAAACCTAATTACAATCTAAGTAAATAGCAAAACAATGTCTAAGCTATAGTTAATTACATATACGGTCCAATAATAGCGAAAGAGTTTTTTTTTAAAGAATTAATTGAAGCCACTGGTCTGTACGCCGTAGGGCTAAATATGAAGTTCGTACCAGGTCCTTCACCAAAGTCCCTAGCTACTACCGTACTACGTCTACCTCTTCCTCGTTGCAATGTGGATGTTTCTTCCAAATTCCATATGAGATATATTAAGTTATGTATTTAAGCACCACCGCCATTTCCATTGTCCATATATTCGAGATGAAACACCACTCACGTTACCATTATTGATGTCTCTTCCGAATTCCATTATCACATCCTCCTCCTTCATGATTAATACTTAATTTTTTTTTTGATTATTAATACTTAATTAATGATTCATATTCTCATCAATAACTTTTTTTCTATTCAATGAATTTGACGACATGTACTTTATGTCGCATTTCGCTTCCGATATACAATTTGTGACATTCTAGACATTTTTCTCCATGCAAAACGGAATCTTGAAAAATATCATAACTAAACGTAATGTTATACTCACATCACTAAACTGAACCATCTTCATTTATATATTTGAAATTATTATTATATATATACGTAGTTAGTAGATACTATCTATGTACATTAACTAATTAGGTAAAGCTTGATAATGACATTGAGATGCTCCTAGTAATGGAGAAGGCTCCAACACGTCTCGCGAATATGGAGAAGGTTCTACTCTTGGAACACTCTTTTCGACATCGAACTTGTCAGTACGAGACGCCTTAACCAGTGAGTCATATTGCCATTCTTAGCATTCTTTAGTTTCTCGCTGAACAAGAAATCCCATTCATAGTATCCGTTGGTTTCTTTGCCAAAGAATCTTTGGACAAGGAACTATATACGACCACGTTCATCGGTTCAAAGACCGAATGAGTCTCTCTCTATTATTTTATTTTTATTTAGTTATGTATTGTATTATTTATTTGATAAGTAATTAATCAATTAAAATAGAACATGTTAAGTTTCCTAGGCATCCAACTCAAAACCAATTGGCAATGAGTGGAGAGGTCCAAGTCCCTTATATATTAGTTCGGATTTATTCCCACTTCCGATGTGGGACAATATTCTTCACAACCCCCCCTCGAGATAATGGCCCGTCTAGCCATTAATCTCGACAATATTCATGTCTTGGATTGATTTCGGGTAAGATCAATCGGGCCTCTTTCGGACCGGATTGATTTCGGTTCGGGTGGGGGAGCGTGTGTTCAGGCTCTGATACCATGTTAAGTTTCCTAGGCATCCAACTCAAAACCAATTGGCAATGAGTAGGGAGGCACAAGTCCCTTATATATTAGTTCGGATTTATTCTCACTTCCGATGTGGGACAATATTCTTCACGAACATGTGGCACAAACTATATATGTTGGATACTGTGAAGGTTAGTTTGAATAATGGTCTTGCTATGCTAAGTATATCTAGGATGGAATCATAGAGTGTGTTGTTGCTTGGTCTTTGTCATATGTGCAAACTCAATAATCTCTAAGTATGGTAAACACTCAGTTTCGACCAGAGGGTTTCATCTCAGAAAGAGTAAAGCAAAAACACCAGTTGAAGCAGAGTCTCTCTCAGTCAAACAAAAGAGACGCTATCTTCTTCCAGGACCACTTTCAATCTCTCTCGATCTCTGAAAGATTGCAGAACCGTACAAGGCGCTTGAGGCGTGAAGGAGACAAGTTGCAGGCTTGCTACGTCTCTACCTCGTTATCAGCGTAATCAAGGGGACAAAAGAAACCCAAGGTAAACTCTTAGCTTAACCGCATTTAGATTTTCCCTTGGTGACCAAGTTGGATTTGTCTATATATGTTGAACAAATCCATTAGCTGTCCTGTACGTGTGAGATTGAACTAAAGAGAGAAGTGTAAAAGTGATTAAGAGCTCGGTTTGAGCAAGTGGCGGAGCTAAAAAATTTTATCGCCGGGGTCAAAATAAATTACTACTATAAAAGTTAATTAAAAATATATAATATATATTAAAAATGTGATATAGTATTGTCTTACATAGATGTAATCATGCAAACTGTTATATATTAGATTCCATTATACAAAATCTATTTTAAAAGTTTGGTTTATGAAAATTCTATAGTATAAATTAAAATGTGTAACAGAAATGTTTTTTAAAAAGTATAACATTTAACTTGATCAGAATGCATATTGTCTATTGTTTGTTGAAAACTAAAAAATAAAGAAAAACGCTATATAATATTTGTTTTTGTAAGAAAAAAAAACTGATTCCTTATCCTAGTCATAAAAGTTAAAATACATGTAGCTTTTTTTTTTTTTTTACATCATCGATAACTTTTGTTAGCGAGAATTAGTGTGATCATCATGAAGGAAAGTTACAATGGATGGAGTTACATAATATAAAAACTCAAAAGTAGTATGAGGTTGAAAAGATTCTTTGGCTAGTTGATCTGCGACTTTGTTATTCAATCTTGAAGTCCATTGGAATTGAAATGCGTTGAACTTGTTGCTCCACCATGTGATATCACGAACCCAATTATGCAGACCAAAGTTTTTTTATTTATCTTGAACAAGATCAATAACTGTTTTGTTGTCTCTTTCAAAAATCACGTCATGGTATCCTCGACTCCATACATGTTGTAGTGCCATGAATAAAGCTTGAAGTTCGGCTTCTAATACGGAAGAACATGGCTTTCCTTTACTTCTACCGGCTTCAATGTAAAATCCATGATGATCACGTAATATCCAACCTGCTTGACATGAGACATTTGGCCGGAAGCTTCCATCAAAATTCCATTTGAGAAATCTTTCTTTCGGTTTTGTCCATTGTGAATGATTAATTGGTGTGACTGAGATTTCCGGGTTGGAAACAATAGAGCTCGATTGAGATGATATCCATTCCAATGTATCAGAAGTAGCCTTTTGTAGATCTTGATTCCATGAAGAACTCTGTTTTTGATAGATGAGAAGGTTCCGACTTTTCCATAAACGCCATAAAATCTATATCGGTAGTTGACGGTAAAATGGATCCAATTGCTTATTGTTTGCATAGTCCAATAGCAACCTGAATTTTGTATCAAAATCTATACTAGGATTAGAGAAGACGTGGTTTGGTAAATGTGCACTACGCCATATTGCCTGTGCATAGATGCAGTTGAAGAATAGATGCCCGGTTGTTTCGTCACCATTACAACATCGTCGACATTGAGAGTTGGTAATAATTCCCATACGGACCAGGGTCGATCCTACAGGCATGGCTTGAGATAGAAGTCTCCACATAAAATGTTTAAGCTTCGGTGCTGTCTTGACTTTCCATATCTTGTCTTTAAAGTCTGATCGTCCTGGTGGCGGAGGAATGAACTCCTCCTCTGGAAGGTGTGTTGCTAGCTAGTACCCGGATTTAACTGAGTATAGACCATTGTTATTATAATGTCATCCCAACATATCAACATTAGACTGAGAACTTAATCGGATGGTTTTGATAATCAATACATTAAGGCTTCAAGTTTTGAATGATCCCAATCGCTATGATGTTCATTCATAAATTCCTCTAAATAACCAGAAGAGAGTTGGTTAACTAAACGAGGCCGTGGTGGTCGTGGTGGATCCGTTGGAAGCCATACGTCTTGCCAAATGCGAGCTTGTTTCCGATCACCAATTAACAATAGTAAACCATTGTTCAACAGATCACGTCCATCTAACAAGGATTTCCACACAAACGAATGTTTTTTGCTCAAACCAACTTTGTAGAATGTTTGTATGCGGAAAGTATCTGCCTTTCAAGAGTCGTGAAACTTGTTGATGATTGGACAATTCGCCAAACCTGCTTAGCTAGCAAAGCTAAGTTAAATTTCTCAATGTCGCGAAAGCCTAATCCTCCTACTTTTTTTTGGTAAACTCAATCTTTTCCAAGACAGCTAATGCATTGATCTTTGACCCGGATTCTTGTTCCACCAACACTACAAGAAAACAGTTATTTTGTGACTCTTTTTTTGTGACTCTTAATTTCGTCAAAAATATTTGTGATTGAATTGTTACAGCTTTGTGACTCACTTGTGACTACCTAAAAAAGAGTATTTAATCTGTCACAAATATGTGACGTAAACATAGCGTCTCACAAGTGTCACATATTAGTGACGGCTTTGAGACAGATTTACGACCAGTGTTAGGTCGTCGCAAAGTTGTGACTTATGTACGACATACTTGTGACGTTATAAAAGAGTAACAGATTAATGACTCATTTGTGATAGAGTCCATGTCACAAATTAGTGACGCCTCTTTAAATGTCATAAGAGAGTGACAAATTGTGTAAATTGAAAATTTATACATATCTTTGTGATTTTCAAATGGACATGTGTATTTTACTTATTATTTGAAGAGAACATTCTTTTATTTTACAATTGACTAAATTTAATTAAAAAAGACCTAAAGTTAGAGATTTATCGTTTGGTAATGTTATGTAAGATTTTGATTTGTATTTTGAATTACAAATTCTACAAGAGCTAAGTAAATTAGTATTAGAATCACAAATTCTCTCTTTTTGGTAAATAATGTTTTGGTGTGTATTAAATTTTAATATTTATAAATAATAATGTTATTTAATATATTTTAGTGTGTATTATTTTTAATATATATATTCAGTCATGTATAATATAATGCAGAATAAAAACCTTACCAGTATGGAAAGGAGTATGACCAACAAGATACAACGTTGGGGGTTCGATCTGGGACAAGTGTAATTTTCCCATTTTTTCCATTTTAAGGTTACGGAGGAGGATATATATTTATTCATGTACTACATAACCAAATAAACACTTTAGCACAACGGTAAAGAGTGTAACCAGCATGATACAAGGTTGTGGGTTCGATCCTGGGCTAGTGCAATAATTTCCTTTTTTTTCATTTGAAGGTTACGGATGTAAAATAGTATATATATTAACTCATGTTTAACTTTACTGAATAAACACTTTAGTCCAGTGTGTTTGATCTCTCAAAATTAACCCATGGGTCACCAATTCAAACCAAGTCAGGGGAATTTTTTTTTTCCCTTATATCAATTATGCGACACAAAAACGTCACAAAAGAGTCATTTTTGTCTATATACATATAGGGTTTGTGGTTTTGTCTGTAACTAAGTAATGCGTCACAAAGGACAAAGGTGTAACAAATTTGTGACCGATTTGTCACCCGCCGCCATAGGGTATAGGATTTGGTCTGAGCCGCCATATAGGTGTCACTAATGTGTCATATATTTATCACTCTTTTGCCACGGTTTTGTGACGCTATGTGAATTTGTTTCTTAAAACATACCATAATTACTTTATTTGATTCAAAAGACTTTGTTTCCATGCTTATAAACTAATATAATACTATGTTTGTTACATTCTCTTCATGAATAAGGAATATGAAGTTTTCAAATTTCACCAACCAACTCATTTACAACTATATCCATAAAACACTTATAAAGAAACATGAATTTTACTAAATAATAGTTTTAGGAAAAAATATTGTTGATAAGTGATAGAAATCTCAATAAATTCTAACCAATACTTGGACAATGGATTAAAATTGATTAGGGTTACCATTGCATCTAAATTGTTTGTCTAAAATGTTTAGGGTTTGGGGAATCGATTTGTGACTCATAGAGTGTAACAAAAGCGTAACTTAATTGTTACGCATTTGTGACAGACTGTTATTTGTGACGCTTTAGTGACACTATTTGATTTTGGGTTTGAAATATTTTGGGCCGAGATTATAAATTTTGGGCCGTAAGAAACGTGACTTTGTTACACTTTTCTTACGCTTTTATGACGAACACGCTCTCATATATATGAAAATCTGAAACCCTAATTTTATAATCACATTTTTTCTCTCGTTAATTCCGCCAACGGCGATTGTTCTTCCTCTGAGAATTTTCCGATTATCCGGAAATTTCTTTTGATTCTCTTTTCTTCATCGTCTACACTTTCCTTCTTCTTCCTCTGAAACCAAAACCCATTTCTCTGTTTCATCTCCAAAACCCTAATTTCAGAAACCCTAATCTGTCAAATCTTAATCTATCAAACCGTAATCTTCTTCATCCCGAAACAATGACTCACAAACCAAACGGAAAAGGCGCCGCCAAAGCCTTTGTTCAGAAATCCTCTCTAAAAGTCAAGAAACCCACTGGAGGAGGAGGAGTCGGTCCATCCACTCGAAGAGGAGGACTCGGTCCTAATACTGGAAGAGGAGGAGTCACAATTCCAGGGACTGGAAGAGGAGGAGTCGCTCTAGTGACTGGAAGAGGAGGAGTCGATAGAGGATCCTCTGGATCTGGTGATACTGGAAGCAGAGGAGTCGGTAGAGGAGCGAGCAGAATTGGTGTTAGAACTCGCGGTGGATCTGCTCAGGGACTCAATCTTCTTTCTTCTGCAGCTATTACACCTAGGGCCAAGGGAAAACAAGGGGCCACATCCAATGTCAGTCCCAGAGCCGATGTCACTGGTCCAGTTAACGGCTTCGGTACTCCACCGACACCAGGAGCCATCTCACAAGTCGGAGGGACGTGTGGGAATGTAGGAGGTTCATCGACAAGCCACAACTCTTCTCAGAACACTGCTTCAGCCAGTGTTTCTAGAACCAGAATGCCATCTCAGTTTCCTACGGCAACACAACCGCCTTTATCTCAGCAGTATACACCTCGAGGTCCTCCTCCTCAGGCATATCTACAGGCTCCCTTAGAAGACGAAGGAGAAGATCATGGTGAGTTTGCAGATGATGATCTGCATGTCAAAGATGATGAAGAGGAACCTCCTATTATAAATCCAATTGGTGAAGACTATCAAGTCCTCCTGGATAACCTCATGCATCTTCCTCGCTGTGAGCAACTAATACGTTTGTCGGAGCATCCTATCTCAAATGTAAAGACAACCTGGAAAGTTGTTGATGTATGAAGTTTTAACGGCGCCAAAAACTTGATGTGCTAAGCTTTAACCCAAAATAAAGCTGCAAGTACACAGAAAATTGCAGTAGTATAAAGGGTATCGAATCCACAGAGACCAAGGTTACACTATGAAATTATAGATTTTAAATTAAAGCTAAGATAAAATATGGGTTTTTGATTGTAATGAAATAATGAACGAAACAGCAAATTAAACGATATGAAATTCAAATAAAACAAGCACTAGATCAAGGTCATTCGCCGGTGATTTCGGACTAAGGACTGAGCTACTATTCAGGAACTAATGCAATTCGGTCTAGAACTCAAACATAAAGATAATATTGCCCCACTGTCGTGATGTATCAATATCTTTGTCTAACAACCTAAATGCCTAAACTGTCATTTGAATTCAGAGATGTTGACAAGCATTAGCGAATGGGTTCAATTTGTTCACAATTGATGGTAACAATCAATTGTCGTTGGTTACACACCAATTGCTCACCAATGGTTTATCTAGCAACCTAGAGCACTATCGTGAATAAGTTAAACTTGAAATCATAGACTAGGGGGCCACGCTAGCCTAAGCATTACGAATCCCAATTGATGAAGACATATGATAATCTATCATATTTGGCTCAATCACTAATCAATCCTAAATCACCATTGAAATCCCCTAATCTAGCTAATGGACTACTCAAGCATGATGGAATCAAACACAACAAAAATGCAAGGAGAATTCATGATAATGATATTGAAAGAGATAGGGTTTAGAATTCTTCTCAAAACAAAGTTATGGAATGATCCTCCAAATTGCAAACCAAAGAGTAGAACAATTGATAAAGTCTCCAAAGGAATCTCAAAGTAACGTGTCTGGGTAAAAGAGAAAAAGGAACTGTTTTAGAATGCATTTTTCAGAGGTGGCTGCCTCTTATTTATACTTAAAAGTAGGTTAAAATCGGATATGGGCACGGGACCGGTCGGTCTGGGTTCCGGGCCGGTCGGTCCGGATTCCAGGGGGCTTCGGATCTTTGAGTCCTTGGGCGAGCAGGTGCTCGCTCCAAACCGAGCAGGTGCTCGGTTATGAAAAACGTCATCTTTTCTCCAGATTCGTCCATTTTGCTCCAATGACCCCCAATGACTCCAATCCATGCTTGAGAGCCTCCTAGAACCTGAAAAAGACACAAAAGGAACTAGAAAGAACCGAAAAGACTAAAGAAACAATACGTAAAAGAGACCAAAATACTAATATATCAATTCCCCCGGACTTAGATCTTTGTTTGTCCTCAAACAAATTCAGAAATAAGTAAAGGAGAGAGATTTGAAAACGCGGGAACTCTTTTATCCTCAGTGAACCGAATAACCTTCAATCTGCAGACCACATAATCCAAATTACGAATAGCAAAGCTTTACCAAAACAACCTCAACACATTTCTCAACCAAGCCGTTTCCCAAACACAAACTCAACGCACTCAAAGTATGCGTGAGGATCTCGCTAAAGGCACCATATTAGGGAAGACGGCGCTAAGGGTTTAAGGCCATTTGGACGTGGAGTTCAAGGTGTTTAGAGTGTTTAAGGGTTACCCGATGTTTCGTAGAGGAAGCAGGATATCGCACAAAATTGCAAGAGAGAATGAGTACGTTGATATCCACATTCTCTAAACCACTCTTTCTTCTCCAAAACTCTCTAACGTCTCATTCGGCTAATCATCCACCTTGGGTACACTCGCTGTGTAGAGAGACACTTTTTCTATTTTACAGATCCACCACTCTTCATCATCGATTTTTTTTTTTTTTTTTGGTTTGATGATGATGAAGAGGGACATACATTACAAGTATGTGTCTCTCAAACACGAATATAAATAGGAGTGTTGTACGTACCCAAGTGGAGCTCATTATTGCTATTCCTTCCTTAGTATAAAATCATCTTTTAAAAATGGGAGCAGGTGCTCAATGCCTTGCGAGCAGGTGCACGATCTTCAGAAAGAGTGATTTAGATGCAGTGTTGACTCGATTCTCTTTGGCCCTTTTGCGCATATGCTGCACATGTGACAATGAAGTAACAAGAATGCAAGGGATTTGAAAAGAGGTAATGGTTAAGGAGGGTACTAGCTAAAAATGAGCTAGCTATTCAGGATTAACAAGAGTGGTAAAAAAAAGAATAAGGAGTCCTGAATATGGTTCATTTCCCTAATCTAGTGCAAATATCGAGAGAAAATTTGGTCAATCTGAAACCTGGAGGATAGTGCATCGAAGCGTCCTAGCTGTTCCTTGTACCCATGCTATGTAAAAATGGTCACTAGAGAAAGAGTTAAACATAGATAGTTCACATATCATCATCAGATAACGTCCTAATTCCCTACAAGGTTTTGACTCAATAAAACAAAAAATAAAATAAAAATACAAACTCAAAAGCAAGACCGCTCCCCCGGACTTAAATCACACCGTCTCCGGTGTGAAAAAAGTTTAGGAGATTGGTGACACAAGAAAAAGATAAATAAAACGGATAATACAATGATGATAGAAGGGTGAAAGAGATATCACCGAGTAGAAGCCTCCGCGTCGTCGTCGAGCAGGTGCTCGCGCCTGATTCTTGGGGTGCTTGACTAGGGGGCTAGGTTGTGGACCGGTCGTTCCCAATACTGGACCGACCGGTCCCATTTCCAGAGACTCCTTCTGGTTTGTTGAAATCGGTGGATCGACCGGTCTGTCCTGCGGACGGACCGGTCTGGGCTTCTGGGCGAACCCTTTTTATTTTTTATTTTCTTTTTTAGAAAAATCCTGAAAACTTAAACTGAAATTCAAAGTTAGTAATAAAGGAAAGTAAATTGAAATAGTTAGAAAATGTACTGATGGGTTGCCTCCCATCAAGCGTTTGTTTTAAGTCGTTAGCTCAACTTTGTAGACCGTTCAGCTTAAGGAAGGTCAAACTCACCTCCTTTAGTGTCCAGCATAACTATGTCTCCATGTGGTCGCGCAGCCGGAGCAGGTGCTCGGTCGAATGCTCGGTCGGGTGGATAGGGATGTTTGATTGTGAATGGATCGGACCCTTTCTTATCTTTGATCTTTCGGAACCTAAATAACCATCTAAGCCGTGCTGGGAGCGTCTTCAACTCAAGCTTTGGAGCTTTCAGCTCGCTCCAAGAACCATGAACAGTAGATTTTTCGGGAGCAGGTGCTCTCTCACTCTCAATTTTTGTGCCCTCTCCCAGACTCAGAAACTCATCTCCCTTCTCCACTCTGATGTTAGAATCCAGAAACTTAGCAAATCCTTGGGTGTCTTCACTCAGAAAACCGTGTTCACCCTCGGCTTTTGTTAATGCAATTTCGAGCGGAGCTAAAATCTCTTCAACCTCATCCTCTAACATCTCTGATCCGTCATGGATAACAAACGTGTGCCCATCTATCATCGGTTTCTTGAGAAGCTTGTTCATCTCAAACTGGACTACCATGTCTCCTAGACGGAGATCCACTATGCCTTCTTCGATATCAATGATCGCACGTGCTGTGTGTAAGAAAGCTCTGCCCAAAATCAACGGGTCCCTTGGTTCTTCATCAAGCTCAAGAACCACAAAATCAGCTGGGATTAAGGTATCCCCAATTCGGACATGCAAATCTTCAATAACACCCACCGGAAGCTTTTTAGACCCATCCGCAAAAACCAATGAAATCTTGGTGGGTTTGAACTTGGTGAAGCCCAAACGCTTAGCCACAGAATATGGCATCAAATTAACGCTGCTTCCCAAGTCGCACAACGAACAAGCAAACGTGGAAGGCCCTATCTTCACGGAGATCACAAACCTTCCCGGATCACCTTTCTTTGTTAACACCTTATTCTGAAGTACGACACTACACTCCTTAGAAACCATCATCACACTCTCATCTTCAACAATCTTACGAGCAACCAATTCCTTTGTGTACCTCTTGGGTGATGGTACCATTTGCACGGCATCAACCAAAGGGAGCTTCACCGTCAAATCTCCTAGCACCTCCTTACACTCAACAACCTCCAAATCCTTCATAGATTTCTTAGGGTGTACTGGGTAAGGCACCCTTGGTATATAAACTCGCTCAGGGTAAGGCACCCTTGGTACATAAACTCGCTCAGGCAAAGTTTCTGAAATTTTTGTGGGAGCACTGTGTGCGAGCAGGTGCTCGCTGGCAGAGAGCAGGTGCTCGGAAATAAATTTCGCAACATTGATCGGAACTGAATCCTGAAGTGTCCCTGAGCTTGATCCAATCTCCTTATGCCTATCTTCCTCAGAAAAATCACTCTCTTGAGCCTGATGCTCAGTAATCTTCTCCTTATCCTTCACGTGGAAGCTTGTGATTGTAGGCGGTACCAACAACTGTCCACTCCTCAACTCAATAGCATTTACTGGATACTCCTTTCTGGGATTCACCTCACCACGTCCTGGAAGAGTTCCAGCTGGTCTCTTAATAACTTCGGCTGTTTGAGCGACTTTTGTATCCAATTTCTTCACATGCGCGGTAACAGCCTCGTACTTTGCATTCAGATCATTGTACATGTGATCTACCTTGGCACTAATCTCAGTGGACGCCTGATGCTGGTTAACCATCAGTTGCTGCATGAGACTCTTCAACTCATCCTGAGATGTAGGCGCGGAAGTAGCTTGTTGTGGCACGGCGAATTGTTGTTGGTTTCCTCCTTGGAAACGAGTCTGATTCTGGTTAGGGATGAACTGATTCCCTTGAGTGTTGCTGGAGTAAAACTTCTGGTATCCCTGACCTTGTGGGCTATGATTCATACCTCCATGTTGCGGATAGACTTGGTCTTGCGGGTTCTTGACATTAGTGCTTCGGTAGGAGAGGTTGGGGTGGTTTTGATAATTAGGGTTGAACTCACGATTCTGGTATCCTTGACCACTCACAAAGTTAACCTCCCATATCCAAGCATCTTCATCATCTTCAAACGCTTGAGAAATAGGTGCAGCCCCATTTTCTTCCACATACTTAACCGGTCTTCGACTCTCGCGTAGAAGCAAATTCACCTTCGCCGTCAGCTCATCAATCTTCCGAGTGTCCACACTATTGACTGTCCTAGACCTATCATACTCAGGAGCCTTGTTTCTAGAGCTTGAAGCAAGGTTTTCAATCAGCTCAAAAGCACCATCTCTAGTCTTGGTCATGAAGTTTCCATTACTCGCAGCATTTAGGGCGTTCCGATAATCCCAATCAACTCCATCATAGAAAATTCCTAGAATCTGCTCATCCTTGAAACCGTGATGAGGACACTCCCTACGATATTCCTTAAGCCTCTCCCAAGCTTTACAGAAAGCTTCTCTAGAATATTGTTGGAACGATGAGATCTTGTTCCTCAAAGATGCTGTCTTGGATTTGGTGTAGAAATGGTCCAAAAACGCAGCTCTAACCTCATCCCATGTCTTCAAAGAACCAGCGGGTAAGGACTTCAACCATCTAAGAGCCTTGTCCGAGAGTGAGAACGGGAACAACTTGCACTTCAAGAACTCACTCGATACTCCATTAGACTCCGTAGTGCTGCAGATTTCTTCGAAATTCTCTATGTGATCCATCGGTATCTCAGCCGGTAATCCATGGAATAGATGTTGTTTCACCAATGAGATCATCTGAGGCTTGATCTCATAATCTTGCCTCTGAATTGTTGGAGAAACAATAGCCGAACGGTTTCGATAGTACGCATGGGGATTATCCAAATCCCCTATACCCGGTTGTAACAGTGGAGCTTGTGGTTGATTCCTTTGCAACTGAGCAATCTGATCCCTCAACAACTGTAACTGAGTATTCATCGCTTCCTGACACATACCAAAAACAAAAATAAAAATAATAATAATAATAAAATTAGCAAAAATTCTTAGACTATAAATAAAACCAAATTTCAAAGGCAACGCAATTGGTCCCCGACAACGGCGCCAAAAACTTGATGTTTGAAGTTTTAACCCAAAATAAAGCTGTAAGTGCACAGACAATCGCAGTAGTATAAAGGGTATCAATCCACAGAGACCAAAGTTACACTATGAAATTATAGATTTTAAATTAAAGCTAAGATAAAATATGGGTTTTTGATTGTAACGAAATAATGAACGAAACAGCAAATTAAACGATATGAAATTCAATTAAAACAAGCACTAGATCAAGGTCATTCGCCGGTGATTTCGGACTAAAGACTGAGCTACTATTCAGGAACTAATGCAATTCGGTCTAGAACTCAAACATAAAGATAATATTGCCCCACTGTCGTGATGTATCAATATCTTTGTCTAACAACCTAAATGCCTAAACTGTCGTTTGAATTCAGAGATGTTGACAAGCATTAGCGAATGGGTTCAATTTGTTCACAATTGATGGTAACAATCAACTGTCGTTGGTTACACACCAATTGCTCACCAATGGTTTATCTAGCAACCTAGAGCACTGTCGTGAATAAGTTAAACTTGAAATCATAGACTAGGCGGCCACACTAGCCTAAGCATTACGAATCCCAATTGATGAAGACATATGATAATCTATCCTATTTGGCTCAGTCACTAATCAATCCTAAATCACCATTGAAATCCCTTAATCTAGCTAATGGACTACTCAAGCATGATGGAATCAAACACAACAAAGATGCAAGGAGAATTCATGATAATGATATTGAAAGTGGAAGTAACCCACTTTAGCTGGCTTAAGCCCTCTATAACCTGATGAACCAGTAAAAAGTTTTTTCTCCTTCAGCTTCACATTCATATGCAAATAGATCATCATCATCATTATAAAATATTACCATCACGAAATGCAAATCAACCATTATCACCATCTTCATCGAACAAAAAAACAGGGAGTGAAGGAGATAATTGAATACTTGGATTCTGATTCAACATTCAAAATCAAAGTTATCAAATGATGTGCAACTAATGTACAACTAAAGTAGAAGTAAAGTGATGGTTTTCTTTATAAGATGTTGTGCAACTAATTAATGCATGCATATTTCCAAAGCTTCCCAAAAATTTAAGATACCACGTTCATCAACATTATTAACTAAAATGAAACAGTCAATTCATTTTCTCATATCACGATGAAATTCTCAAATCAGATTCATAGATCGATTTATAAAAGAAAACAACTCTGGAAATAAACATTATCCCCGATTCATGAAAGCCAAATTCCACGTTCATCAACATTGCTAACTGAAACAAAAGATCAATTCATCTTCTCTCAATCCCGGATCCCAGATCAATATTAAACAATCAATTACAATTCGCCATAGCCTAATTTCACGTTTATTAACATTAAGATACTGATTTCTCTCTCAGAAACGTAGGACTTCCACATTCGAAGGTGAACTTTGGGTTATCAACTGTTTTTTAATGTTTTTTTACTTTGGGATTTATTCAGTGTATGAATGATGGTTACATACGTTAAAGACTATTATAGAAATTATAGTCTTTACCTCAAAAGGATTTGTAAAGTAATTTGCTTGTTCATTAACAAATGGTTGGTAGTGAGAGCATGGTGAAGAGCAAAAACAAAACAGAAAGCATGGCCAAAAAAATCCTCTCCATCTTATCGGCTCGTAATAATTAATGTAGAAAATAACAATTATGTTCCACTAATAGTATTGAAAACTTTTAATTTATAAGAGTATTTTTCAGTATTGAATTAAACAGTAAAAATAAAACATAAAAGTCAAAACGCTATAACATGTACTCGGACAATTGAGCAGCCGAGCAGGAGATGAGTTTTGTCTATAAAAACATCCATTAAAGTTTGCTACTTATTGCTTGAACTTGTTATAGAGTCTTAAAATGCATATGTACACGAAATATTTAAACTTTTTGGGTAAAATCGAACCAGTTAACTATTTTCTCAATGTTTTTACAGAGTAAAACAAAGAGTACTATCCCATAGGAACCTCATTTTGCTAAATTACAAATGATCACAAGGTATGTGTCTAAGAGAATGATTAGAGAAGAGAATGCTTCTCTAATGAAAGATTTTTTTTCTATCGGAATTAGTATCCAAATCCAATTTCTAACGAAGAGATTTTCACAAATTTCCAGCTACAAACAATTTCTATCGAAATTGGTATCCAAGTCCATTTGATACGAACAAAGCAAAAATTTCCAAATGGATTCATCTTGTTGATACAAACACCCAAATCGGAAGAAGCCTCAAATTTTATATTGCCAATCGCACATGTATAGTAAAACAAAAGTAACTGATATTATAGGTAGGTCGATATATACCTGAAGTCAAGGAATAGATAAAGAGTTGGGCCTAGGTAACGATTCCGATTGTGTTTTGAATTGTCTGAGTACAATAACTTTTTAAAACAAATAACTTTTTTGAAAGTCAAAACACATACACACAAATACTGATGAACATAAACATACATCATTTGTTTAAGCAGTAGGAGTAAAGGAAATGTCATGCATTTAGAAGTTCAAAACATACTGAAGATGCATTTACAAGCCTACACATATGGGGTTTGTTTCTGTTCAAATAACCCTAAAGTTGCAGCACTACAAGTAACTTCTTTTATAACATGTTTTCAGGACTTTACCTCGATTTTCCCCCAATGGACCGGGTTCACCTATTTCTCTTCTGATATGCGGTCAACCCTCAAACCTAAAAATCCACAGCAAAATGGTGTTGTCATAGCTTAGTAAATTTTTAAAAGGAGAAGCGGAGAGAATTAGAAGTAGAAAATCATTGCTTTTTAGCCATAATAAAAGAAGTATAATAAAAGAAGTCAAAAAGAAGTCAAGACGTATCACTGGTAGGTGTTTTTAGCCATAATAAAAGAAGTCAAAAAGTAAGAAAAAGGTTTGTGGTTATTCATTTGTTTAAGAAATCAAATGGTCATGAACAGTTCTAGTGTCTAAAGGAGCAAAACCCTTGGATATGTATCGGCCATCAGTAGTGAAGTTTGTTATAATGGGCAGTTTGCATCATTATCATCGATATGCAGAATGAAAGAGAGCAAGTTTCAACTATTACCTGTTGATCATGGGGGCTTTTTAAGGTCAGGCACAACTCCTCCGTCCAGGGTGCTCCTTTCATTGTACCAATATGGTATGAAATAAGCTTGAACTGGCGTATAACACTGCGTAGAACAAAGACTCAATCTTATCAGATAAGTTTGAAGAAAAAAAGTGAAGAGTAACGTGATTTCAGATTTTCTATTAAGGTGCATAACATTGATCAGTTGATGAGGGCAATGCAGAAGCAAAGCCGCTTCACCCCCAAGCATTCCCAATGCAAAGAGTAAAGATTGATATACCTGAAGTCAAGGAATAGATAAAGAGTTGGGCCTAGGTAACGATTCATAGACACTCGTTTATGTAGAGGCAGATACTGAAGGCAACAAAATCAGGCGAGTACCAACTCAGTGACTGACGGTACAGGACGAGGTTGTTCATGTGCAGTTCCGTTGATAAGAGTGAAGCACACACGAAATAAGAATGTAGCTGCATATTCAATTTTCTATCTAAACATGAAGCATTTTCTATCAATCAAACAAATGAAAGGCCTGAACAATGTCCCTATATCTCTAATCCATTGATTCAACACCAAGGCATGAAGCTGATCCACGTGCCGGACAGCCAATACAACTCACTACCAAATCTCAGCTAATACAAATCATTGAAATTCACTACCAACGTAGCATAAATCTCAGCTAAAGCAATGAGAACTTCGATAACAAAATCCTGACAGTATTGAGCTTCATAAAATTGAAAAACGATGACAATAGTATAAGCTCAATTACCATAGTATAAGCTTAGGCTTCGAGCTTGACCTTTTCAACGGATTAAGCGATTCCGCACGAAGCTTGGCACCGCCAAAGTCACTGGAGATGCTTCCTCCGCTAGAGAAGAGACCATTTGAGGGAGAAGACGAAACCTTTAGGATTATGTCGTATTCTAAATCCCTTTTTTTTGGTAAGAACAAATTCGGTTCTTGAAAAACCATGGTATAAAAAAATTGGTTGCTAACTCCAAGCACAGATTCTGAAGGATTATGTCACGTATGCTTTAGCATAGACTGGATCACTGGATCCTGTGAGTTGGAGAATGTGGTTGAGTTTGTCGTGTCGGATTCAAGAATCTCCGTGTCTTACACACAACAAAACTGTCTCAGTGGGAATCATCACCTTTTATTCATGCTTTTGCAGGAGAAGCTAGTAATATAGTATTGGAAGAGGCCGCAAATGTGTTTGAATCTATCGTATCCGAGGCTGATGAGGAAAAGAAAGAAGATTCAACGCAACAACAGCGGACTAATTCCCAAATTTAGCTTCTTAAATGGCCAATATGGCTTTTAGGACCATCTGTTCTCCTAACGACCGGTATGGCTCCTACTTTGTAGCTTCCATTGTCATCGGTTGGAGAATGCAGTTGCACGCTTTAGGTCATCTTGATGTTCAAGATTTGTACCTGGTCTTCCAACTCAAGTTGACTCATTCCCTGAAAGAAACTTAACATCAGTAATTAGATCTACTGACAGACCAGCCACTATCAACTTCCATTGTCGGATATGAGAAAATGAAAAAATCGGATATGAATAGTACAGGAAAGAAGACACCAACGTATAAAAGCTGAACGGATTACAAAGAAAAATTCATAAATGAAGCGAGAGATAGTTTAGAAAGTATTGTTACCTTCCAGCTCTTAAGATGGAAGAAGTCAATGAAATCATCAGGTTGAGCATGGGTTGTTTGTGTCTTTGCCTTAAGTTCCTCCACCTCTCTAGGCTCTATTTTCAACAATCATCTTGACAAAACTTTGGCGGCAGGATTCCAACCATATTGTTTTCTGCACAACACGATCGATCCTTTCATATGAATCATTATCAAGGTGTGGAGAAGCAGAGAGATTGACTAAGTTGCAGCATAGAAACCATGATCAACAAAAATCCTGAGTGTTCACTTTAGTATTAGACGACTGAACCTCCTCCAACCTAAGAACAAGTTTAGTCAATGTGCAAGCAACCACAGCTCCTAGGGAAAAAATCACCAGTTAAAAGCGGTGCTCTTAAGACTTGCAGAAGTCAGTGATCACTGAACAACTGTTGGTGAGGAGAACATGGTCTCGGAGGCCGCACTCTGAGTTCCATCAGCAAGAATCACAGGTTTTCTGGAGGACACCATGGCACAAGAGGTTGGTTATTGATGTCTCAATTGACTCAGAATCTTCAGAAGCAGAGTAAAATGGAAACTCCCCAATAATCCAAATTGCACCAGGGCAGACCTTTCCTGCGCGGATCTGAACAACCTGGTTATGATGGAAACTCTTGGCTTGGGATTTGTTTCTATTATCTCTCTAACAAAACCAAACACGTCAAGAGCTGAAGCCACATTGCTATCTCCAAAGAAATCCATTAGAAGATGGACGGACCACTGTGCTTGCAACTTGGGGGAACTTAACTGCACAAGCAGGTATTGCTTAGTCTATATTATCCCATTCTTCTCAAGCTCTCCACTATGTGTCTATAAAACTTCTTTCTTCAACATCTGAAACGACCTCATTAATATTATGATGAGTAATCAAGTCAAGGGCAATGTCAAGTGTCTTCCTTCAGATATCAAGATTCCGGCTTGAGAGTGCTCTAAGCACATGTATTATCCGCTCAACCATGATATGACTCTGTGCAACGTCTTAAGCTCATTCAGCCGATCAAGCAAAATAAGCTTTTGGATAGAGTGCTTCTTCCGGGTGCTGCACGAAAAGAGAAAGAGAGACCGAAATGAAGAAAACTTATCAGCTCAAATGGAAAAGGACATCATGCAAGAAATATAGAAAGTGAATCCAAAATCAGACTTGCACATCCTTAGAATCAATTATAGACATAGTGAGCTACAGAACAAACAAGATATGCAAAATGTTAATATTTTTTGGCATTTTCAAATATGAAGTACAAGAACCTTATTACTAGTTTTCTCATCACAAGAAGTTTCAGTGTATCCTCATTCCTCATACAATAATCTGCTTCCATTTTTTGGCATAGATGCTTTCACTACCCAGATTTGAACGGAATATACATAGTTGGCAGTATAACATGCGAATTAACGAAATCGGATCACTATCCAAAGCCACATCAAACTAAAAACGCCCTAGAAACTCCAACATTGTGGTTTTTCAGAAAACCAAAGGCGGCAAAAAGGTGGATACATTCTACAAAATCTGAATCATCAGTCGAAGTTTAACAGAGAGACGAACCGAGATCTAGAGAGAGGAGGAGGAAGAGATCGAAGGAGCTACAAGAGATTTGGATCTCAGAGAGATTTGTTATGGTGGATTCGGCGACTCGACGGCGGCGATCGAGTTCGAGGTTTCTGGATAATACTTCTCGCTGTGAAGAGTAGAGATCTCCTCCGTCTCCGCCGCCGACTCGCCGGACATGACTCGCCGTCAAGTGTAGAGTCAAACCTCGGGGAGAGAATCTTTGTTTTGAAAAAACGGCAACAAGTTTTTGAAGCGGCTCTCTCAAGAACTAAAAGTAAAAGCTTCGCGTGTCGTTTTCTAGTCACGCAAACGACAAGTAGTTCTCTTCGAAATCTCGTAAAACCGGAAATGATCATACATTACATATCTTGGAATAATTGAGAGAGAGAGCGAGAGTCAATTTACGATAAATTTGTGATCATCTTATGTCACTATTTCTTTTCTTCTTCTTCTTCTTCTTCTTCTTTTTACTTTGCATGTTTTAGATGTCATATGATGCCTAATGAATAAAAATGAATATAAAATTATTAAAATGGTTGTAAAAGGAAGAAAGAGAGTATTTTTATGGGGTATATTGAAATATAATATTAATAAAATTTGAGTAAAGAGAGTAGAGAGTGTTTAAAAGGAAGAAAAAGTGTTTAAAATTAGATTTTTTAGAAAGTGTTTTTAAAAGGAAGAGAAAATGTTTAAATATAAAATTAATAAAAGTTGAGTAAAAAGATGAAAGAGAAGGTATAAATTGAGTAAAAGGAAGAGAGAATGTGTGTTTTAATAATTTTATATGGTCTTTAGACCCTCTTGGGTCTCCAATGAGGATGTCCTGAGAGCTAAATTAGATTGTCTGACATTTATTTTTATGTTAAATACTTAGATGTTTGTGCAACTTGAGTAATGTATTTCTATTATATCTAGTATGCGTTCATTTTTCGCCCAACTATAGCTTCTTTTTTACTTTCTAAATGTATAATTAGAAACGCTAACCAAAATTATTCAAGACGGCAATTCAATTAGATAAACTTAAATACCTTAACCCGAATATGTTGAAACGATGTAAAGTACGACAAATTCTAAAACATGTAAAACTAAAATTTTTTATAGTCCCTATATTTAAATTTTTTCAGTTTTACACAGTTGGAGGCCTTATAAGTAGTGCCCAAGAAACAATTTGAAACTGACACTATATAATGTGAATTCGGGATTTGGGGTTTTCAAATCTAAGGATCGAGTTTCCACTATGGTACTTATGGGTATATTTTCAATTTCGGTTCGGATATGTAAACGGAGAAAGAATCGGAGGAGAACCGAAACATTTTATATCGGTTCCGGATTGGATTGGTTATTAGACTTGACGAGATCTCATTAAGAAAGATTGTTAATCCTTTCTTGATTCTTTTGGTTTTCCTTGTATTTTACTTATTTAGTTCCAGTTTCAAAGTCTCTGTTCTTTTCAAGTTAATTTGTTTAGTTTAAATCTCATGTTCCATTGTAAGATGAAGATCCATGTTTGTTGTTGAGGTTTTTAATAAAGAAATGATATAAAAAAATGATATTAAAAAAATGATATATATATATATATATGATATTAAAAAAATGACCCATCAATAAAGAAATATGCATGCATTAGTTGCACTTGCACATCATCGCTTTACTTTTAAAATTTGGTTACAGGGCTTGATAGTGTGGGCTAAATCAACTGGCCACTCTTTTAAGATTTTTCATTCTTCCGATTTTTTTTCTTTTATTAATTCGTTTACTTGATAGTGGCTAAATTAATCATAAGAAATTATCCCATATATCAAAGAACGAAAACATCTAAACAAAAACCTTTACAAAAAACATGTACACACACACTCAGTGTATTAGAGATACATTAATGAATGCATTTCACACACACTCTCATTAGTGGGCACTTGTATAGTAAAACAAAAGTAACTGATATTATGGGTAGGTCGATATATAATTGTATAGTGTTAATTTGTAAAGGCGAAGATTACTACGGTAGTAGTAGTAGCTAGTTTTAATTATGCTTAATAATTGCGTGTCAACACTACAAGAAAACAGCGAGAAACTGACGGATATATCCGTCCGTTCTAGATTGTCGGAAATGATAATTCTGTCGGAAATCCGTCACAACTTCCGACAGATTTCCGACAGACGTATTTCCGACAGAGTTCCGACAGCTCGCCGGAATCCGGTGAGCTGTCGGAACCCTGTCGGAAATCAGTCTCCGGCAACCTGTCGGAACGCAGTCGGAAATACGTCTGTCGGAAATCTGTCGGAACAATATTCCGACAGATTTCCGACAGTTTCCGACAACATCTAAACCGACAACGTTCCGACTGAGTTCCGACAGGTGTATTTCCGACTGCGTTCCGACAGGTTTATTTCCGATTGAGTTCCGACAGTGTATTTCCGACAGATTTCCGACTGATTCGTAGAAATTAGTAAAAATAAAAATAAATTTAATTATTATTAATTTAATATAAATTTGTAATTTAAAATTTTAAATTATATAAATTGAAATAAAAATATTTAATTTAAAATAAAAAGTTAAATTGTATTACAAAACGATTAAAACAATTTAAATCTAAGCGGTGGGCGGCGGCGGCGGCGGCCGCGGAAGCAAACCCGAGGAAACTAACTGCGCCATTATCTGTTGCATCGCCTCCCGGTCCTTCTTCGCCTGTTCCCGGTCCGCCGCAACTTCATCTTGTATCTTCAGGACCGTCGTCTTCAAACTTTCAATTTCGGCCTCCTTTTCCTTCATCTGGGCTCTCAGCTCGGATGACTCGCTGTTGTAACAAGAAGACCCCGATGATGCTGCATCGTCGGGAATACCATAAATCCGCCCTTTGCTCTGCGGAGCAACCTGGGGAAGAAATTTCAATTAATGAAAAAGACTTGATAAGTATTTTAAATTTTACATACCTTTAAGACGAATTGGTTGATGATCTCGTCCGGGGCTTGGGTGAGGGGAGGGGTTCCTTCCGTTTGTGGCTGAGACAGAATGTAGTCTTCTTCCATTATTTGGACGGCATGCTGAATCTCCCGAGCTACCAGATCCTGGACGACACCATCCTTGTCGGTGTGTGCTGCTACCAGAAGTTCAACGTAGTTGGGGTCCCGACCCAACTCCTTAGCCTGCAGTTGTTAGATATTTATTTCATATAAATGTATAAAACTAAAAAAAAATTAATAAAAATCAAAGAATGGCATAAAAAACATACCATATCTCTAGCCTTTGTCTTCTTGCTGGTAGCTCCGAGGTTGTGGGTGGCTTTACCCTTGCCCTTGCGGTCGCTGTTCCGGTTGCTAGAGTGATATGAAGAAATCGCCTTGGTCTCCTGTAGTTGCCAATAGGCGATGAACCCGTTCCACAATTCCGGCTTCTCAACCATCTCCTTTGGCACCTCACCGTGTAGCCACTTATCCTTCCACTCGAACACCTTGTGCGAGTAGTGCCTTCCTGCGTATGAGTCGAAGTCCCTCCTGACCGTTGCGGTCAAGTGTGGGTCCCACTTAAATTCTTGCTGAAAAAAGAAAAATTAAATTAAAAAAATAATACTTTAAATGAAAGTAAAAATTGTGTAAACAGATGACTTACCGCAAATGTGCGAAACCACAATTCTTGATCCTCCGGTGGTATTTTGCCGTACGTTGGATACGGAAAGCGGAGCAAAGAACATTCCATCTTGTTGAGGGACTTCGAAATCCCGCTTCGAGAATCATCAAACCTAAGAAAAAAAAAATTAACAATATAATTACATTAGTGACAATTAAATTAATTTAGTAAAAAAAAGAAAAAATGTAACAAAACTTACCATGTGTCTCTACCGATCTGGTCTGGATGGAGCGTAGGTATCCGCCCTCGTCCAGGAAGACCCACATAGTCCTCGACGCTAATCTGGGACGGTAGTGTGGCGGCTGGTGGTATCTCCGGCGTCTGTACAGGTGTAGACGACGGTGATGGTGCAGACGTCGTAGCCGCATAAGGTCTACTCTGACGACGACGACGACGTTCGCCGCTGGCCCCGCCGCCAGATGCTCGGAAACCACTATAATCCCTATATTTATATATAGATTTTAGGGATATAGATTTTAGGGATATAGATTTTAAATTTTAAAATTTTTAAAGTTTTAATTTTTTAATTTTTTTAAAAATGTAAGAGATTTATGTGTTTTTTTAAAACATTTTAATAAAGAATTGTAACCATTTTTAAATTATAGAATTTTGTAGATAAATCATATTATAAATCCTTTAAAATGCTATTTTTAGATTATAGAATTGTTATTTTTAAATTATAAAATTGCTATTTTTAAATTATAGAATTGCTATTTTTAAATTATATAATTGCTAATTTTAAATTATAGAATTGCTATTTTTAAATTATAGAATTGCTATTTAAAAATTTTTAAATTATAGAATTGAGATTTTTAAATTCTTAAAAATCAAATTTTTTTATAAATTTGATTAAATCAGTTTATAAAATTGTATAAATCCTTTAAAATGCTAACAATTTTTTATAAATCCTTAAAATGCAAACTATTATTTATAAATCCTTAAAAATGTTAATCCTAATTCATAAATTTTTCAACATTACCAAATTTGTTTTTATAAATCCTTAAATTTTTTATAAATGCTAAGTGTTTATTATAAATCCTAAATTTTTCAACATTACCAAAATTTTTTTTATAAATCCTTAAATTTTTAAAAAATCCTAAATCTAACCCAAAATCAATTCACAAAATCAAAAGGAATTTTGAATTTCCTAATCCTAATTCCTAATTAGGATGTGTAATTTCCTAATCCTAAATCTAACCCTAATTCACAAAATCAATTCACAAAATCAATTCACAAACCAATTCACAAATCAATTCTCTAACCCTAATTCACAAATCAATTCACAAACCAAAAGGAATTAGGAATTAGAGGTTTTCTTACAAATGTGAAGGAATATCATCCATGACTGGAAGAGAAGAACGAACGCCGGAGAAGAACGCCGGAGAAGAACGACCGGCGGTGAAGAATCGAGGAGAAGAACAAACGCCGGAAATCCGGTGGGAGAGAGAAGAACGAACGGCGATCCGGTGGGAGAAAGAACAAACGCCGGAGACCCGGAAACGTCGGGAGAGAGGATCGGCGGCGGAGGAAAAAGGCGGCGGCGGCGATTTTGTGGTTTTCTCCGTCGATTTGTGTTTTGAAGAACGAAGGGGATCTGTTTTATTCCCAGAATTTCCGACAGCTTTAAAACTGTCGGAATTCTGTCGGAATCCAAATAATTTAAATGACCGCGGTATTTATTTTCATTTCGCGGGTAAAATTTGGTATTTCTGTCGGAAATTTGTCGGAAAACTGGAACAATTTCCGACAGAAATCCGACAGTTTTGTGGTTTTGAGCTTTTTAACGATCCGTTTTCGTAGGTACAAGGTCATAATATGATTGGATCCTGATTTGCAAGATAAAATACTTGGTAATGGTCATTGTTACTTTCAAATTCTAAACAGTTAGCATCCTCGTGTATTTCCCGTAAACATCTATTGTTTAGTATATGTAACATCATGTTCTGTATAACATCGATTAATTGATTTTCTCTCTTATATTTTACTTTTGTTGTTAGAATTGTATGCCGGGAATGTGTCTTATTGAAATTTTAAATTTTGACCTTAAAACCCCAAATCTGTCGGAAATCAGTCGGAAATATATATATATTTCCGACTGATTTCCGACAGAAATAATAATTTTATGAAAAAAAAATTATTATTATTATGTCTGTCGGAAATCAGTCGGAAATATATATATATTTCCGACTGAATTCCGACAGATTTGGGGTTTTAAGCTTGTTAACGATCCGTTCTCGTTCATACCAATTGATAGCATGATAGGATCATGATTCCGAAGATAAAATACTTGATAATGATCATTGTTACTTTAAAATTCTAAACAGTTGGTTTTTTAGTATTTCCCGTAAACATCTATCGTTTTATATAAGTTACTATATGAAACGCTTTTGGTTGAAACATGACAAAATCGCAATTCATGTTCTGTATAACATCGACAAGGTTACTTACTCTCTTATCTTTTACTTTTGTTGTTAGAATTGTATGCCGAGAATGTGTCTTTTCAAAATTCTGAAATTTGACCTTAAAACCCCAAATCTGTCGGAAATCTGTAGGAAATATATATATATATATATATATATATATATATATATATATATATATATTTCCTACAGATTTCCGACTGATTTGTGGAAACACGTGTCGTAATTTAAGGTTTGCCTGATATAAAGCATCTGTCAGAAATCTGTAGGAAATATATATATATATATATTTCCTACAGATTTCCGACAGAAGCTGCAAAATATCAAAAAAAAACAGAAGAGACAGTGTCGATCAACAACCCCATACCGTCGATTGACATGGGTTTTGGCAAGATATACTCAAATGAAGTTTTGATCAGAAGACTATATGTATCCATTTCTGTCGGAAATCTGTAGGAAATATATATATATTTCCTACAGATTTCTGACAGAAAAACAGATTTTAAAAAAAAAAAATTAGAAAACAATGCATATGAAACCTTTTTATAATACAAACATATAATGTAACTACTCTGAGTCCGATTATGATCCTTCCGAAGGAATTGTGTCTTCGTCTTCATCAAATTCTCCAACTTCTTCTTCTTATTCTGAGTGTACTATATTATCACCAAATTCTGTGAAATCAACAAAAAGGTCCACTGCGGAAGAAATTGGAACTGGATCCATCGGAGTAATACTAGTTGGTTGCATAGCATCGTGCTCAGCAACTCCATATAGTCGCCCTCTTGGATTAATTGGAGTCACTGTAATCCAAGGATCTCTTCGATGTGTTACCCTAGGGTAAGAAATATAGCATACCTGAAACAAACATATTAAGTTTAGGCAATTGCAAAATCATTATTTATCAATAACGCACGTATTATAAAATTTTAAAATCAAACCTGGTCTGCCTGTGATGCTAGGATGAATGGGTCATACTTTTGCAGTCTCTTAGAAGAATTTACTGAAGTGACGCCAAATTGGCTCACCTGAACACCTTGTGGATGATTTGGATCATACCACTCACACAAGAAAACAATGCACCTCATGCCCAACAATCCTGGATAGCGTACTTGCAATATTTCTTTGAGAATCCCGTAGTAGACTACATCACCACATGTAGCTGAAATACCGTAATTTGCAGTTGCCCTCGACCTTTCTTCATGAATCCTAAATGCAAATCCCCTAGTGCAATATTTCCCGTATGAAGTTGCTTTGAAGCTTGGGCCAGAAACTATCTCTTGTAACCATGTTGGAAACCTTTCTCCATTCTTCATTCCTTCAGAAACCTGATATAATAATTTACACAAATTAAATATTAATTAATGCACTAATTTTAAGATATATAAGCGTTTTTTAAAAACTTACGTAATATTGCAGCCAATTTGCAAACTCGGTGTCCTTAGTTTCTCCAAGTTCGTCTTCTGTCATATTCGGATAATAGTGACGTATTGATGCAATGTAAATCCTGAAAGCAAACAACAATATATAACATATGAAACCTATATATTACTTAGGTATATAAAAAAAAGAAATATTTAAATAAGTTCTGTTTTTACCTTTCGTACTCCGCCATCTCCTCACAATTCGTTAGGATATACATATGTAAGTGACTCCACTCATCTTGTGATAGGAAGCGTTTCTTCCTTCTCTCAGTCACTCGGCCAACTTGCGAAAACAACTGAGGGACCAGCGCGTGATACATGACTCTCTCACCTCTATCATCATGACGAGCAGGACGTCTACTCTTCGTACGAACTTCCCGTGGAAGGTAAGATTGCGCAAACTGTGATACTTCTTCATTGATACTCTGTGCGACAATAAAACCTTCAACTCTCGCCAAATTTTTGACCTTCTTCTTTAGATGGAACATGTACCGCTCAAAAGGATACATCCAACGAAATTGAACGGGACCACCTAGTTCGGCTTCGCGGGGGAGGTGTAGGGGAAGATGTTCCATAACATCAAAAAAAGACGGCGGAAAGATCTTTTTAATAATTGCAAAGGATCACTGGTATATTGGCATCTAATTTGCGGATCCCCTCAACTGTAAGTGTCCTCGTGCATAAATCCCTAAAGAAAGCACCAACAGCTGCAATAGCTTCGTGGACTGTTTGAGGAAGGAGATGGGTAAAAGCAAATGGAAGAAGCCTCTGCATCACTACATGACAATCATGACTCTTCATTCCCATAAACTTTAGGTTTTGCGAGTCTACGCAGTTACCCAGATTAGCTGCATATCCATCAGTGAATTTAACTTCGTCTTTAATCCACCAGAAAAATGCTCTGACCTTTTCTTTTTGCAATCGGTACGGAGGAAAAGGATATGTGCCATCGGGAAGACGTTCAACATAATCACGGTTGCAAATCATTGAAACATCCATCCTAGACTTCACATTGTCTTTTGTCTTTCCCGGGACGTTTAACACCGTATTCATGATGTTGTCAAAGAAATTCTTTTCAACATACATCACATCGAGGTTGTGCCTTAATAAATGATCCTTCCAATACGGCAAATCCCAAAATATACTCTTCTTGTGCCAGTTATGAGCTTCCCCTACACCACAAAGAGGTTCATGCCCATTACCCCCACAATCAGGAGTCCTATCAGCACCAAAATCTCTCAACTGCTCCAATATAGTACGACCGTCTATCTCATCAATTGGAGCATCAACCACTTGGTTATTTTTCTTAAATAATCTTTTAGACCGACGATAGGGGTGGCAGTCCGGTAGAAACCTTCTATGGTAATCAAACCAACATGGTTTTCTTCCATTCCTCAATTGGAAAGCGTCAGTGTCGTCATGGCAAAACGGGCACGATAATCTTCCATGAGTAGTCCATCCAGATAGCATACCGTATGCTGGGAAATTGCTAATAGTCCACATAAGGACCGCACGCATATGGAAATTCTCCCGCCGTGAAACATCAAACGCTTCGACACCGTGACTCCATAGCATTTGTAACTCATAAATCAATGGCTGGAGGAATACATCAAGTGATCTCTTCGGATGCTCAGGGCCGGGAATTAGAAGGGAGAGGAATAAAAACTCTCGACGTATGCACACACCAGGGGGCAAATTGTACGGTGTTAGGATTACGGGCCACAAAGAATACTGCCTTCCATGCTTCCCAAATGGGTTGAAACCATCCGTACTTAACCCGAGGTACACATTTCTTGGCTCGTATGCAAAATCCGGATTCAACATTTGAAAATGTTTCCACGCTTTTGCATCTGAAGGATGTGTAATCTCTCCATCTTGACGATGCTCTGCATGCCATCTCATTTCTTCTGCCGTTCGCGCAGATTAATATAACCTCTTTAACCTTGCTGTCAATGGTAAGTACCACATACGTTTATATGGAATTGGAACTCTGCCACCAGTATCCTGATATCGTGGTTTACAACAAAATCTACATCTTCTCCGGTCTTCGTCTTCTCTCCAATATAGCATACAGTTGTCGATGCATACGTCTATCACCTGATACGGCATACCAAGACCAGCTACGAGTTTCTGTACCTCGTAGTATGATGCAGGTGCCTGATTATCTTCAGGCAAAATATCCCTCACAAAATCTGCTATCGCATCAACACACTCTTCCGCCAAATTGAAGTCCGTCTTAAGGGTCATCAGTCTACTAGCAGTTGATAAAGGTGAATGTCCGTCTCTACACCCATGATATAATGGCTGCTTCCATGCGTCTAACATTTCCAAAAATCTTCTAGCTTCTTCATTTGGTTCTTCTACTCTATCCTCCCCTATTACGATCGATGGAAAATTCTCTCTAAACGCATCATGAACCATCTCAGCGGTACCTACACCAAAATCTACTTCCGTTCTATGTTCGCCTAAGCTATCCGTTCTATGTTCGCCTAAGCTATCCGCAACATATGGTGCACTGCTACTACTACCACCATCATAATTAGTTTCTCCATGATAAAACCAAATTTTGTATCCCGGCATAAAACCATCCCTATACAAGTGATGCCAAACTTGTTCTACCTTAAAATTACGCGAATTGCAACAATTTAAACATGGACATTTTATTACCTTTCGATTCCCGACAACCTCCATGAACTCGCATATACCTCGTGCATAACTTTGATTTAATGCTTTCGACTCCGGATCATACATCTCTTCATCCATCCACGATCTATAATATCTAGAAGATGACATCTCACTCTCTTAACGATTTTTTCTAACAAATGTTTGATTGGAAGTTGTTGTTGTTGTGAGTGAATGAAGATGTGTGAAATCATATATATAAAAACGCTGACCGTAGGAAATCTGTAGGAAATCTGTCGGAAAGACAACGGATATAATAACGGCTATAATAACGGCTATTTTTCCGACAGATTTCCTACAGACATTTGTTAACGGCAATTTATTTCCGACAGATTTCCGACAAACCGCCGGCATCTCCTCCGGCGTCGACGTCGGCTAGTTACACCGTCCGACATTCCGAGCGATTTCCGACGGTTTTATTGTCTGTCGGAAATAATTCCGACAGATTTCCGACAGAAGTGAAAAATTTTAGTTCCGTTGGTAAGCAGTCGGGAATCTGTCGGAAATTTCCGACAGAATTAAAGTCTGTCGGAAATGCTGTCGGATTTGCGGCTGTTTTCTTGTAGTGCAAGACCACAAAAAAAAAAAAGACCACAAAAAAGGAGTAATTCTTAGGTACACTCCTGGGGTGTACCCAAGAATCCACCACTCTCCCAAAAAATCAATTTTTAGTGGATTTGTAGTTAAAACTTTTAGGCTTGGGTTAACTAGTCCAAATTAGAGTATAGTTTTGGAGTTTAGGATTTGAGTTTGGGGTTTAGGGTTTAGGGTGTAGGGAATAGTTAACCCAAAATAAATTATAAACCCCAAACTCAAACCCTAAACTCCAAAACTATAATTTAGGTTAACTATTCCCAAATTAGGGTATAGTTTTGGAGTTTAGGGTTTGAGTTTGGGATTTATAATTTATTTTGGGTTAACTATTCCCAAATTAAGGTATAGTTTTGGAGTTTAGGGTTTGAGTTTGAGGTTTATAATTTATTTTGGGTTAACTATTCCCAAATTATGGTATAGTTTCAGAGTTTAGGGTTTGCGTTTGGGGTTTATAATTTATTTTAGGTTAACTATTCCCTAAACCCTAAACCCTAAACCCCAAACTCAAACCCTAAACTCCAAAACTACACTCTAATTTGAGACTAGTGAACCCAAACCTAAAAGTTTTAACTACAAAGCCACTAAAAATTGATTTTTTGGGAGAGTAGTGGATTCTTAGGTACACCCCAGGAGTGTACCTAAGAATTACTCCAAAAGAAGCATGTATTGCATGTCGACACACTTGCCGAGATCTCATTAAAGAAAGATTGTACAGTATCAAATAAGTACTACTTATTGAAACAATGCAAAAGTTTTTGAATCGGGAGTTTAATAGAGACAATGCATTATGCATGCAAGACACTTAATTCAATTGAGGATTATTTCAAGAGAAGAGAAAGCCTCCTCTATATAAAGACTTCGTCCAATGTTGAAAGTTCTATCTCAATCGAAACACTAAAAGAAAAGCTCTGATTGGCTGGGTAAAAGGAAGGTGGTGGAGGAGGCGAAGATGGGTCGGTGGTGGAGGAGGTGAAGATGGGTAAAAGGGCGGTAGTGGAGGAGGTGAAGATGGCATGGTGGTGGAGGAGGTGAAGATGAGTCGGGAGGCTCAGGCGGCTCTGGATCTGGCGGAGGAGAGGCAACGGCGGCCGCCATGGGAGAGGCTAACTAGGTTTTGGAGAGAGAGAGAGTGTTTTTTGAAATTGTCCATATATCAAAGAACAAAAACATCTAAAGAAAAACCTTTAAAAAAGAACACACACCAGCTCTCAAAATCATCAAATCTAATAACGTCACAAGAGATTTAAACACGAAGTTGTATGAGAATCTCGATCACTAAATAAATAAGGAATCATCTCTCTGGTCCGTTCGTGGCCCTTGCATCTTTCTCTTCTTCTTGTTACCTTTGATCTCCTCTAGTCCTCTTCACTATTCCACAAATAACTTGTGATCAAAAACTTTGGGAAGTTTCACAAACTAAAATGTATTTTTCTTGGGATCTAAGTATAATCCTTTATAAACCGGCCGTTGATCATATATGGAAATCCAAGAGTTTTTAGCTCTTAACATTTTTCCCAAAAGGCTCGTTCGAATGTTTTGGCGCATCCATAGTATATATATACTCAGGAGATGCAATTTACAATTACTCACGTCATGTGATTGTTTGTAAATGAACTTGTTGAAGGGGTCAAGATCGAATGCTTCTCTAATTTAAAATCTTTCTCCAAAAGTCATTGTAATTTACCTGAATGAAGGCAAAGCCAATATACTAATTAATCCACGCTACTTGTTTGATTGGAGTCGAATTTTCTCAAGTGCCAGCATCTTCTATGCACTGCCATCAAGAAGTTAAGCTAAAAAAGATTCATGCTCTTTGACAAAGCTATAATGCACATCCAAATCCAATTGATACGAAGAGAGCACATGCTTTCACGAATTTCCAGCTACAAACAGTTTCTATAAACAAGATCAAGCACAGGCCAATAATTTTATATCGTTGTAAAAATAAACTGGAATACCTTAAACCGAATGTACTAAACCGGATAAACAGCTTAATCTACGAAGGACTAGCTCTTGTGTTACAATTAATCCATGGAAGGAGCACCGCACACACTAAACATATATTATGAGAAATACATATAAACATATTATGATCATTATCATTTTTTTATTTAAATAAATAGTAAGTGATATATATAGGACTCACACGGATCAAGATAGTTTATTTTTACGGATTAAGATAGTTTGGAAATTTGAGAGTGTAATGCAAGTCTAGTTTTACCCATAGTAGTCTAATTAAGTGATGTTCAGGGATGGGAAAAAAGAAGAAGCAATATATACTTTGAAGTAGGGCTCGGCAAAAAATCCATTAAAACCGATTCGATCCGCGATTCGTTTTGATCCGAACCGAAAAATTCAAATATCCGCAAAGTTTCGAAACAAAACAAATACTAAAATAGGCGATCCGTCAAACACAAAGCAAATCACAAATAGTATTTTTAAAAAGGCCATTATCTGATCCGATCCGTATATATATACAAATACATATGTCATTTATATAAAGTAACATGTAAGTCTAATGTGTATGATTAGATTTTATTGTTAACCCATTTATTTTCACTAAATATTAAATTTTTATGATTATTAAATTACAAAAAAAAATAAAAAAAATAATATTAAAATAATAACGGTTCAGATCGGATATTCGCGGATATCTTAAAAAAAAATTTGGATATTTGATTTTTCACGGATCGGATCGGATATCCGCGGATAGCAAAAAAAATTCGGATATCCGAATTTTCGGATAACCAAAAATTCATGGATCGGATCGGATCGAAAAATCAAATATCCGTTTAACACGGATCGGATCACGGATACCTGTATTTTTCCGGATATTTGCTTGGTGCCCAGGGCTACTTTAAAGATAGTAACTGTTGTTAGTGCATGACCACCGACCGCATTAGTTTATCACGTAAGCTATATATAATATGGTATTTGATTTTTGTCACTATATGCTATTTGATTATATATATAGTAAAACAAAAGTAACTGATAAATATAATGTCAACCTCTGTTGTATAGTGTAAATTTGTATAGGCTAAAAGATTACTACGATAGTAGTTTTAATTAGGCATAATAATTGCATGTCAAGTCAAGACCACAAAAAAAGAGTGTATTGCATGTCAACACACTTGTCATTAAGAAGGATTGTACCAAATTAAAACAATGCAAAAGTTTTTTTATCGGGAGTTTAATAGAGACAATGCATGCAAGGCGCTTTAGTAGAGGCAATGCATGCAAGGCGCTTAATTCAGTAGAGGATTATTTCAAGAGAAGAGAAAGCCTTCGTTAGACGATGGTGTCTAAATGTAGTATTTTTATAATATAAAATTATTAAAATGGTTATAAAAGGAAGAAATAGAATGTTTTTGTAGGGTATATTGAAATATAAAATTAATAAAATTTGAGTAAAGAGAGTAGAGAGTGTTTAAAAGGAAGAAAAAATGTTTAAAAGGAAGAAAGAGTGTTTAAAATTAGATTTTTTGGAAATTGTTTTTAAAAGGAATAGAGAGTGTTTAAATATAAAATTAATAAAAGTTGAATAAAAAGATAAAAGAAAAGTTATAAAGTTGAGTAAAAGGAAGAGAGAGTGTGCATTTTAATAATTTTACATGGCCTTAAGACACGTGAGTGTGTGCAATAAAGATGCCTTAGTATCCTCCCTCCTCTATATAAAGACTTCGCCCATTGTTCATTGCTCTATCCCACTCTCTCTCTCGCCTAGATACTAAAATAAATAAGCTACTTGGGGAAATATCCAATATGAATACAAATGGTAAATGTTTTTTCTTTGTTTTTTGTACACAGTTTACAATTTATTTCATTCTGAAATAAAAATGGCCTTTTGGTTTGGTTTGCAGGTTTCTTGTTCCGGAGAAGTAAAGGAAAAAGAAAAAAGATGGTGATAGGAGAATTCGAACCTTGGGCAGTTTACGGACCAAATCGATGGGAAGACGTTTGGGACCGCTGAGCCAAATGATATATTCGTTATGACCATCAGAGGAAATAAATCATGTATACTACTAATTCATCACTTTTTTCATTTACGTGGAATTTTTAAGTTCCCGCTTCTCCAAATTTTGTTTCCGCCTAAGAAGTTGAATTCCGCGTTCACACTGCTTTTTGACACGTTTTAATCTTGGCCGTCCAGATGATCGAACGGTGGACAGTTCTTGGTTCGGACCGAGATTAAAACCGATTCGATTCGAGATTCGTTGTGATCTGAACCGAAAAATTAAAATATCCGTAAAATTTTGAAGCAAAGCAAATACTAAATAAGCGATCCGTAAAAAACAAAGCAAATCACAAATAGTATTTTCAAAAAGATCATTATCCGATCCGATCCGTATATATACGCAAATACATTTATCATTTATATAAAGTAACAAGTATGTCTAATGTGTATAATAAGTTTTCTTTGTTGATCCATTTATTTTTACTAAATATTTAATTTTTATGATGATTAAATTACAAAAAACAAATAATATTTAAACAATATTAAAAATATTAACGGATCGGATCGGATAGTTACAGATATCTTTAAAAAGTTCGGATACTCGAAAATTCACGGATCGTATCGGATCGGAAAATCAAATATCCGTTTAAAACGGATCGGATCACGGATACCTGCATTTTCCCTATTATTTGCTTTGTGCTCAGTGCTAGTGCAAAATCATCGATCATCTTCAAATTTCGAAAAATCTCTCTCTCATTTCAAGCTCTAGATCCAGAGAAAACGAAGAAGAATGTCAACTCAGAAGTAATAATTTCAGATCTCTCTCACTCTTCTAATTCTTCCTCATCTTCTTCTATGATTTTGCGTTTTGTGGAATTTGAGTTGTTTTTATCCGATCATTTTTTCTGTAGAAACGAGAAATTGGCCATGAAGAAACTCCATCGTCAAGCTTCAACAGAAGGAGGAGCTTCTGGACATGCGTAATCCTTCCTCTGTTTTTCTACTTCTATTTTTGATTCTTCACTGTTTTGCTAATTATGGATTCGTTTTTGGAATTTGATTTGTTTTTGATAGATGAGTTAGTTTTGTCATCCATTGAAACATAAATGTTTGAAAAACTCGACAATGAGGGTTTAATGAATGATTTTGCATGCAAAAATACAGGAGGACAATATTTCAAAAATAAATTCTATTTTGGTGTTTTTCTTTTATTTTAGTACTGATTATTTGGAATTGTAAACAGTTTGATGAATTTTTAATGTGTTTTATTTATTTAGATTACCATATTTGCAATATTAAAAATGTACGAAAATGACACAGTTTTACAAATATGCATAAGACATCCAAAAAAATTGGATCGCCACTGTCTAGAATGTTAATCTTTACAAAATGGTGTATTGGGACTGGGAAAATAGAGACTGGGAATTATGATTTGAATGATGTGATTGGGACTAGGAATATGAACTAGGTTTTTAGAACTGGAATTTCGATTGGAATTAAGTTTGTTGTTTCTTGTTTACAGTTGATGAAAAATGACTCTTCCGAAGAAGAAAATGGAGTCACTGATCAGGAGTATCTTGCTCGGGTGGCTCACCATAGATTCCATGGAGGTTTAACAAATTATGAGCAAGAAGAAGCTACATCTTTTATAATCAGGAATGGACCAGCGGGCAAAAAAAACAACTTTCAGGAAATGGACAATTCACTCAGGAATGGACCAATTACTACGCTAAAGGTACGACATGAAAAACTTATTGATTTGTTTAGTCGGCAATTTCTCCTTTTCATTTTTACTTTTCACTTTTTTACAGAGGCTACACGATTGGAAAAGTAGTCAGTATTTTCCAACGTTTATTTCAATATCTGATTGATAATTTTCTTTTATTCCTTTACTTACAATAATACCAAAACATTATACATATTGTGTGTTTCTTTCAAAACATTTGTTATAGGTTGCTTTGTTTTTTTGACATTAAGAACCTTTTATTGCGTTTCTTTTTCTGTTACTTGCTAGCAATTCAATTTCTCAAAAAAAAAAAAAATTCCCAAACTTTTAGAATGTTGTAATAATGTGATATGTACATAAGAAAATACAACCAAACATATTCAAATTCTTTAGAAGTTGCGGTTTATTTTACATTTAGAATTTTTTTTTCTTAAGCTTTAGAATTTAGATCATACTGTATAATTAATAACTGGGATTTACGCATTAGAATTTAGATATGTTTTTTTTCCAAATCATTTAGAGCAAGAACAATGGAGACACTTAAGTGTCTAAAAACACTATTCTTATAATATAAAATTATTAAAGCACGCACTCTCTTTTCCTTTTACTCAACTTTATACCTTCTCTTTCATCCTTTTACTCAACTTTTATTAATTTTATATTTAAACACTCTCTTTTTCTTTTCCTAACACTCTCAAAAATATCCAATATTAGACATTCTCTCTCTTCCTTTTTCTAAACACACTCACTATTTACTCTCTTTACTCAAATTTTATTAATTTTATATTTCAAAATACCCCACAAAAATACTCTTTTTCTTCCTTTTACTCAAATTTTAATAAATTATATATTTTAAGAACACACCAAAATGTCTCTATTGTACATGCTCTTACGCATTAAAGTATTTATTTTGTTAAGAATACAAAGCGCGTGTGCACGTGCAGCGGCATGGGTGATAGCTATTGGTGCTACGAATGGAAAATTCTAGAAAGTGTATGACTGTAGTTACCTTTTGGAGAGTGTTTTTTTGTTTGTTTCGAAAAAACGGCAAACGAAAAAGATTATCAATAATTATTTATTTTCTTTTTTAACATTGAATGGGCATGCGCAGGTGTGATATTTTTGGAGTTTTGGTACAAAAGTGTGCGACTACAGTAACGGCATAATGTTTTTTTTGTTTGTTTCTAAAACATTTACAAAATTTATTTTCCAATATTTTCTGTGTTATCTATCCATATACTTTTGGAGTATTATAATCACCATATATTAAATCTAATATTAGCGTTTGAACGGTTTTTCTCGCGGACAACCCCAAACGGAAATGTCTGACTTACATGGGAGAATACATAATTTCGTGCTCGAGCTCTTTTTGCAAGGGAGTCGGCAAAGATATTATCACTACGTAGAATATGAACTAAGCTAAAAAATACAAAGTGTTGTTTTAACATCTTGAACGAGTCAAGCTCCGCACTGAAAGATGTCCAATCTTGTGGATGCGTAGTCATGGAAATCAGACTTGCACAATCCGTCTCAATCCTTACTATCGATAGCCTTCTTCCGTACAAGCACTCCATCGCCCAAAGTAGACCATCGAACTCAGCATGAAATGCCGAGATACTTCGTCTACATCCTCTCATACCGTAAGTGATAAGGTTTGTGTCGTCTCTTTGGCGCCACCCAGGTCCACTGACCGGCTCATGATTTACCCAAGATGCATCGATCTGACATATCGCGAGTTGGGGATCACTAGGTGGGGGATCATGTGAGATATTATATTGTCGTATATCCTCTGGTTCTTCATCTTCTTCTTTTTGGTTTGCCATGCTCCAACTTTCCGTTTCGAGGATCGCCGTCTGAAGAGTATACTGTGGGGATATTGTTTTCCCGTTGAAAACTTTATCATTTCTGGCCTTCCAGATATACTAGAGGATCCAGAGGAACGAATCCTTTTGAGACTCGGGTAAACCGATCTCGTTTGTTCTCCAAAATAAAAAATCCATATTTCAGCATAAAGAGGTCTATTGTTTGTTTACTGTTATAATCTCATACAACATATTTTAGTATTAGTTTTAATATTAGTTTATTGTTTGAGACTCAATAAAAGACTGTTAATAAATCTGTCTCCAATGGTGAGACCAGTGTTGATATCATAAATTTTTTTTTTTTTTAAATGTTTACAAATTAAAAATAATAAAAGTAGTATATATATATATTTAAATATAGAAGATTATATAAAAAAAAAAAGAGTAATGTAATATGTTGCATAAAATTTGAAACGTATATTAATCCGTTAAAACATTTGAAACGTACCAAACTTTCTCTTAACTAAATTAATATGCAAAACCCAATTCTTGGTGTCTTGGATGGAACCAATTTGTATTCCGATAAGAATAGATCGAAGTTGTTGTGTAACAAGGCCAGCTCCCTCGTTGTACTCAGTTCTGCAAAACTATCAACATATATATGTTTGAACTCTCAAGTATAACATTTATACTAATATACATGTGTGTAAAAAGTGAAGAAGTAGAAGAAGACCTTGTGTTTTGAAACGTGATGCTTCCAACAGAAGCAACTCCAATGGCAATTCCAGTGCAGAAAACTTCTTCTGCTTCCTCAAATTCTTCTACCGGAACCTTTTATTCTTCCACCTGCCCATTAGGCCATCCTCATTGCAGACACCATCGTGTCTTAAGGCCATATAAAATTATTAAAACACATTCTCTTTTCTTTTTACTCAACTTTATACCTTTTCTTTCATGAGAAATTTTAAGATATGCCACTTTTAAGATGTCACTTTTCAAAAATGTCACTATCATTTTTTTTCCAATTTTCAAATCATTTATGTTTGGGTTAACTATGTTATATTAGGGTTTAGTTTTTTGGGTTTAAGGTTTGTGAGGGATCAAAACATTTTTTAAAATTGAAAATTTTGAGATATAAAATTTTTGAACATATTTTTTAGTGGCATGTTGGTAAGAAGAGTGACATATTTGAAAAGTGGCATGGTAAATGTGGCATTTTTGTAAATGCCACTTCTTTCATCTTTTTACTTTACTTTTATTAATTTTATATTTAAACACTCTCTCTTCCTTTTAAAAAGGCTCTCCAAAAAATCTAATTTTAAATACTCTCTCTTCCTTTTAAACACTCTCTGCTCTCTTTACTCAAATTTTATTAATTTTATATTTCAATATACCCCACAAAAACACTCTATTTCTTCCTTTTACAACCATTTTAATAATTTTATATTATAAAAACACCACATTTAGACTCCAAAAGGTTACCAATGAGGATGCTCTTACACACTTCTCAATACTTTATGCAAATGTAAAAAATATATATATATATATATATATATATATATATATATATATATATTGTATACTCAGTATATATATTGGTTAGTGTATTTTCAGAAACAGATTAAGGAGGACACTATGTTTCTTGAATCTAAAGTGAAAAGTTTAAACTTTTCAATGATCTAAAGAAAACAGAGTATAGCTCTGTTTTGACCCAAGAATGTGCACTGAATAATGACTAACCTTGTAACCAAGACCAATGGCGATTTCGTGATCCCTCTAAGATTCGTCCGGTTTGTAGCTGGAGTCACTATATTATTCCCCTGAAGGACTCAAGAAACTTGAACTATTACACAACATCTTTCATTAAAAAGAAAAGAATCCACTTTTGTCTAAGAAGAGTTTCTTTTAACCTTCACAAGGAATATGTTAGCAGCAGAAACCTCTTCAATGTTCTTCCCAGTCTCTGCATCAAGATACAAAACATCCGAAAACCTCTAGCTTTCGGTATTCTCATCACTTCAAGCACCTTTTTACAATTGCCAAAACGATACTTACTTACCACACACTCAATCGATCAAACATCGAAAAGGATTGAGTTTTTTAAGTTACTGGACCATAGTTAGAAATCGCCTTAACCCCACCAGAAATCACAACTTACGACTATCGAAACATCTACCAAGTATGTGTTTCAAAGCGAAAAACAAGCAGCTTTGTATCGAAACGCTTTGATAACTACCAAGCTTTAGAGAAACTCATTCCATGCTTCTTCATTAGATAAGCCACCACTGTAGTCACACTTCAAACACAACTCAAAACAATCAAAATTGTGTTAAGTATAAATAACAACACAGAGTTTAGTTCTCTACTTTGGTTAAAATCACAACAATCACCATATACAGGTTCAAAAAAACTCTTAGGCCATGTTCAATGCAGATTTCACGGGATCTTATGTGGTGTTCTTATAATATAAAATTATTAAAACACACACTCTCTCTTCCTTTTAATCAATTTTATACCTTTTCTTTCATCTTTTTACTCAACTTTTAAACACTCTCTCTTCCTTTTCCTTTTAAACACACTCTCCAAAAGATCCAATATTAGATCCCTCTCTCTCCCTTTTAAACACTTTTTCCTCATTTTACTCAACTTTTATTAATTTTATATTTAAACACATACTCAATATACCCCACAAAAACACTCTCTTTCTTTCTTTTACAACTATTTTAATAATTTTATATTATAAGAACACCCCATAAGATCCCACAATGTGTCATACCAATAAACTAAGCTCCCTAGCGATACCAGAATCCGTATCTAAAGTATAGAAGCAAACCACAAGATTCATACGACACAAGACACACACACTTTTGCCAAACCAAGCGTATGTAGAAATCTATAAGCACTTTTTCTTTCAATCCCAGTACTAAAATCTGCAAACATTTTCGTCTGTGAGCATAGAGCCATGGGAGAATCAAAGCCAATCTAAGCTAATACTAAAACACAGATAATCAAAGCTCATCACACCAAAAAATCAAAGTTTTGATCCTTGAAAATGATAGAATCTCCGATCGAGCAGATCAATTACAAAGGAAGACATTGTAGTACCGTTGTCCGTGTGAGGAGAAGAAGATGATGATAGTATTACATCTTTGTCGTCTAAGCCTTGAAACATGTATAGACGGGGTGGCGATGAAGAAACCTTTTGGAGACTGTTGGTGAAGTATTGGGAACAAATTAAGGATGACCAAGGCTTTGAGACAGATTTAAACCTCATGAGGGACTTAGCAGGAAGTTTCATGAGAATCTCGATCACTAGATCAAAAGGAAACATCTCTCCTGTCGGTTCGTGGCTCATGCAGATGCCTCTTCGTTTTCTTGCTCTTACTAGCTTCGATCTTCTCTTCATTCTTTTCTCTGTTTGGGAAATGACGGCTAGGTCAAAAGAAAAAACCATAATGTCAAACAATAGTTTCTGATCAAAAACTTTGGGTAGCCAAAGAAAGCCTTATATAATCGTATTCCTTAATCTTACTGAACAGGAAGGTTTCCTACAATTTTTTAAAGGATATTAACAAATTAAATCTTTTTTTCCTATTAACCACATTATATTTCTATAGCTCTGTAATTCCAAAAAGAAAAAATCATCATCCCCGAACCAAACCTAAATTTTAATAAACAACAACAAAGCATACTGAAGAAAGTGAGAGAAAAGCCTTCATATGAAACCAATAATGATTTGCAACCCAAATGTGACGGGAAATCAAGTGGTTTGTTTGCATGAAACGGAACCATGTCTTGTATATCCCACATTGTAAATTTCATTAATTGACATCAAGTTATAAGATTGTAATTTATACTCAGTGGGAGATGGATTTTAAAAGACTTAAAAAAATATCAGTTCAATTCTTATTGGGATGTGGAATCTTAATATCTTCTTTTAAAAATCCATAATAAATGGTTTGATATTTTTTAAAATCTATTCAACATATCTTGTTATTCGAAAGTTTTTGCTATCCTTAATTTTGGAATTCTGTTAAACAAAACTTTCAGAATATTAGAACTACTCCTTGGATATTAGAGATTGATGATGAAAGACATGATGAAAAGAATTATATATACTCTCATGATCATATAAGACTTTCATTGGTACACCCGCTACCAGGGGCGGTTCATTCATATTTTTCCAACTTTTTCTTCTTCTTTTTTTTTTTTTTTTTTTTCTTCTTCTCTATTGCAAAAACGATCGGATCCGACGGTATCGTCGTATGAGTTCTTCATCTCACCAAGGTAATCTCTTCAATTGGTTTGTGATTTGGAAGATTTTGGGGGTTTTGGGTTGGGAGATTAAAGGATCCAAATGGGTTTGCTACGGATTCCATTTGTTTCTCTTTCTCTTCTTCTTGTTCTTCGTTTCTCTTTTTATGTTTATCTCCTTTTGATTTGTACTAGTAATATGAATGGGTTTCGGGTTTGGACAAATTGGAGAATATATGTATAAGTTTAAATCATGGGTTTATTTTGATTTGGAACATTTAGAATCCATGAGATTTGGGTTGCAAGATTTGGATATCGAATTGGTTTCGTATTTTCATGTTTGATTGAATTTGAGATTAATGAAATCGGTTCAAAAATGGATTCATAGAGGTTTCTAAAAGTTTAGTCAATCTTTTTATATGTTTTGTTCTTCATTTTTCAGAAATGAATTCTCCTATTTGTTTCCAATTTGTGTGTTCGTGTATTCTGCCTAGGATAACTAGTACTATTGAGTATGACTAGTTTTCTGATTTCAGTTAAGAATACTGAAAATCTGTTTTGATTCCAGTATTGTGGTGCTAAGACTCAAATAATGGGCCTAAACCTGCAATTGACCCTACACCAACCACGGTATGTGATAGATTTATAACAATTACAATGGATAACTAGTACTACTAAGTATGACTAGTGATGATAACAATTCGGAATACTGAAAATATGTTTTGATTACAGGATGCAGAGGGAACTGATGCAAGAAGTCATCTCGGTTCAAGAAAGCGCCATTTAGTTCCGGTGAAGAAGGAGAAGACTCCAAGGCCTAACACGGAGAAGAAGGAATCTAAGTTTAGGAGGACACCATATAGACATGGAGGTAACAATGGGGTTCGACAGAAGAGGGAAAGTACGTAAGCATGTACTAGTAAGAAGACCAACAAGAGACCAAAGAAGTGAGAGTTGGAATCTAGGAATATTGTTATGTTTTTGAATTGTGGTTTTAGGTACTTATGTATTTAGATAGTGTTTTTGAGTTGTGGTTTTATAAACATACGGTTTTAAGGATTATGACTGAAAGTTGAAGAACTTGTTTTATGTTTAATCGTATTTGGTACTACTGGTGGTAGAAAGTACTACTATGTATTTTATCAAACTTGTTTTTATGTTTAATCGTATTTGGTACTTGTTGTGAATCAAAGACGATAAAGCAAAGAACAAAAGATATTGAGACAAAAATAGGGTTTCTTATTACTCGTGTGTTATAATGAATAAAACCTAAACTCTATATATATACATCTCAAAAACCCGGTTAACTAACGTATAGCGAGGCCTGGCCTTTTACCACTATGTATCTGATTATAAGTCAGTTAGATAACAAACTCCACCTTGACGAATAATCTCTTCTAACTCCAGCTTCTTCAGAATCTTGGGGGAACTTCTTCTTCCTTTTAGCACTGGAAGACATGGAGTAGCTCTAAACAATGTTTGAACTTCTCCACAGTAACTGGCTTGGTCAACATATCAACTGCATTCTCCGACGTATGCACCTTCTCTAGCATGATCTCACCAGAAGCAACCAACTCCCTAATCTTATAAAATCTCACCGCTATATGCTTCGTCCTTGCATGATACACTTGATTCTTTGCCAGAAAAATGGCACTCTGGTTATCACAGTGTAGCTGAACTCCACCTTGATCAATGCCCAATTCTGTCACAAGTCCTAGAACCCAAAGTGCCTCCTTAGCTGCCTCTCCCATCGCTAGATATTCAGCTTCTGTGGTAGACATTGCAACAATCGGTTGCAGCACAGATCTCCAACATATAGGTCCTCCAGCTAATGTAAACACAAAACCTGTAATGGACCTTCGATTATCCAAATCGCCTGCATAATCTGAATCACAATACCCCATAGCTGAAACATTATCCTGGCCTCCAAACATAATCCCATAACCAGCTGTACCCTTCAAATACCTGAGAACCCATTTCACAGCTTCCCAATGTTCTCTCCCAGGTTTCGACATGTACTTGCTGACTTGACTAACCGCTTGAGCCAGATCCGGTCTTGTACAAACCATAGCATACATAAGATAACCAACTGCACTAGCATAAAGAACTTGTTCTCATATCCCTGATCTCATCATCAGACTTAGGAGACTGAGCAGTTGAAAGATTGAAGTGATTCGCCAAAGGTGTAGAAACCGGTTTAGCACCTATCATATCAAACCTTTCTAGAATCCTTTGTATGTAGCCCTTCTGAGACAACCATAATCTCCTAGAGCTCCTCTCTCTGCGAATCTCCATCCCAAGAATCTTCTTTGCAGCACCAAGATCCTTCATCTCAAACTCTCTGCTCAGTAACCTCTTCAACTCAGCAATATCACCCATATTACTCCTAGCAATGAGCATATCATCAACATAAAGCAACAAAAGTATAGGAGGACAACCATCACGGCAATATACATAAACGCAACAATCATACTCACATCTTCGATAACCGATCTTTACCATGAACGTGTCAAACCGCTTGTACCATTGTCTTGGAACCTGCTTTAACCCATACAGAGACTTCCTCAATCTGCATACAAGCTTCTCCTCACCTGGTTTCACAAGTCCCTCTGGTTGTTCCATGTAGATCTCTTCCGCCAAATCTCCATGAAGGAAAGCTGTCTTGACATCCATCTGCTCAAGATGAAGATCCTAGCTAGCTACCAAACCAAGCACAATTCGGATTGAAGTGTGCCTAACAACAGGAGATAAAATCTCATCATAATCTACTCCCTTCTTTTGTGAGTACCCTTTCGCTACTAACCTTGCCTTGAACTTCAGAAACTCCTTCTCAGACATCCCTGGTTTCCTAGTGAAAAGCCACCTGCATCCAATCGCCTTCTTTCCCTTTGGTAAGGGAACCAGATCCCAAGTTTGGTTCTTGCTTAGACTCTCATCCTCTTCCATCACAGCACCCGTCCATTCCTCCTTATCCAGACTAGCAATAGCCTCTTTATAAGTCAATGGAACATCTGATTCAACTGAAAGAGCAAAACCGACCATGTCTTCAAAACCGAATCTTACTGGAGGTTTGGATACTCTCTTTGGTCTGCCTGTATCAACACTCTCCTCTGCTTCATTCTGCTCATCTTTCTGCTCATATTCTGCAGGCTTTTCTAGCTCTGCCGCTGCCTGCCTAGTCTCACTAGGCTCCTCCTGAGCTTTCTCAGATTCATCTTCAGTCTCTACAATAACTGGCACCTGTTCTGACCTCGCCTGTTCCACCATGTATTGTTCATCGAACACCACATCTCTACTGAAAATTCTCTTCTTAGCCTCAGGATCCCATAACTTGAAGCCCTTAACACCTTTCTCAAAGCCTAGAGAGATGTTCTTCTTGGATTTTGAATCCAGCTTAGATCGTTCGTCACTTGGTATAAGCATGTAGGCTGGACAACCAAAAATCCTCAAGTTAGATAGATCAATATCTACCCCAGTCCAAATCTCTTCAGCAACCTTTCCTTCAAGAGAGCTCCTTGGCGATCTATTGATGAGATAAACCGCCATGTTTACTGCCTCTGCCCAAAACTGCTTTGGAAGCCTTGCATTCAATCTCAAACACCTAGCCTTCTCAGCGATAGTTCGGTTCATCCTCTCACTGACTCCATTCTGCTGTGGCGTTTTCCTCACTGTATACTGCCTCTGAATACCATGCTCCTCACAGAACTTGACAAACTTCCCATCAGTATACTCCGTGCCATTATCTGACCTTAGATACTTTATCTTCCTTTCCGTCTGCTTCTCAACTTCAGCCTTCCAAATCTTGAATTTTTCAAATACCTCAGACTTCTGCCGCATGAAGTACACCCATACCTTCTTTGAATAATCATCAATGAAGATAATGAAATATCTAGATCCTCCCAATGACTGCTCCAGAGTTGGTCCCCACACATCAGAATGGACATAGTCTAGAAGACCCTTTGTCGTGTGTAGACCCGTTTTGAAAGACACTTTGGACTGTTTCCCATCACACAGAACTTGCAAAAGTCCATCTTGCAATTCTTCATACCTCCCAGCAGACCCCTCTTGTGAAGCTCATTCAACCCATGCGTACCAATATGTCCCAAACGCATGTGCCATAGGGTCGTACTGTCTGATTCAGAAACCGCAGCTGCAGCTCCACCTACAACCACACTTCCTATCAACCGATATGTGCTTCCTCCTGTCATTGTCAATTTCATCACTACCATAGCTCCTTTACACACCTTCACTACGTCTTCTCCTTCATCTGCATGATATCTGAATCCGTTCCTGTGAAGAGTACCCAGAGATATAAGATTCTTCTTGACAGAAGGAACATGTCTCACATTAGTAAGCGTCCTGATAACTCCATCATGCATCTTAAACTTGATAGTTCCACTACCAACGAGGCTACAGACCCTGTCATCTGCCAACTGAACTAATCCCATATTCCCTTCCTTGTACGTATCAAACCAGTCCCGGTTTGGAGTCATATGAAAAGACGCACCTGTATCAAGCACCCAAGAATCCGCATGATGACCTGACATAACAGCAAGCAAATCGTTATCTCCTGAATCATCGTTTTGCTGCGCTACATTCGCAAACTTTCTTCCTTTGTTATTGCCCTTATTCGGACAATCCCGCTTGTAATGACCTTTGCCACCACAACCGTAACAAGTAGCCTTCGTCTGGTTCTTCGACTTTGACCTACCTCTGCTACTTCCATCCTGTTTGTTCATCACTTTACCTCTCTCCTGATTGTTCACAAACAATCTATCTCCATGAGAACCTTCTGCACCCAATTTCTGTCTTTGCTCATAATACTGTTGAAGCGAAACAGCTACCGTCTCCAAGGTAATCGTCTCCTTGTTGCACATAAGTGCTGTTAGCAGAGTCTCATACGACGGAGGCAAAGAACACAACATAATCATGGCTTTATCTTCGTCCTCAACCTTCACCCCCACACGAGCCAGATCTTGAACTGCTTGATTGAACGCATGTACATGTTGCATCAGATCTGATCCTTCTGACATCTTCAACCCGTACAAACGCTGCTTGAGATACAATTTGCTGGACAACGACTTCGACATATACAGCTTCTCCAGTTTCTCCCAGATCCCCTTAAAGGTTGTAAGATCCTCCACCTGAAGTAGCACCTCGTCTGACAAACACAAACGAAGTGTCGAAACAGCCTGCTCCTTCATCTCCTCCCAAGCCTCATCCTTCATAGCCTCTGGTTTTACATTCGTTAATGCTTTCCTGAGCTTCTGCTGTGTTAGAAGATCCTTCACTCGTCCTTGCCAAAGACCGAAATTACTCTTACCATCGAATCGCAGAATCTCGAACTTAAGAGAACCTCCAGCGAGGCCTGGCCTTTTACTACTATGTATCTGATTATAAGTCACTTAGATAACAGTACTACTGGTGCTAGTAAGTACTACTATGTATGTATGCATAAAACACGTGTGTGACTAAAATTATATAACTAACACATGCGCCGTCAAATAATAAAAAAGTATTAAAATTTTAAACACAGTTATACTCAGTTATCTAGTAGTACTAACTTCAACATAGTCATATTTTGTCTATTTTTACGTATAATCAGTAGTACATGTGTCAAATTGTAACTTTTTTAGTAGGACTGATTCAATTAACACATTTTAGAAAAGTTTCTATAGTTTCGTATATTCAAAATTTGAATAACACAATGATCGTGCGTTGACATAGCAATGAGTGCTTCTACTCAAACATTAACATATATATAAGGTGTAGTTTTGATAAAAAAAAAGTTTTATCTTAATTTTTAATTATAATCATATGGTAACTCAATATCGAGTACACATACATTAGCTACTAATTAAAAGGTACATAATCTAACTCCTTAGTCAACAAAACGATCTCTTAAAGAACACACGAAACAAACAACACAGTCATAATTAGTTATACTAGTCATACTTGGCAGAGAGAAACACCATTTTCACCTAATCCTCGTCTTCACCACCTAGGTACTCATACATAAATCCTCTTCCTTTTCCTTTTCCTCGATGTTCTCCAACTGATGGATACCTTGTTTGTTGAGACCCTAAACCCTAAACCCTAGAGAGGCAGTCATTTTTGTTGTTGCTTTCCTTCTTTTTTTCATTGTACTCAAATCAGCTCGAGAGCATGTATGCATCTTCTTGTAAGTTACAACTTTTCAACAATCTGAATTCTTAATCGGAACAACCCGTAAATACCACTTGCAACCTTCTTCGAATGATATACATTTTAGCACATATCGTTCTCGTTCTCCTCTTGAGTTCCAGCTTATGTACTTATCTTCCTGTGAATAATATCCCCCATGCTCAAAACATATGATTGTGCAATTTATTCTCCCATGTAAAAGAATAAGAAAATAACAAAGATCATTTACTCTCAGTAGTACCAGAATACCCAGTTATACCTACACACGTTCAGAACACACAAAATAAGCAACACAGTCATACTAGTTATACGTAGTAATACCAACCAGAGAGAACATACAACATAAGTCCCACATTTATACATAGTAGTACCTAGTAATACCAAAAAAAGATTATGTTCATCTTCAATTTACCTTCGATTTTGTATGATTCATGATGATTTAACTGTTATCTTACCACAAAACTATCATATTATCCTTAGAAACTTACATAAAGATTCAATTCAAATATCCGAAAACCCATACAAAAGGATAAAAATTTTAATTTACAAATAAATCTCCAAAATTATCGGAAAACTTATTGTAGCCCTAAACACAAAAATTGCAAAAAAAAAAGATATCTAACCCTAATTTTGAAGATTTAGTCGTGTATTGGAGAAGAAGAAGGGAACAAGTTTTTAATCCTTTTTTTCCGACGAGAGGAAGAACAATGACGAGAGGAAGAAGATGACAAGCTTTCTCTTCATGAGTGAAAATTGAGTCCTATGAGGGTAAATAGCAGACGAGATCGGAGAAAAGTGAACATTAAAGCTTGCTTTGTTCATGTTGGCTCTGTTTTTGTTTTTCCCAGTTTCACCGTGAAGAGAGAACAAAGGGGCCCGAGAACAAAGATGATGAGGTGACGTGGAGATTCAATTGTTTTATTATTAGATTTATTTAATTAAGAAATATAAATAATGAAGGGTAGAGTTGAGAAAAGAAGAGTTGGAGGCCATTTAGATATTAGTTAGTGTTTGTACTTGACCTATGTGTATAAACAAGGAGTCAGGGACCCTCTTGATGTAATAGAGTTTTTTACCCTCGATTTTAGAATGGTCTAGATCAGGGCCGGCGATGGACGGGTGCACTAGGTGCAAATGTCCGGGGTCCGCAATTTTTTTTTCTTTGTATTTTAGGACCTAAATTTCTTAAAACTTTGTAAAAAAAACCCAAATTTCTTAAAATTTAAAGCAAAAAGGACCTAATTTTTTAAAAATTTTACAAAAAAGGCCCAAATTTTTTTATATGGCACAGGACCCAAAATTATAATGAGCCGCCCCTGGTCTAGATTCAGTGAATCTGTTGGCTCAACAAGTTTGGAGGGAAATTTGTTCGAGAGTTTGGTTACAATCCTCTTTGATTCAATGAAGATAGGTTTCGGGTCTTATCAATTTTTTATTTTTTTAAACCATGGTTGATCAAGAGTTAATAATGAAGTCTATAGCTGATGAGATTTGAACAAATATCTTTCTTTTTAATTTTAAATATTAAATAAAGTAAATTTTTTTTTTAATTTCTGCGCTTTTATTTAAGACATTTTGCTCTTAAAACAGGGTCGGGATTATAAGCACATATAAAACAAGCACACATCGAAGCGGACGTCGGGCTCGGTTTTCTGCATTCTCCACGTTGCCATGTCTTATCAACGCAGTGCTTATTGCAGTCTGGAAACTTCTCGCATGGACCCTCGTAATGTATAATTAAACCTCTATCTTCCGCTTTTGTTGATTCTGAAATTTATATTGTTTCCAAAAAATTAGTACTAGTATTCAATAACGTAAAGAGACACTCGACGACATGGAGATATATAATACAATAAGTGTCAGGGGAAATATAAACTACAATATTTTTCGACCAGAAAATAAATACAATATCAAATAGAAAATAAAACTAAATTTTACTGGTATTATTTACATGCTATACACAGTGAGAATGGTGAAACAGACAATAACAACAACACACATGAATAGAGACATTTTGGTTCTAAAAAAAAATATTGAACTTCATTTGGTTTAGTAATGTGTACACACACGTGAATCTACTCCTTTTGGTTATATGCAATATATTAATTTCTTGTAACAAGGGGGAAAAACATTTAATATGCTCAACTATATACATATAATTAAATGGACATATAATACTACTAATTAAACATAAATTATCTAATGCTGTTTCGGCATACTTGGGCAGAGGAGAACAACCAAACACAAGAAGAACAACACAATGAAGCTTTTGCCTGATGAAGCCATTGTCTTTTTTGAGTTTTTGCTTTATAATATTTTCTTATGAAAATGAATAAATAATCAAAACCCTTCATTGGTATATATTTTTATAGAGAAATATGAGGGGTCCATATCTCCCATGCATAGATTAATTTCTAAATAAATCTGGATTCTCCTTGATTCATAAATTGGATATGATACTATATATTAGGTATCAGCCATATTAAGCATATTTGTAATTGGTTCATGGAATTTAATGAATTTCGAAATCCAAACGAAATCCAATGTTATTGGTTCTATGAATTTAAAATCTCTATTCAAATACAGTGTTATTGGTTCTATGATTTTAAAATTCATTATAAAATCCAATGTTATTCAATCCTACGAATTTACTTATGAATTTGATTTGATATTGGATTTTAGTAGATTTGGAAGGATTTTGATGCTAAAAATACAAAAGCTCAAATAGTGAGGTTTACCTTGTTATTTGGATGTATTTGTTATTAGGTTCTTAATTATATCATCTTCACGTCACACACACACATATATATATCAAATATGTCAAATTCACAATAATACCTCACACAACGCAACATAACTTTTAAAATTATAGTTTTCCATTTTTCCAATTTTCGATTTGTACAATATTTCATTTGCTATAATGAAAATTTATTATATATATATATATATATATTTTTACAAAATGTTATCTCTATATAATCTTTGAACTTGCACTACAAGAAAAATGTGTCATTTCCGACGGCCAAAACCGTCGGAATTCCGTCGGAATAGGGGTGTTTCCGACGGATTTCCGACGGTTCCTGGCCGTCGTTTCTAACTGGTCGGAAATTGCAGATCTCCGACGGATTTCCGACGGCCATTGGTATATCGGAAATCCGTTACAAATCCGTCAGAATACGTATTCCGACGGATTTGTAACGGATTTACTACGGATTACGTAACCGTATACCGTATTCCATATACCGTATAAAGATACCGAATCCGTCGGTACATATACCGACGGATTTAGTAAACCGACGGATTTCCGACGGATTTAGAATTATGTTTTAAAAAAATAATTTTAATTGAATATTTATATTAAATTGAAAATTAATTAATTAAATAAAAGAAAAATTAAAATTATAAATTAAAATGAAAATAAAAATTCAAATTATTAATTAAAATGAAAATAAAAATGTTTTAAAACAAAAGAAAAAGTTATACATAAAAGTTTAAAAGTCTACTGTGGTGGACGATAAGTACGGAAGAACTCGTCCATCCGGCTTTCCATGCCACGAATGCGCTGTGCATCTGCTTCGCGTTGATCCTCCAACTCCTTCACCTGCTGGAGAAGCTCAGCGTTTTGTGCCCGCAATCCGTCATTACCGTGAAATCGGAATGAAGAAACCGAAGAGCTTGAACTGTCCTCCGGAAGACCGAAGACACGACCTTTGGTCTTCCGAGTAGCCTACCATAGAAAATAAAACTCCAAATGTTAAAACGTATATGTATTATAAGTTATTTTAAATTCTTTACTACTTGAAATCATTACTAACCTCATACGTAATCTTGTTGATCGTCTCGAATGGAACTTCGGTGAGCGTTGGAGTACCTTCAACGATCGGTTGGGATGAGAGGTATTCCTCACCGAGCCTCTCCACGGTTTCCACGATCTCACGAGCAACTGGATCTTGAATTTCACCAGTCTTGCGGTTCGTATGCGCATCTTTGAGCAACTCCAGATTTGAAGGACGCGTACCGGTCTTTTGGTACTATTACCATTGAAAAATAAACAAATACGTTAGCGTTTATAAAATTAATTATTGTAATATAGGAACTTACCAGTTGTTGTGCACGAGTCGCCTTGCTCGTTGCTCCGAGGTTATGGCTCGCTTCTCCCTTACCCTTCCGGTCGCTCTTTCGGTTCGAAGACTGGGTGGCAGAGGTCGCCTTAGTTGCCTCCTGTTCTCAATACGCAATGAGTTGACCCCATAACTCGGTACGGTTTTTCATATCCCGAGGAATCTTCTCGTCCTTCCAGAGGTCCTTCCACTCGTTCATCTTGCGCGAGTACAATCTACCAGCCTTGGTGTCGAACGCCCGTCGAACCCTACTGGTCATATGTCTCTCCCAATTAAAATCTTGCTGGAAAGAAAAATAAATTTAACAATTATGAAATTATAATTTTAATGTAATAAAACCGCGAATTGTGTAAAATACAAAATTAAGAAATTATCGCAAATTGCCGGAACCAGCTGTCACGGTCTTCTACCGGCATCGATAAGTATGTGGGATACGGTAGAGTTATCAAACTATTAAGCATAGTGTTGATAGACGTCGATATCCAGTTTCCCGAAAATTGAAACCTAACCAAAAGTAAATACACATATTTATTATGAAATGGAAAACATTTTTAAATAAAACATACCATGTCGTGCCGTCTATAGGGGTCGGATCCCCCCTAGAAGAATCAATAAGCCTAAAACGACGTCGTATTCGCCGAAACGGCCCAATAGTCAAGCCCAGAAGACAGAGGCCCATTAACGGCCCATCACTGTTCATCCGAACCGACTTATTTTCTCTATAAATAAACATGTACTCCCTCACTTGTGAGGGATCCGAAAAAATCTTTGTAAAAGCTCTGATCTTGATTAATAAGAACCCTAATTCGAAATCTGTCTTCGTGTTTGAAACCCTAAAGAAGCTCTATTTTCATAAGAATCTTCACAAATTCTATTATGTGAAATTCCAGCTCGCATAATTTGGTGCTAGAAGGAGGGGCTACTCGCAACACTAGCTTCATACACGAAACAAACGCTTAGACAAACTCGCCGAGATGTCTATAACGAACCCGCAGTCTCTAGCGACAGAAGGCGGTTCAGATCCAAGGGAACTTGCCGAGTGTGGACAACCGAACATAAACAGTCAGTCCGCATTGGAGGCGGAAGCAGGCAAATCTGTCCTTACAGAAAACCTGGCAGCCGCCAGTGCGAACTCGACCGACCCGACAGCACCGCAAGCTTTCAGCGAGCTCAAATCGATGCTCGAGCAATTGCTCAAGCAGTCGCAGAAACAGGAAACTATCAACAGCAACCTGACCTCCGAAATCAAGGCCTTATCGACAACTCGTCAGCCTCAAAGTCTACCTCAGGATGTCGCACGTCGTGTTACCCCGATCGCTATTGACTTCTCCCCAGCGGCCTCGCCTTCAGCTCGTGGGGCTCGCGAAGATCATACGCCAACGCCTCTCAGAGATGGGGCCGTCCTCGTCGCAGATGCAACAGTCGATATGGTTGCAATCGCAGACGCTCGACCCAGTCGGCCGACCAGTCAAATCCAAAGTCGGGATGAGGGCGAAAACGCAGAAAACATGCGATGGATGGATCAGGCTGAAGCCCCGACCAATCGCGGAGCTATCGCTTCGTAGTAAAGGGAGATGGACGAACTCAAAGCCATCATGAAGCTGACAGCTCGCGATCTCAAAGATATGCGATCGCAAGTCCATCGCGCAACCAGCAAGGCGCCAGAGATCGACCGTGTTCTTGAAGAAGCTCGCACCACTCCTTTCACCGAGCGAATAACGAAGGCGCGTCTATCGGATCCGGGGAAGCTCAAACTTCCTACCTATGATGGAAAGGGCGACCCCACAGAGCACATCAGGGCTTTCTCAATCGCTATGGGGCGAGCTAATTTCCGGCTCGACGAGATCGACGTTGGTTGCTGCCTCCTCTTCGTGGAACATCTCAAGGGGGCAGCCCTCTATTGGTTCACGGGAATGAAGAAGAATTCGATCGACAGCTTCGCACAGCTCTCCGAAGCGTTTCTAAAGAAGTACGCAATCTTAATCAAGCGTAGGACGTCTGAGGCTAATCTTTACACCATTTCGCAAGCGGCTAGCGAACCCTTGGGAGTTTTCATCGAATGTTTTAAGGCGATGATTACTCAGGTGAAGGGGATTGACGACCAGTCCGCACTGAGCGCGCTTCGAAAGGCTCTGTGGTACGACTCGGATTTCACAAAGGAGATAACGATCAACGAGCCCTCGTCTATTCAAGATGCGCTTCATCGCGCCAACGGCTTCACAAAAAGCGAAGATGAAACCAGAGTTCTGGACCAGAAGTACGAAAATGCAAAAATTCCCAATCCGCGAGAAGCCCCAGCTACAGCAAAGAAGAAGCTAGGCAACTTTATGCAGCACGAGGGAGGTTTTAATGGTGCCCATAACTATCAGGTGGACTCGCCTGGCTACGGTCGAGGAAGAGGGCGAGGCCACGAAAACGGCTCCCTAGGCCGCGGAAGATTCACTCCGGGCCGTAGTAATGGCAAGACATGGATGAAGAACTTGCAATACGACGAATCCGCATATTGCGAATTGCATAAAATGGAAGGACATTCGACGGCTAACTGCAGAGTGCTCGGAATACGACTCGCAGTAAAGCTAGCCGCCGGAGAACTCGGAGGAAACATAAATGTTAACGACTTTCAGCTCGACCAATTCGACGATGCAAGAGAAGGAACCAACCCGATCGGGGAAGTTAACAAAGGTAACAACAAACGAGACACGCGAAACGATAATGGGGGCCAGAGCAGCTCGAAGCAAAAAATCTGTAACATGATCATGGGTAGCTCGCGCTATTGCTTGAACACTGTCTCGTCTATCAAAGCTTATCAAAGACGGGCCGAGGTTGGGGCAAACAAACCCATACCGTCCAAATTCCCTAACGATGTCATCCAGTTCGAAGTGAATGAGATCGATGTCATTGACAAACCTCATGAAGACCCGCTTGTCGTCCGACTCCCTGTCGCAGGATGGGACACGGGTCGCGTCTTGATCGATACTGGTAGCACAGTCGACATCATTTTCACTGACGCCCTTAAGCGTATGGAAATCGACCTCGCTCAAGTCGAATCCCATCCTAAGTCGTTGACCGGTTTCAATGGCGAGACGACAATGATGCTCGGCACGATTAAACTTCCTGTATGTGCGGAAGGAGTAACAAAAATAGTGGAGTTTGCGGTATCGGAAAACCCTGCAATTTACAACGTGATAATGGGAACCCCGTGGCTCAATTCGATGCGTGCCGTCGCCTCGACATATCATCTCTGCCTTAAGTTTCCAACCAAAGGCGGAGTCAAAACAATCATGGGGAGTCAGTCGGCATCACGATCTTGCTTCATGACCACGCACAAACTAAGGAGTCAGGCGACAATACTGATTCCGAACGAACCGCGAAAAAAGATCAAGACAGACAGGGAGCCCTTAAAGAGATCTCGGATCTGCTATAGCAACTACAGATCGCGGAAGCCGCGGAAGAGGAAGGAGCGGGCCTGACATGCGAACCTGTCATATTTGTTTGCATAGATGACGAGTTCCCAGAGAAATGCGTGGAGATAGGCGCGACACTGGATGAAGCCGTCAGGCTCGACCTCGTCGAGTTCCTTAGGGAGAACGTCGATACATTCGCATGAGCCGCAGAAGACATGCCCGGGATCGATATCGGCATCATCAGTCATGAGTTGAACGTAGACTCAACCTTCAAGCCTATAAAGCAGAAGCGAAGGCGACTCGGTCCTGATAGGGCTCAAGCAGTAAACGACGAAGTCGATAGACTCTTACAGGCCGGCTCAATCTGAAGTCAGATATCCGGACTGGCTCGCTAACCCAATCGTCGTAAAAAAGAAAAATAGTATGTGGCGAGTCTGTGTAGATTTCACCGATTTGAACAAGGCATGTCCAAAAGACAGTTTTCATCTTCCTCATATCGACCGCCTCGTCGAGCTGTTATCGTTTATGGATGCTTTCTCTGGCTACAATCAAATCTTCATGCACCCCGGCGATCGCGAAAAGACTTCTTTCATTACAGATCGCGGGATCTATTGCTACAAGGTCATGCTTTTTGGCCTTAAAAACGCCGGGGCCACTTATCAACGACTCGTCAACAAAATGTTCGAGGGCCTCCTCGGCAAGACGATGGAAGTCTACATAGACGATGTGCTCGTCAAGTCGCTCGAGGAAAAAGACCACGTCGGCCACCTCGCAGAATGCTCTGCGCTGTTAAACAAGTATAACATGAAGCTCAATTCGGCAAAGTGTCGCTTTGGCGTAACATCGGGCGAGTTCCTCGGCTATATGGTAACCCGTCGCGGGATCGAGGTGAATCCAAAACAAATCCGCGCACTCATCCAGATGGCCTCGCCAAAAACAAAAAGAGAAATCCAACGATTAACATGAAGAGTCGTAGCATTGAACAGATTCGTTTCACGTTCCACTGACAAATGTTTGCCTTTTTATGACATGCTCAAGGATACAAAGGAAGCAGCTCGACAAGCTTTCGAATGGATAGAGAAGTGTGAAGAAGCCTTCCAAAAGTTGAAGCAATACCTTTCGACTCCGCCTATCTTGACAAAACCCATCGAAGGCGAACCGCTCTATCTTTACATTGCGGTCTCCTTGTCGGCATTTAGTGGAGTTCTGATTCGTGAAGACGGCACCGAGCAGAAGCCCGTTTTCTATGTCAGCAAGTCGCTAACGGGTGCGAAAACGCGATATCCTCTAACGGAGAAACTGGCACTCGCAGTTATTACGTCGGCTCGCAAGCTTCGGCCTTACTTCCAGTCGCACTCGATTGTGATCCTCAGTACTTTCCCACTAAGAGCTGTTCTCCACAGCCCAACTCAATCCGGGCGACTCGCCAAGTGGGTTATCGAATTAAGCGAGTTCGATATCGAGTATCGCAGGAGGACGACAATCAAGGCACAAGTGTTGGCCGATTTCCTAATCGAGCTACCTAAGGTGGCGGCCTCGTCAGAAATCGAAGACACATTTGTGATAGGCTCATCATCCCAAGTCTGGCAATTGCATGTCGACGGCTCGTCATCTAAACACGGGTCGGGAGTTGGCATTCGATTGTCGTCGCCACACGGAGAATCTCTGGAACATTCATTCTGCATTGGCTTCAGAGCATCGAACAATGAGGCAGAGTACGAGGCCTTACTCGCGGGTCTCCGATTGGCTAAAGCACTTAAAATGACAAAGATAGAAGCCTTTTGCGACTCTCAATTCGTCGCGAATCAGTTTAACGGCGAATACGCGACAAAGGAAGGTAGAATGGAAGCGTACCTCGCCCTCGTCAAAACATTAGCAGCGGAATTCGAATCTTTTACCTTAACAAGAATTCCGAGGGCAGAGAACTCGCAAGCGGACGCCCTCGCATCACTCGGCTCGTCGGCACAACCAGATAAAGATCTTCAAAGATTCGTCAAAGTTGAGTTCATCGAAGAGCCAAGTATCACAGTCGCAAACGAAGTCAACGTGCTGACAAGATCTCAAGCCGCAAAGCGAAGAAAGAATCTAAACGGCGACTCGCCTACTCAGCCCATGACGGATCCAATGGACTTCGACCAAACCGAACTAGAGCCAATGGATCTCGATCAATCTGATGCAGTCGACGCAGAAGAAACGACGGATGTGATGGCGAAAAGCAACGAGCTCGACCCGAATAATACAGCTTTTAACCGTGGCCTTCTCCCCGAACAACTTGAGGAATCCCCAGAAGAAGCTTACCCTTGTTGCGAGGAACCACCACCAGTGCATGACATCGTCGATGTTCCCATTGAAGACGAGACCACAGTCTACGGTTGCGACACCAAGTGGATGGCAGACGTTCGCGAATATCTCGCAGACGGCAAAATGCCAGTAGACAAATGGGCGGCTCGCAAGCTAAAGGCGTAGTCATCTTGCTACGTTTTATTTCACGGAGAAGTGTTCAAGTGGCGACTGTCCGGACCACTCCTCATCTGTGTAGAGGGGGAAGCAGCTCGCAAGATAATGCACGAAGTTCATGGCGGGTCTTGCGAAAACCATTCTGGAGGTGGCTCACTCGCCATCCGAATTAAAAGACATGGATATTTTTGGCCAACCATGATAAAAGACTGCGAGTTGTTAGCAGCGAAGTGCGAGAAATGTCAACGCCATGGTCCTTTCATCCATCAACCTACAGAGTTTTTGAGCTCGGTCACCTCGCCGTATCCATTCATGAGATGGGCGATGGACATCGTTGGTCCGCTCAATCCGTCTCGGCAAAAGCGATATCTTTTGGTCTTAATGGATTATTTTTCCAAGTGGATTGAAGCGGAAGCATTCAGATCGATCAAGGACAAACACGTCGAAAACTTTGTCTGGAAAAACATCATTTGTCGACACGGTGTTCCCTATGAAATAGTAACTGACAACGGCTCGCAGTTTATTTCCAAGCGCTTAGAAATTTTCTGCGACAAGTGGAAAATCAGAGTCAGCAAGTCGACACCTCGCTGCCCACAAGGCAACGGCCAGGCAGAGTTGTCAAACAAGACGCTTATACACGGATTAAAGACTCGACTCGACGCTAAGAAGGGCCGTTGGGCATATGAACTCGAAGGTGTTTTGTGGTCTTATCGAACAACGCCGCGTCGCGCTACGGGCGAGACTCCTTTTGTCCTCGTCTACGGAACAAAATGCGTGATCCCTCCCGAAGTCTATTTCCCAGGAGTTCGCCGACGATTGCTTCAAGAACAGGGGGGCCTTAATCACCTCCTCATGATCGACGAGCTCGAACTCATCAACGAATGACGCGATCAAGCTCTCGTCAAGATGACCGAATATCAGATCGCAGCGTCTAAATATTACAGCTCAAAAGTGCGAGTTCGGCGTTTCTATGAAGGAGACCTCGTCCTCCGCGCGGTATTTCAAAATACGGTCGAGACCAATGCCGGCAAGCTCGGCGCTCATTGGAAAGGACCTTATCAGATCACGAAAGTAGTTCGCCCAGGCGTCTATGAAATCGCCAACATGAAAGGCGAGATAATTCCGCGTTCCTGGAATGCGCGACATCTGAAGAAATATCATTGCTAAAAATACTAAGTCATTCGACTTGAACTACGACGCGACTAGATCCCTTCGCAGGGTACGTAGGCAGCCCGTCTTTGGACGAGTTCAGTTGCGCCCCCTATTAAAAAAAAAGGAGGAGTGGGTCCGTATATTCATACTCCCACTCGCAATACGCAAACGACTTTGGTCTAAACGCGACAACTCGCAAACGACTTCGGTCTAAACGCGACAGTCGATTCGCAATAAGCTAAGGTTTTAACCAAGTCTTATTACGATTCAATCAGCTCGCAAACGACTTAAATGTCTACACGCGCAGCTCGCAAACAATCAGCTCACAAACGACTTAAATTTCTAAACTCGCATCTCGCAAACAATCAGCTCGCAAACGACTTAAATGTCTAAACGCGCAGCTCGCAATGTCTAAACGCGACAGCTCGCAAATGACTTAATGTCTACATTCAACAATTCTCAAACGACATAATTGTCTAAACGCGACGTGGATGTCGACTCGTTGTCATTACTGACCATAATCACGATCTCTAACTCTTCATCGCGAAGTATATATCCAAAGTGGATAAAGCGCCATATAAATTTAGAGCTCATCACTGGAGCTTACGTATTCACGGGAATACGTCTGTAAACCAGGATGTTCATCTCGCAAACCCAGTTCTACTTAAACATTGGTCGAACTTGGCAAATATAATTTGGTCAGAAATTATAATCCGGTAATAGATTCTGTGGAATTCATCTATGCTTCGAAATTTGCTTAAGTAACGAACTATAACGGGGTTTGCTGACGAGCAATTACTGGCCTCGCTTCTAAGCGTCTTAAAACCGCATCGCGTCTTAAAACCGCATCGCTTCTAAGCGTCTTAAAACCGCATCGCGTCTTAAAACCGCATCGCCTCTAAGTGTCTTAAAACCGCATCATAAAGATGAATCATTAAGAAATCAAACAAGGCGCAAGAATTTCAAATTTTTATATAAATTTGGTCCGACCAACTCGGCAATTAAAAATGTTACGAGTTGGATAAAGCCGTCCAGGCACAAAATGACAAGTCTTAAAACACTTGAGCAAAACAAAAATAAATCCAAAAATTCTATTACAACTTGGATTAGGCAACAAGCTCGACATCTTTGATATAACGTGAATTTGGAGTTTCCTAACCATGTTCTTAACGCGTTTTCGGAGCCTTTGGAGTTGTTTTGAGTTGATATTCAGGCCATACTTCAAGAATTTGAACCACATGAGAGCGGAAAGGAACTTTGAGCAATTTGAGGCGAAAATGGAGAATTCTGAAGTATGGACCGACCGGTCCACTTACGGACCGACCAGTCAATCTGACGGCAATTCGAAGACCGAGCAAATGGCACATAGATCGACCGGTCCAATCCTGGACCGACCGGTCCACTTGCAGATTTTTTTAGGAATTTTTCCTTTTTCCGTTTTATCCTATAAATACCTGTTAGGTTTCAGACTTTTTACACACCCTTTTTCTGCACGTTTTTACTCATACTTTTGGAGATTTAGAGTTGTAATTGGGAGAAGATCTCATCATCCCTTGGAGAAGATTTCTGAACCCTTATACTTTTCTATTCTATATATTATGCTTTTCTCATTCATGATTTTTGCTTGTTCGTTTATCATGTCTGAGTAGAACCCTAGTTAGGTTTTAGGGTTTTTCGAGGGATTTCACATATTAAACTAGACACAAATAGATTGATTATCTTTTATCATCTTCATCACTGTTAGGCTTAATGCTAGGATTGAATTAGCTACTTAATCTCTAGATCTTAGGATGATGCACATTCCAAAAGCTTGTGCATCACTGGAACTACAGTTGATGAGCAATTAGGCTTTAGTCTCGAAAGTGAATTAAAGAATAATTGTGAACTGATCAAACCTGAACGAATAATGCTTGTCTAGGATAGCCGCGACCATTCCAAAAGTTTAGGTACTCGGATCTCTAGGGAAAGTAATTGTTATCACGAAAGTGGAACAATTTAGATTAGTGTTTGAGTTTGAGATGCATGCATATTAGAATCTGAATAGTTGTCTGGTTTATGAATGTGATTTCCTGAGAATTCCCTAATGCCTAACGCTTTTAATCATCTGAGTTTAAATCGTTTACATTTGCAATCTTGTTCTTTAATTTTGATTTCATCACCAATCTTTATTTCCTGCTTAGCTTAGTTTTAAAATCTAAAATCTGTTGTGTAAGCCATTGGTCCTTGTGGATTCGATCCCGTTATTTACTACTGCGTGCCTGTGCACTTGCAGTGATTTATTTCGGGTAAAAACTCGATAGTATCAATCTTCTACCTCTTTGGCCTCGGCGACCAGCTCTCCCTCGACTCTTTCTTCGGCCAAAACAACCTTGCTAGCCGAGCTCGCAGCCTCGCCAGCTTTGGGATCCTGCTCTAAAGGAGCCGGCTCGTGCGAAGGATCAGTGGTTACAGCTTGCTCAGGATTGACAGTCTTGTTCGTCTCACCCGACTCGCTGTCGCTCAGTTCTTCGCTTGCACTTCGCAAGCGAATACCCAGAGAGCCGTCGTTGGATCCCAAAGCTACATTAATACCAACAGATTTAGCGCTAACTTCGACTCGTGGAGAAACAACGATATCCGCAACATTAATGGGGACGGCATAGTTCATACCTAACGTCTTCCTCAGCTCGGCAGCTATCTCATCAAAGACGACATCAGCGTCACCCAGCGCGACCTTGTTATCGGTTAGAAGGGCACGTTCGGCCTTGGGGTCAAATGGCTCCTCTGCGTCAGGCTTCTCCATGTCATCAAGGAGTTGAAGGTTGGCCTCCGCTTGCGCAAGGTAGACCATTTTCTTGATTAACTTTTTCATCATCCGACAAAAGAGCTCGTTAGCGCGATCCATTCTAGCCTGAACCTTAGCAGCCGCAGATCGCCTCGCAGACGAAGCAGCCGCTTCGAGGTCGCTCTCGCGACTCGCTTTCAGTGCCGATAACTCCACCTCCAGCTTGACACTCTTCTCCTCAGCCTTTTTCTTCTCGGCACCAACTCTTTGAAGGTGCACGCCCAAGTCATCAGAGCTCTTCTTGTACGCGTTGCGTTCAGCTGCGAGTTGGTTCATTTAAGCCGCGACCTGCTTCTTCTCGGCTTCTTCCTTCCTCCTGGCCTCGTCGATAAAGGCCTGCCTAGACCCCGCCTCTTGATCATATGATATGATCAGCCTATTGCAATGTGCGATAGCCTACAAAGAAGTCGAAAGTATGAAAAACGAAGCGAGACAGAAAAGAAAGAATATATGAATTTACCTTAGCCTGGCAAGACGCAAACTCCTTGTAGAGCTCGCTCTTTACCAGCATTTCCGGGATCGACATTTTATCTCCCGGGTACGTAACCTTAGCCATTAAAGCAGCTGCGGCTATGGGATCGTCGTAGAGCTCGGAAAACTTTCCAGAATGCAAACCTGGAGGAATGGACTCGCCTGGAGGCAGAGTCGGCAGCTCGCGGCGAGACTTCTTATCGCCAGCTTTACCTTTGCCTTTCTCAGAGGCAGAATGTTTTCTTTTGCGAGTCCGCTGTCCCTCTGGCTCGACGGGGTCGTCCGTAATGGTAATTGGCAGTGAAGTAGTAACAACCAATGTACCACTCGTAGCTATAGCAGCCGCTTCGTCGCTCTTAGCGACAGGGGTACTCTCCTTGTCTACGCTCCGCTCGGACGTCTTGACAGCAGAAAGAGTGGCCTTCGGATCGACCTTTTTCTTAGCCTTCGCGGTTTTTTGCTTGGCGATATCGCGGAAAGTAGCCTTTGGTTGCATTGTTTCGAGATCGTCGGACTCGCTCTGGCAGACTTGGTCTTCTTCGTCGATTACAGCGAACTCGCGAGCTCGAATTACTCTCTGAAGATTGAAGTGGCGGACCCAGTAACACTTCTGAGCTTTTAGCTTGTCGCAATGATCGTCAATTCCGGGAATAGGAGTATAAAACGGTCTTGAAACTGCAAATACAATAAAGCAGAAAGTTAAGGCAAAGCATAAAGAGGCAGTTCGCGCAGTTCACGCTATACACATCAAGAAAATCTACCAAGTGTTCCCCACTTCGCCACCGCCGGATCTACCAAGTGTTCCCCAGCCGTTTCTTCGACAGATGCATTTGACGTCGATACGAAGAAAAAGTGTTTTCGCCAACTATGGTCTTTGTTCGGGAAGTCGTCCAAAATCTTGTACAGAGGTCGACTCGCCAGATTATACAACCTCTTGCCGCTGGAGTCGGCATGCTTGCGCAACTCCAGAAAGTTACGAAGATGACGAACTCCGATGGGCTCGCGACATTCGGCAGCTCGAGTCAGAAGCCCCACCAATTGGCGAACTCCCCTTGTGTTGATCTGCGCAAGCGCGATTTTATGAACCCACATATACCGCAGGATCAACGCTGGAATGGGGAATGTAAGAAAACAATCCCTAAACCAGCATTCATACGCATTGAATGTACCGTCAGGTGGATTGTCTTCTCGCTGCCCGACAGATGGCGCGATCATCTCGACCGCGTCGGAGATTCCGCATTCTGCGCGAAGGATGTCGAGGGACTCCTCGTCGCACCACGAAGAGCTTGGAGGGGGCGTTGCTTTCGCCTCGACTTCTTTGTCTTCTTTCTGACGACTTTGGAAGAATTGTATGACCAATTGCATTCCTCGATCTTCACTTGACAAAACGGCTCGACAGGACCGAACGACTCGTCACGAAGATGTGGAACTTCGATGACTAGCCTTCCTTCGTTGACAGCAGAAGTCTCGACATTTTGCGAGGGACGCGAGGTCCCACCTCCCTCATGAGTATCTACAAGTGGAGCTCGCCTAGATAAGACAGTCTCTCCCTTCTCGCGACTTCGCCTTAAGACAGGAGTAGGATACCTAAATAAGTCTTCAAGGGGAGAATTACCTCCAGCTCGACCCTCTCGACAAGACGAGCTCGCATCCTCGCAGCCAGAAGGACTCGTCTCCTCGCGACCGGAAGAGCTCGCTTCCTCGTTACCACTCAACCGACCACAACTTGAGCTCGCATCGACGATCGACTCGCTGTTAGCAAAATACTCCCAAATGAATCTTTCCCTCTCGGGGAGCTCGGCAGATCTCGCAGACTCAAAAGAACTTGTCGACAATATTTTTTCTTTGGATAAAAAATTAGAGATTTTCAGATTTTTTCTGAAGAACACTGCGGCGGCGATGAAAAACACGGCGGAGGCGAAGTGATGGGACGGCAAAATCCTTATCAATACTTGAAAGAAAAACGAGAGAAAAAGGGGAGAGAGCAACCTGTTTTCGGAGAAATGAGAACTATGAGAAGTTTCTGAGGAGCATCGCTCCTTATAAAGACATTTTTGACGGTTTGAGTTTCGAGGTGGGCATTATTTTAATTTGGGCCAAGAATCTGGGCTCAAGGATTGCGATTTCGAAGAGAACCAAATCGACTTCCGCAACTTCGTGTTATCTCAAAATGCGACCTCACGAGTTCACCTTTGATCTAATCCGCGACTTCAGAACTTCACTTTCTCAAGGCTTCGATTCTCAGCGCTTATCATGACCTCGCAGTATTTACGAGTTTGATGGAGTCGCACTCTCGTAACCTGGTTAGATCAGGGTCTTCATGAAATCAACTCGCGACTTCATCTTCGAGAAATCAACTCGCGACTTCATCTTCATGAAATCAACTCGCGACTTCATCTTCGTGAAATCGACTCGCGACTTCATCTTCACGAAATTGGCTCGCGACTTCACCTTCATGAAATCAACTCGCGACCTCGCAGCTTCATTCCACCTAATAACTCAGAGAACGCGCGAAGCTAAAATCGGGGACTCAGCGACAGCGGCAATTCGAACGAGTGTGCGACTTGTGCTCTTTTCACCTTGGTCTGTTTTTTCCCACCGAGTTTTCGGGCCAAGGTTTTTACCGAGGCTCATTCACACACTTATATGCTTTCATCTTGCCACTTTGCATCTTCTAGGAGTGCAAATTTGGGATATTTTCTCCTCGTCGCCTCTCATCTTCATAACGACTCGCGGATTTTGATCCTAATCAGCTCGCAACTTGGTCACATGACCACCTCGTCACCTCTCACCTTCAAAGAACTCGCGAGTTACGAGCACAATCGCCTCGCGTCCTCGAGCACCTCGTTGATCTGTGAGAAGCTCATCTCATCGCCTCGCGAATACCAAACAACTCGCGGATTTGTGAAAAAATCTCCAAGCAGCTCGTGGATTTCGGTCTCGACCAGCTCGCGTGACGTGAATTTGGAGTTTCCTAACCATGTTCTTAACGCGTTTTCGGAGCCTTTGGAGTTGTTTTGAGTTGATATTCAGGCCATACTTCAAGAATTTGAACCAGATGAGAGCGGAAAAGAACTTTGAGCAATTTGAGGCGAGAATGGAGAATTCTGAAGTATGGACCGGTCGGTCCACTTACGGACCGACCAGTCAATCTGACGGCAATTCGAAGACCGAGCAAATGGCACATGGACCGACCGGTCTGCTCGGTCGGTCTAGCCACTGGAAGACTCAGACCGACCGGTCCCCCCCTGGACCGACCGGTCTACTTACCCAGATTTTCAGGAATTTTCCTTTTTCCGTTTTATCTTATAAATACCACTAGGGTTTCATTGTTTTAGGGACACTTTTTATTCCTGCACATTTTTGTAGACTTTTAGAGAGATTTTAGAGCTTTGTATTGGGAGAAGATCTCAATCCCTTTGGAGAAGATTTCTAAACCCTACTCTTATTTCTTATTCCATGATTATGCAATTCTGTTCATCCATGATTTCTGCTTTGTTCTTTATCATGTCTGAGTAGATCCATAGTTAGGTTTTAGGGTTTTTCGATGGATTTCACCGATTGAATCAGACACAAATAGGTTGCTTATCCTTTATCATCTTCATCACTGTTAGGCATAATGCTAGGATTTAATTGGCCATTTAATCACTAGATCTTAGGTTGATATGCATTCCAAAAGTTTGCATATAGCTAGAACTACTGTTGATGAGTAATGCATTATAACAATCGAAAGTTTAGTTATAAAGTATTATGAACTGATCAAACCTGAACGTATAATGCTTGTCTAGGATAGCCGTGACCATGCGAAAGTATAGGCTCTCGGATCTCTAGGGAAAGTAACTGTTATCACGAAAGTGGAGTAGTTTATAAAAGTGTTTGAGTTTAAGATGCATGCATACTTAGAATCTGAATAGTTGTCTGGTTCATGATTGTGATTTCCTGAGAATTCCCTATTGCCTAACGTTTTTAATTATCTGAATTTAAACCGTTTTAATTTGCTTTCTTGTCTTTAATTTTGATTACAATCACCCGTCTTGTTTCCTGCTTAGCTTAGTTTTAAAATCTAAAATCTGTTGTGTAAGCCATTGGTCCTTGTGGATTCGATCCCGTTATTTACTACTGCGTGCTTGTGCACTTGCAGTGATTTATTTCGGGTAAAACTCGATAGTATCAAGTTTTTGGCGCCGTTGCCGGGGACCAATTGTGTTTGCCTTCAGATTTGATTTGAGAATTTTGTCTAAGCAACTTTACTAACTTATTTTTGTTTTTGTTTTTGTTTTTGTTTTGATTCTAGGTACCAGTCATGGAGGTAATGGATAAAGCTGGTGCTCTCAAAGACCAATATGGGCGTTACTTTTTCACGAAGAACTACAATGCCGGTCGGCATCAGAAACCCCCTCAAGTCTCTTTTTACCAATCACCTCCTCCACCTCCAGCTGCAAATCCCAATGATGAGCTAAAAGCTATGATGCAGCTCATGCTAGCTAATGAGCAGAAGGTTTCCAGTGATATCTCGACAATCAGTGGGCGACTAGAAGCAGTGACCACTCACCTGAAGATGCTTGACACTCAGGTGACACAGAATGCAGAGGCTTTAAGGGATTATCATGCCATGTCTATAATGGAAGTTGATTCTGTTTATATGGCTGAGGAGGAGGAATGTGTGAAGCTAACTGAGGAGTCCAATGATGTGTTACATAATAGGACAGTGAAAGAGCTTGAGGATCCTGTTCGTTTTGAACTTCCAGTCCAGATTGACTCTACAGTCTTTCCTCGCTCACTCTGCGATTCAGGCTCAGCCATCAACACCAAGCCTAAGGTATCGCACCCTCGACCACCTAAATATCTCATGGACCCTATAACTCCGAAGCAGCTACTTGGATTTCAGAAGATGGTAAGAAGAATTCCACATGCACTGACCTTTGAAGAAGCTATAGAGTACCGCCCTCTGCTGAGTCATTTCCGAGATCGTAGAGAAAGTATAGAAGAGATCGAACTACTGTTTCTCGAAGCAAGACATCCACCGTTGAAGAAATTGGACAGGCAAATGGCTCAAATGACCGTAGCTATTAAGAGATCGGATGGAACTCTTCCCGGACATGGTGAGGTGAATCATAGGAAAGAGGATCATGTAAATGATGTTGAGTTTAGAAGTGAAAGGGTGTTAGTCCCGCCTACAATCACAACCTCCCACGCGAAGGCTAAGGAGAAGGTTACCAAGCATCAGGCTCAAGAAAGTGATTTTTCCGAGGATGATGTGCATAAGGAGATTGGTTCAAGCTCAGGGACACACCAGGATGCTGTTCAAATCGATGTTGAGAAAAAATCCCAGCGAGCACCTGCTTCTTCTGCCGAGCACCTGCTCGCACAGGGTGCTCCCATGAAAATTCCAGAAACTTCGCCTGATCTCCCTGATCCTGATCCTGACCCTGATCTTGATCCTGACCCCAAGCCTCCTGAACAAAATGAGACAAAAGCAGTTGAGATGTCACCCAAGGAAGCAGCTACACCTGGTAGTTGCCACAAGCGGAAATTTTATGACATAACACTTCATCCACCTCTCAAGCGGATTAGAGCCGATTCAGGAGTTGTTGTCATCTCCACCGCTGCATACGTGATTGATCCTGGAGATACTTACGGGGTGTACTCCAGAGGACCGAGACCACCACCTGAGCAATGGTATGTTCTTTTCGAACTTCCTCCCTCTCCAACCGGTACACAGTCTTACCCAACCAGCGGCCACCCTGATGTTGCTTACCTGCCTGATCCGGAGAAGCCGGGACCCGTGTACCACATGGGACCGCGGCCGCCATAACATTCACCTTGCCGCAAGAGTCGAGCTAACGACTTAAAACAAGCGCTTAGTGGGAGGCAACCCACTTGTAAGTGTATATATATGTTCTTTCTTTTTCATTCTTTTCGGTTTTACCTTGGTTTTTGTTTTTCTTTTTGGTTTTTCCTTAGGATTCTCGTCACAGAAGTTTGGAATCGGAGCCAGCACACTGGACCGGTCGGTCTCCTAATAGACCGGTCGGTCTTGATGTTTTCTCACTGCTCGATCCCAGTAGACCGACCGGTCTGTTCGGTCGGTCCACTCACTGGACAACCTAGACCGATCGGACTCACTGCAGACCGGTCGGTCCCTCCCGCGTCCCACGGATCGGCTGATACCGATGCTCCCATGTCCCGCGGATCGGTCTTGCACGATGCACCCCAGACCGACCGGTCCCTGTATCAGACCGGTCTGTCCACTTGGTCTCAAGCCAAGCACGCGCTTTTTCCCACCCCAGACCCGTGCCCAGACCCGTGCCATGTCCCGTGCCCAAAGTTCTGCTGACGAAGTTAGACTTTCTTTTCTTTTTCATTTTTCATTTTATTTTGTTTCTTTTAATAGTCTTTCCTTTGGATCTATTTTCACACCGGGTCGGTGTGAAGTAAGTCTGGGGGGGAGTACTATTCGTACTAATTATATTTTCAGTTTTCTTATTTTCAGTTTATTTTAAACTTTTGTGAAATGAATGCGATTCTAGGACCACATGATGTTTGCTAACTCTGTTTTTAGATGAACAGTGACTAACCAATGCAATGGGAAGATTAAAAACCCCATAGGCGGATCAGTGTTACCAGAAGGCTCCCGTCTCCTTGAAAGCTAACGCTGATACTAATATGCTATTCTGTTTTTCTTAACTCAGGGAATTCGAAATCGCATAAGAAGTAGAAACAACGTTAGGAGTCCTATCCTTTTTCAAACACTATCCTCTCTTCAGGACTCCTAATGGCCAGACTCACTTTTTAGTCTGGTACCACACCCTTACCTTAACCTTTCTTTCAAACCTCATGCATTCTATTGAAGACATTGACATGCACTCAAGCGCAAAAACTCCGGAGAGATAGTCCGGCCAGCTGATCATTCTAAAAACCTCCCGGTACAATTTATCAAACTTTCTGCTTAGGATTTTGTTAATAATTTCACTTCTATATTTATTTTTCGTTTTTCTTTTTATCATTGTGCTTAGAAAAAGCTAGAACTGATCCCCAGCATCATTCCAAAAAAAAAAAAAATAATAAAATAAAATAAAATTTAATTATTATGATAAAATGCTGAAAGGGATCAGAATAAAGCTTAGATTTTAAAAGAATATCTATTAAGCACATTTCCATTTCTTGTTCTCCGCATTATTTCTTTAGATAAGCAGAAAGTTAGTTTATTTTAAAAGAATAGGAGGTTTTAAGTTTGAAAAGCTGTGCAGCATCCTTGGACTTAGTTCTCTTGGGTTTTTGTGCCATGACTTGCATTCGGCCGCGACTGAGGTTAGCCTAAACACTTATTACCACCATTAAACAGCCTAAATCCCTAACCCTTATGCGACAGACATTTTCCCTTTGGTAAGATTTCTGGACCCTGGTATAGAAGTCGCTGAGACATAGGAACTTGATTATGGTAACATTGCTATGTATTTGGCAAAGTACATGAAATACCATCTTGGTTTTTGATCTGTTTATGAGTTTTCAGGCGGTTAGCATTACATCTGTGGGGTCCTACAGGATTTCATTCAGCTCACAAAGGTTAGTTGGTTTTTATAGCTTCCTTGAACTTATTTCTAGTTTGGCTTCACTTGAGGACAAGCAAAGATCTAAGTCTGGGGGAGTTGATATAACGTGAATTTGGAGTTTCCTAACCATGTTCTTAACGCGTTTTCGGAGCCTTTGGAGTTGTTTTGAGTTGATATTCAGGCCATACTTCAAGAATTTGAACCACATGAGAGCGGAAAAGAACTTTGAGCAATTTGAGGCGAAAATGGAGAATTCTGAAGTATGGACCGGTCGGTCCACTTACGGACCGACCAGTCAATCTGACGGCAATTCGAAGACCGAGCAAATGGCACATGGACCGACCGGTCTGCTCGGTCGGTCTAGCCACTGGAAGACTCAGACCGACCGGTCCCCCCCTGGACCGACCGGTCTACTTACCCAGATTTTCAGGAATTTTCCTTTTTCCGTTTTATCTTATAAATACCACTAGGGTTTCATTGTTTTAGGGACACTTTTTATTCCAGCACGTTTTTGGAGACTTTTAGAGAGATTTTAGAGCTTTGTATTGGGAGAAGATCTCAATCCCTTTGGAGAAGATTTCTAAACCCTACTCTTATTTCTTATTCCATGATTATGCAATTCTGTTCATCCATGATTTCTGCTTTGTTCTTTATCATGTCTGAGTAGATCCATAGTTAGGTTTTAGGGTTTTTCGATGGATTTCACCGATTGAATCAGACACAAATAGGTTGCTTATCCTTTATCATCTTCATCACTGTTAGGCATAATGCTAGGATTGAATTGGCCATTTAATCACTAGATCTTAGGTTGATATGCATTCCAAAAGTTTGCATATAGCTAGAACTACTGTTGATGAGTAATGCATTATAACAATCGAAAGTTTAGTTATAAAGTATTATGAACTGATCAAACCTGAACGTATAATGCTTGTCTAGGATAGCCGTGACCATGCGAAAGTATAGGCTCTCGGATCTCTAGGGAAAGTAACTGTTATCACGAAAGTGGAGTAGTTTATAAAAGTGTTTGAGTTTAAGATGCATGCATACTTAGAATCTGAATAGTTGTCTGGTTCATGATTGTGATTTCCTGAGAATTCCCTATTGCCTAACGTTTTTAATTATCTGAATTTAAACCGTTTTAATTTGCTTTCTTGTCTTTAATTTTGATTACAATCACCCGTCTTGTTTCCTGCTTAGCTTAGTTTTAAAATCTAAAATCTGTTGTGTAAGCCATTGGTCCTTGTGGATTCGATCCCGTTATGTACTACTGCGTGCATGTGCACTTGCAGTGATTTATTTCGGGTAAAACTCGATAGTATCAATTAATAAGAACCCTAATTCGAAATCTGTCTTCGTGTTTGAAACCCTAAAGAAGCTCTATTTTCATAAGAATCTTCACAAATTCTATTGTGTGAAATTCCAGCTCGCACACCGTCTCGCAACTCCGGATCTAGGGAAGTCATACGATCCCTTCCGGGTTGTGAAACGAAATCCTCGATGCTCATAACTGTGGGAGCTGAGGTCGTCGGAATTGGAGACAGTTGTTGTGTTTCCAAATTGGGAGAGGCGGGGATCTGAGACTGACTAGAACTCCGACCCCCCCGACTGGAACTACCGTCTCCAAAACTCTGATTAAATCGTCCGTAATTCCTATGAATTCCAAGATTTTTACATAAATTTTTAATATTTTTCCATATATAAAATTAGTAAGTGAATTTTAAATTTTGTAAATTTGAACTTTATTATCTATATTACTGATTTAGGGATTTATGTATTTACTGATTTAGGGATTTAGTGAATTGAGGATTTAGGGATTTAGGGATATATAGATTTAGGAATTTAGTATTTTAAGGATTTAGGGATTTATGGAATCATTCATTTTCATAGTTATGAATTTTGAGATTTACGGGTTTAGGGAAATAGAGATTTAGGAATTTAGGTATTTAGGGTTTTATGAAATTTAAAATTTATAGATTTAGGGATTTAGGTATTGTGGAAATTTGAGATTTATAAATTTATGGATTTAGTATTAATGATTTTAGAAAAAAAAAAATTTACGTCTCACGAAGATTAATGATTTTTACAAAAACCCATAAGTTATATCGGTTTTTTAAAAATTTGAAAAATTTATAAATTTATTGATTACTTATATTGATTTAAAATAATTAAAACCCTAAATCTCAAAAAATCACAAAAACCCTTTATTTGAAAATAAAAAAAATTCATATTTTTCACTAATTCCTATATCCCTAAATTCCTTAATGCCTAAAATCCTACAATTGTATAAATCCATAATTTCCAAAATCTATATATCTCTAAATTCATTAAATTTAATTAATACATATATATGTAATTGCAGAAATATTTATAAATTTATTGTTTACTTATATTGATTTTAAATAAATAAAACCCTAAATCTCCAAAAATCACAAAAATCCTTTATTTGAAAATTAAAAAAAAATCATATTTTTCACTAATTCCTATATCAATAAATTCCTTAATCCCTAAAATCCAACAATTGAATAAATCCATAATTTCCTAAATCCATATATCTCTAAATTCATAAAATTTAATTAATCCATATATATGTATTTGCAGAAATAATGTTATATATGATGAAGAAAAAGTTTTTTTTTATGAAGAACAATTTTTTTTTATGAAGAACAACTTCTTTTTTTCAAGAACAAGCTTTAAAATCTATGAAAACTTACATTATATGTTGAATTAGTGATGGAGGATGTGAATGTAGACGATTCTGGCGGTTTGGGTGTGTTTTCCGGCGGTTTACGGCGAATTCCGGCGGTGTATGAATTTTTTTTTCTCGTTTTGACAGTTCTGGAATCGGGAAGAAGAAGAGGCTGATTTATACAGAGTTTCTGACGGACTGATATTTTCGGACGGAATTCTGACGGATTTTGGCGCCTTTTCGATGATCACAACGTGTGCGGCGGGAGAAAAATTAGGGTATTCCGTCGGAAATTCAGACGGATTTCCGACAGATTTCCTTTTTTTATTAATAATATTAATTAAAAACAAATCTAATTTATAAAAAAGGAAATCCGTCGGAAATTCAGACGGATTTCCGACGGATTTCCTTTTTATTAAAAAAAAAAATTATTTAATACAAAATCCGAATTTAATTAAAAACAATTTTAATTAAAATAAAATCAAAATCCGTCGGAAATCCGTCTGAATTTCCGACGGATTTCCGACGGATTTGGTTTTTATTAATTAAAAAAAAAATTAATTAATATAAAATACATTCCGATATATGTCGGTTTTAACCTTGTGTTTATATTTCACGAATACAAATCTTTAAAGAAATTCTAATGTTTTTTAAAGTAGAAGATAAGGTTATAATGTGGTTTTATTAAACAAATTTTAAGGTTTGATAAATTTTATTATAAGATTTAGTATATGATATGGTTTAAACCTTGTGTTTATATTTTACGAAAACAAATCTTTAAAGAAATTCTAATGTTTTTTAATGTAGAAGATAAAGTTATAATGTTGTTTTATTAAACAAATTTTAAGGTTTAATAAATTTTATTATAAGATTTTGTATATGATATGGTTTTAAAGTTCATTATATGGGGTTTTAAGTCGGCATTCCGACGGGTTATGTTTCTTAAGCTTTAATTTATTAATTTAAACTTGTAATTTTTAAAATGTTTTTGGAAACTAGAAATTTTAGTACATTTTACGTAATTAAAACTTGTACCATGTGATTTTTTTACCTAGTATCATGTAATACAGTAACATATAAGGAATTATTTTTCCATTCTCAAAAATCCGTAACTTCAACCCCCTCCCAACTCCCCGATTGTTTATCATGTAGTCGACGGTACGAACTATTTATGTAATTTAATTTCTTATTTTTGTTATGATTTGCGTATAATTTTATTTCCAAACGTATAACACATATATATCACCAATATTGCAGAATCCATAATAGGAAATATACTAGGAAATATCTCAACATTATACGATCGTACAATAGATATATACTAGGAGATTATTTAACATAAAGGCAAGATAAAGCTAATATCATTAAATTATTCTTAATCATGGAAGACTTGGATGTTTAGTCTTCATCGGAGTCTGGAACTGTTTCATATTCGTACGCAGTATTTCCTCCATCTTCCTCCTCGATGGTAGAAACTTCCATTGGTTGGTATTCAGCAATAATCGAATTTCCACTGATTATCTGTTTCAAAAATGAAATTACTTAACCTTTCCTATAAATATTTATAAACGTATGGTGTATCAACCTTAACAATGTTCCGGTCCGTGATGTTCAGGTACCTACACCGCACCTACACCAGTGGTGAGTCTGTACTCGTCCTTCTTGAAGATGTTATGGTGCATGGTTCCCTCGATTGTTCCTGAAGGATCTTTTAAGGTTACTAGCAGATCTCTCTCCTCAGTAGGGGTTAAACAAGAGAGCATAGCCACAATCTGATAATGCATTAGAATATACTTGTCAGATAAATTGCATGTCTAAATGTTAATAGAATAGGTCGCAAAACGTATACCTTTTTTACTTACAAAAATTGTGAATGCGGGGATTGAATTTCTGCAACATGGGTCCAGAAAGGTGTGCTCCTATTGTTATAAGAACCTACATGTATGAAGTATACATTTAGTATTTGTCAGCTACAATCATTATTATTAAAGTAAAAGCGATAATTATGTATATATACCTTCACGGATTATGTAATCGATAGTAGAAGTCCACCGAGGACTACAAAAATCATGGTCGGCCTGTGGTGCCTCATTAACGACCTCACGAATAAAATCTTATGTTGGGCGTGACTGAGAACTTTCACCTCGCATCACATTTGCATCATGAGACCTCTTCCGAAACAAGCCTCGCCGTACCCCTTGGCCAGGTCCCGATATTATGGGCATTTGGTTATGGGATTGTTGAGTTGGCTGGAGTGAAATTGTCGGTTCAGCATCAGTAACATTTAAGTTATCGTAAGGAGAGCTTGAAGGAACAAGAGTTGTGGTTGGAGGGTTTTGACCGGGGGTTCGGGTTTGCATATAGTAATTCCACAGATCTTTGTTTGCCATTACGAAATTGAATTTTTGTGTGTTATGAATTTGTGTTGAAATGTTTTTATGTTCGCATTACAAAATGTGGAACCTTATGTAGAACGTATATCCGTTGGATTTCCGTCGGAAAACCGTCAAAACATTCCGATATAAAACCCCACCAATCCCATCGGCCACTGCAATTGATTTGTTAACCACTCAATCTTTGTCGACATCGGAACCCGTCGGTAATCCGTCGGAAATCCATTACATAATTATGACAACCTAGATCCGTCGGAAATCCGTTGTTACAGCTGACCAATCAAACTTTGCCGACATCAGAAACTCAGCAAGCCGACGGAAATCCGTTACAAAATTATCCGTCGGAAATCCGTTGCTACAGCTGACCAATCAAACTTTGCCGACATCGTGTTGTCTGAATTCCGTCGGTAATATATACAGACAGAATACAGACGGAATACAGACGGAGAACCGACGGTTTATACCTACAACTTCGACTATAAATACACCTGATGGAGTTTATATGTTATACACCTCTCAATAAGAAAAAAAATATGTCTAGGGATCCGAATGAAGACGCAATAAATTCATCTGATGCAAATTTTTTTATGTTCCAAAATACTCGTGGGAAACTGAATCTCATTGCGACGATTTCACACAACATATTCTCACTTACTCGTGGGAATTTGATACGTGCTCACCAATCGATGAAGAAGATTCCACATCAACAGTAGTTCCTGACAGCCAGTGCTTGCCAAACATCCAGAAAATTTACGATAAGCAGCCACAATGTCCCGATCATGACCGGGTTACTGAAGCCGAACAACCATGTCAATTGCTGGAAAAGTCAGATATTTACGGTGCAAGTACTTCCAATGTATGTAAGTATCAGTACTATGATTTCAAATTCGCCCAAAGCCCTGAAAAGCCAAACTTAAATTTAGATGTTGATGCCATCAAAAATGCATTGTGCGACGGAGTTATAGATTCTCCAGCAAAGGATCATTATAATGATTTCGAATTCGCCCAAAGCCCTAAAAAGCCAAACTTAAATTTAGATGTTGATGCCATAAAAAATGCGTTGTGCGAAGGAGTTATATATTCTCCAAGAAAGAAAAAAGGGAAAAACATCACTAAATGGTTCTAACAACTGGAAAGTTCGGAGCGGAAACCGACATATGATTGTACCATGAGGAGTTTAGTATGTTCTTGTACCATAACCGTTCTGTGTTAAATATTTCCAAGTCTCTAATATAACTGGTTAAGAATGTGTTTTAAATTTTATGTTTCATTAAATGTAATGTTTTATTGGAGTTCCAACGATTAAGCTTCCTTTATTTGATTTTTATTTGCCTGTTGCTATACTCATATTCTCGGCCAAAATAGGTTTTGTTAAAGAAATGAAAATAACAACATTAAATGTGAGATAACAACATTAAAACGCAAACATTTATGCACAAATTATTATTCTGAATCTCCGGAGGAACCTTCACTAGGGATGGAGTCTGAATCGTCGTCAAATTTTGCACGTGTTTCCTCTTCATCCGAATGCACTAGATCATCCCCGGCATATGTGACAGCAACGACAAGGTCAATGTTATCCATCTCCTCAACTGGTGACATTTGTACACTTGTCGATGGTTGTAGAGCATCATGTTCTGGAACCCCATAGATTTTTCCTCTCGGGTTTATTGGAGTTACTGTGATCCACAGATTTGTACGGTAGGCAACTCGAGGATATGGAATGTAGCAAACCTATTAAAAATTAGTGGACATTGTTAATAACACACCTTCAATTAATACAAGTTCATATGTAAACATATATTAGTGTATTGATACATGGTCTGCTTGAGACGCAAGGATAAATGGATCGTAATACTGTAGTTTCCGGCTTGAATTTAACGAAATAACACCAAAAGGGTCAACTCGAACCCCTCGACCATTGGATGGATCATACCAATCGCACATAAACACAATGCACCTCAAGTTCAACATTCCTTGATAGCGGATTTCCAAGATTTCTTTTAAAATCCCATAGTACATGGTATCGCCGGATTGGGCCGAAATACCATTGTCCGCAGTTGACCTTTGCCGTCCTTCCTTGCGGAACTTGAACGAATATCCCCTAGTGCAAAACTGGGGATATGAAATCGCGGTGTTGCGTAAACCATGAACAAACTCCACTAACCATGTCGGGATCTCATGACCACTGTCTATACTTTCGGATACCTACAAACGATATAAGTATGATATAAGTAACATATGAACGTGACAACATGGAAAAGGAAGAGTAAGCAAATATATTAAACTTACATAACATTTCAACCACTCTTCAAATTGTTTGTCTTTCAAGATAGCAAGTTCCGCATCTGTCTTATCAGAATGGTAATCACGTGCGAGTAACATGTAGATCCTGTAACATAACCGTCGTTAGAAGATGAAGGCAAATAGTTTCATAAATTTAGTATAATAATTCATATACCTTTCGTACTCCAAAATTTCGTCACAGTTTCTTATGATATACGACTGCAAATGTATGACCTCTTGAGGTGATAGTCTGCGTTTCTTTGCTTTTCCACTTGCTCGACCAACTTGGGAAAACAACTCAGGAACAACCACGGTATATTCTGCTTTCTCACCTCTATCATCATGTCGGGCAGGACGTCTCGCCTTAGTGGGAACTCGCGATGGAAATTAATGTTCGGCAAAGTTTGAGACTTCCTCGTTTAGGCTCTGTGCGATAATAGATCCCTCAACCTTGCTCAAATTTTTAACCTTTTTCTTCAGGTGGAACATGTAACGCTCGAACGGATACATCCATCGGTATTGAACAGGGCCTCCTAAGGCTGCTTCTCGTGGGAGGTAAATAGGTAGATGTTCCATAATGTCAAAAAGACGGTGGAAATATCTTCTCAAGATTACAAAGGAGAACCGGTATATTGGCCTCCAAGTTACGTATCCCATGGACGGTAAGCGTTCTTGAACATAAATCTCGGAAGAATGCACCAACTCCTATAAACGCAAATTAAACAAGTTACCACATATATAGTAATAATATGGTAGTAAGAAACAAATGGGAGTAAGAAAAATACCTCCAATTGCTTGGTGGATAGGTTCTGGAAGGAGATATGCAAATACAAATGGAAGAAGACGCTGCATCACGACATGACAATCATGACTCTTCATTCCTATAAACTTCCCTTCCGTCGAATCCACGCAATTACGCAGATTAGATGCGTAGCCGTCTGGAAATTTTACACAATTTTTGAACCATTCAAAAAATACTTCTTTCTGCCCAACGTCTAACCGGTACGCAGGCATCGGTAATCTACCATTCGAAACATGAAGAGATGGCCTCGAACAAATCAATGGCAAGTCGAATCTAGACTTCCAGTTGTCTTTTGTCTTTCCTGGGACGTTTAATATTGTGTTCATGATGTTGTCAAAGAAATTCTTTTCAACATGCATGACATCAACATTATGGCGCAATAGATGGTCTTTCCAATAAGGCAAATCCCAAAAAATACTTTTCTTGTGCCAATTGTGATATTCCCCACAACCGTCGACAGGCTGATGGCCATTACCCCCACATTCAGGAGTCCGCTTTGCACCAAAATCTCGTAACTGTTCCAATATGCTGGGACCATCTATCTCAGGAGGTGGACCATGTAACACTTGTACATTCTTCTTGAAATGTCTTTTAGACCGACGATATGGATGATTTGGCGGTAAGAAACACCTATGGCAATCAAACCATGAAGTCTTCCTTCCGTGCTGCAATTGGAATGCTGAAGTATTGTCTTGGCAATAAAGACATGCCAATCTTCCATGCGTTGTCCATCCAGATAACATACCGTATGCCGGAAAATCGCTTATGGTCCACATAAGAACCGCTCACATCTTGAAATTCTGCTTGATTGAAACATCAAATACCTCGACACCATGGTCCCACAAAATCTGCAACTCATAGATCAATGGTTGGAAGAATATATCGAGTGACCGTCTTGGATGATCTGGCCCGGGAACTAGAATTGAGAGAAACAGGAACTCTCGCCGCTTGCACATTTTAGGAGGCAAATTGTAAGGTGTTACGATGACCGGCCACAATGAATATTTTCTTTCATGCTTTCCAAATGGGTTGAAACCATCAGTGGATAAGCCGAGGTATACATTCCGTCGTTCATATGCAAAATCTGGATATACGGATTGGAAGTGTTTCCACGCCTCCGCGTCCGAAGGATGCGTAATATCTCCATCTTGCCTATGCTCTGCATGCCATCTCATAGCCTTAGTTGTGCGGTCTGATTCATACAGCCTCTTCAACCTCTCTGATAATGGTAGATACTACATCCGTTTGAATGGAATCTTCACTATGCCACTTGTGTCCTGGAACCGTGGTTTACGGCAAAATTTACATTTGTTTCTGTTCTCATCTACTCTCCAGTATAGCATACAGTTGTCGATGCACACATCTATAACCTGGTAGGGCAAACCAAGACCGGCGACAAGCTTTTGGATCTCGTAGTATGAGCCTGGGGCCAGATTATCTTCTGGCAAAACATCTTTGACGAACTCGGTGAATGCATCAACACATTCTTCGGATAAATTGTAATCAGTCTTCATGTTCATCATTCTACTAGCAGCAGATAGCGTTGAATGACCATCCCTACAACCGCTGTAAAGTGGTTGCTTTGATGCGTCTAACATTTCAAAAAACCTTCGAGAATATAAGTTAGGTTCTTCACCCCTATCACCCTCATAACCACCCGACTGCAAATTCTCTCTAAACGCATCGTTAACCATCGCAACCGTACTTACCCCAACATCTAGTTCCGTTGTATGTTCTCCTATGCTATCTGGGAAATAAGGTGCATTACTACTACTACTACCATATTCATAATGGCTTTCTCCATGTAAAAACCAAACCTTATACCCCGGCCTAAATCCATATCTATATAAGTGATTCCAAACAGTCTGAACATCAAAGGAACTTCTATTACAGCAATTAAAACATGGACATTTGATATCCTGACCTTTGTTGGCTGCATCTTGATTTCTGGGTAAATCATGAACTCCCAAATGTCTGCAGCGTATGCGGACGTTAATAAGTTCGAGCTCATATCCATCATTGGCTCGTCCATCCAAGACCGAAAATATGAACTCATCGTTTCTAAATTTTGAAGATAATTGGATTTGTGTTTTGTTGATATTGTGAATTGTGTTACGGTGAAATGAATATATAGAACTGATTTCCGTCGGAAAACCGTCACAATCTCCGACATGTTGGCCCCACCAATCCCATCGGCCACCGCTAACGATAAGATGACCAATCAAAGTTTGCCGACATCGAAAGTCGGAAATACGTCGGATACCGTATACCGTGTCGTATACCGTATACCGTATATCATATACCGGACAAACTTTGCCGACATCGAAATCCGTCGGAAATACGTCGGAAACCGTATACCGTGACGTATACCGTATATCGTATGCCGATACCGATACCGTATACCGTATACCGATACCGTATCCGTCGGAATCTTCCGACGGATCCCGTTTAATTTTTTTTATTTAAAAAAAACGAAATCCGTCGGAAAATTCCGACGGTTTTCCGACGGATTTCGTTTAATTTTTTTTTTTTCTGAATTAAAAAAACCCCAATCCGTCCAAATTCCGTCGGAAATTGGGCAGTTTTCTTGTAGTGTTGTAACACAAAAACTTTATTGATTTTATTTTGATGGTTTTTTCAATACTTTTGTCGATGATGAGAAAATATGTTGGCCTAAAAAAAAAATTTATACCAAGGTTAATGGATACGGAAAGTCATTTAAATCCATGTAACTCTATTTGGTTGATTCATAATAATCTATATATTAGATTTGAAATCCACTTAAATCTTTTTAATTAGATTTTAAAATCAATGGATTCATGTAAGATTTCTAAATCCACAAGAATCTTCAAATCCATTAAATTCCAAGAACCAATAACCCCCACTAAATTTTGTTATTATAAGATAAGGGATGGATGGATTTAGTGATAATTATATGATTTAGATTCATATTGGATATGATACTATATCAGGTTATCAGCCATATAATGCATATTAGTAAGTTTTGTTATTATATGGGATGTGATGGATTTAGTGATAATTATAGCATTGAGATTCAATCAGACATATGTATATACTTTTAGTGATAAATGGAATTCAATATCCTTAGTTCTCTTAAATTGTTACTCTCCAAAAGAGTAGAGGAATAATTCCTCTTATTTTTTTCCATTTGTTGTTTTTCCATTCATTCCTCCACTCAACCACACCCGAGTCTGAATCCATACTAGAAAGTAATGGTTAAATAGTTCAATGAACTATAATTAATAATCAAATGTGGTTTTGGTTTGGAACAACATGGCATTAAAGAAAGACTTTGGCGGCCGTAGACTCCGATGGATTGATACAAAGAATTGATATTCTTATGGTTTAGTAGTACCAACTATGGTAATGATAACGATATTAAAAATTTAATATACAGTACGCTGTTAGGATGGAACTAACGAAAGAGTTAAAACAAAAATTCAACGACGAGTTAATAAAATACAATAGCTAACTAGTTTCAACTAATGTTTTTGTGAATGATGATCAATTGCTGTTTTAACAGATAGTGTAGCTATTCGTTTAAACCACTTAATCGATTAGGCTAAACGATTGGTTTTTAAAAAAATGAATTAAACTCATAATCACATTTTTTTCACCGGTCCCATCGATCATGCCATTACATCTTTAAAAAATATAAGCTTTACTTGGAACCCAAACCGGAAACTCAAGTAGAGTCTTGGTCTCTTGGTTTATGAATTAAGAATGAAACGAAAGTCGTGTTCTTAACCAATATTTTTTTTAGCCAATATTTTCTCTTGTTTAGTTGTTAGCACCATGGCTACGCCGGCTCCATCACCACCTCTTCCTCCTCCACTTGTACTTGAACAATAACCTCTTCTTCCTCCCTCTCGCGTAGCTCGACCACCACATCTTCCTCCTCTGCCTTTACCTCGACCACGACCTCAGCTGTTTGTCAGTTTGGAGGAAACAGCTCCGCAACGGCTTCGTGAGCCATGTAATGATAGCTACGAGTTGAAAGGGAGAGTCCTCCAAAACCTTTAAAAGAGATTCGAAAACTCAAAGATGGCACTCGTAATCTTCTCTGACTAGTTTTCGGAGTTAGACCGGTGCTTAAACGTGTAAGTAGAATCAAAGTAAGATAGATTTGTGCTCAAATGAGCTTTATTGAGAGATTATGCAAATATAAAGATAGATTCTAAATAGCTTATTAAAGCTTTATTCAAATGCATAAAAGTAAAGAAGAAAGGGAAAAGCTTTAGATTGTCTTCAAAAACACAAATGTTTAGATTAATCTCATAAAATGATAAAGGAGGAGAGTTGTTTTCCAACTCTGAAAGGGTTGCTTACAATGATGTCATATAAGACATATTTATATGGATACTAGCTAAACCTAGTTACAAGGATCAATATCATGGGCTTATGAATTGGGCTTAATATGAGTGCTCTAATAAAACGAACGCTTGAAGATGGATGAGCTTGTGAAGGAAACACGTAGTGATCCCTATCTTTTATAGAGTGAGCACTGATGATGTGAAATATTTCAAAGGTTTTATAGAAAATGTGCAAAAGACAAGCACCTTAGGAGGAACCTATGTCTGAACGTTAGATATGACTGCTGTGAAATTTATCTCCTCCAAGACCGGTTTCACCTCAAAAGTCCTCAGATACTTTTTGTTCTGATTCTGTGGAAAATGATTTTTTTTCTAGTGAAGTATTAATGGTAGAGATTATATCATTCTAGAAGTGCAAAAGATATATTAATTTGTGCTTTGTAGCTAGAATATTTGAAGAGACTTTGTTGTCGAAGAGTCAAAGTGATTTTAAAATCTAGGTGATTCTGAATGAGCCCAAGTTGAGACCAATTTAAGGATCGTAAACTCTATTTACTGTAGATAGTAACACTCGTTTCACTCAAACGTTCCTTAAACGAGTGTTAAAGTAGGCGAATATCATCCCTAATTTGGCCAACGTGAGTTCATATATTTTCTTACTCATTTCAAAGTTGGTATATGTCTTGGCGTAAAAAAGACAGTTGAGTATTAAAATGATTGTTTTGCCATAGAAAACCCTAGATAATAGGTATTCGTCTCATATTCGTTTTGTAGCATCTCTTAATTTTAATGATGTGAGTTTCCATAAGACCCTCAATGGTTTGTAGGTGTTTTGTTTGGTTCCAGTCCGCATGAAGCTTTGACATGATCAAACTCGTGTAATAATATCTTGTTTGTTGTACTTATTGTACATGTATGTTTTGTTGTTGGTTCATCATCACTCGTTTCTATCTTTATACACCATGAAATTATGCCTCATGCATGTGTGATTATGAGTTGGCAAATTCAAATTTCATGTCTCTAAATTTTTAATTAATAAAAAAAAGTAAAAAGGTAATTAAGATACCTCAATTCGTTACCCTAGAGAGCATAATCTCTGGGTACACCATCCCAATCACATATCATGAGTGATCACATGAGCTGTTGTTGAGGAGGTTCTCTTCATATATAGGCTCTCAAGAGACAATTTTTTAAGTGTCCATTTAAATTGAAAATATGGAACTTTTTCACCTACCTCCTTTAATATCATTCTTATGGTGTAAAATCACAGTCTCGGTGAAACTTATCTTGTCCAAACGGTGGAAGCCTTTTTGGACGACAGTGCCAAAGCTCAAATATTGCGATAGCAATCCAAATACCGAATACCACACACTTTCACGCTTTGTCCATCGCTTTTTGTTTCTTCTTAAGGCTTCCAGTACTAAAAAGATTGGACTTTAAATTAAGTCTAAAATTTAGTTATGTATATACTGAGACATGGATTAAATTGGGAGTTACCCATGTTCACGTAGGCTACACATTCTTCTTTCAAAGCCTTTATTGTAATGTGTGATTGCCATGTTAAGGACGATGCATCTATCATAGTCCCATAGTTGATATCTTGCAACTCGTCTGATACTCTAGATATGTCTAATATATTCACAAGAAAGAAAATTTAACTCTAAAAGTCTTGAGATTGTTTCCTCCAATTTGTCGCACAACCAAATATTTAGGGATATAAAAAAAAACAAAACAAGCCTATGAAAAGATTTTCGTTTGAGTATGTCACATCAAAGAAGTACCAATTGATGAATGAGAGATGGAAGACAAATCGGATCATGAACATTAACAAAAACCGCACTAGAAAGTTCCAAGTGTTTTGCATGTAAACTTTGTGGTGGTTTTTGTTGATGTTCTTGATCCGGTCTCTCTTCCGTCTTTCATTATCATTTTATACTTCTTTGATGTGCCGTACTCATACGAATATTTTTTTTATAGGCTTTTGTCTGATTTTTCTATCCTAAAATTGTTGGTTGTGCGACAAACTAAAGGGGACAATCTCACGACTTTTACAGTTAAAATTACTTCCTTCCGAATTAGCCATTTCTAAAGAATCGGACGAGTTACAATATATCAACTATGGGACTATGATAGACCGTCCTTGACATAGCTAGCAATCACATATTACAGTGAAGGTTTTGAAAGAAAAATGTGCAGGCTACGTAAGCATTGGGTAAATCCTAGTTTAATCCATGTTGTAATATCTACAAATGTAAATCTTCGATTTAATTGGAGTTCAATCTTTCTAGTTACATGAGGCATATGGAGAAACCATGAGCGGTGGACAAAGCACGAAAAATGTGTCGTATTCGGTATTTAGATTGTTATCATCATGATTGAGCTTTGGCACTGACATCCAAAGAGGCCTCCATCGTTTGGACAAGACAAGCTTACCAATCAATGAAAGACTGTGATTTTACTCAGTAAGAATGGCATTGACCATGCCAGATGACACAACAACTTTTCGTGAAAAATTCCATATTTTGAAGTTGTTTGGACACTAAAAAAAAATGTGATTTCTGGACCTATTGTTGGTATATGAATTCTAGTATACTAGAAAATATTAGAGATTGATGATGAGAGACATGAGAGACGAGATCTTTGATGATCTTCGCCACATCCCAAGCATAAAACTCTGCCGCAAGTCACCATCAACACAATTCACCGGCTTAGCTCCGATGAGGTTGATATTCATATCTGCGACCATCGTTCAACTCTGTTCTTCGTCAAATCAACGCCAGTGCCACTCACTCACCACCACCGTGATCAGTCACACTTCAAAAAGACCGTCAAATGATACAAGCCCATATCAAACGAGAACAAGGTTTTTGATCCAAAGGATACTTAATCCGTTTCAATTATTTTCCTAGACAATCTCAAGCCATTCATTCCGCCATGTCTCCGCCTTGAGCTTGAGGGGGCGTTGAGTTTTAATGGATCGCAAGCAAAAATAAAAAATAGGCCGGTTTGTCATTAAGATAAAAAAAATTTTTAGGATTTGAGGGCTGATTTATTATAAAAAATATGAGGATCAATATAAGGGTTGCACGCATAGGCTTTGCCCGCTTGCGCTCAAGGCCGGCCCTGAGGGTGTACAGGGCTGGCCCTGGAGGCGTACATGGCTGGTCCTGAGTTTCAATGGGCCGCAAACAAAAATAAAAATAGGCCGATTTGTCATTAAGATAAAAAAACTTTTAGGATTTGAGGGCCGATTTGTTATAAAATATAAAGATCAATATGAGGTCCGCAAGCATAAGCTTTGTCCGCTTGTCCTCAGGGCCGGCCCTGGGAGCGTATAGAGATATATAGAAGATCCACCTTATTAATAGTAAATATTGTATATTTATTATTTAGATATTTATAGATTTGTAAACATCATAGTTTAGAAAATCATTTCACTATATGAACCTATGTAATCTAAGTCTTATATGATCATGAGAGTATATATAATTCTTTCCATCATATCTCTCATCATCAATCTCTAACAGAAAACACGTTTAAGACCAATTACTATTCAGATCAAAACTCGATAATGGTTTTGAAAGAGTTCCTAGAACAAGGATTTTTAATTGGAAAGAAACATGACAATTTTGGTGATTTCATTTCGACATGATTTTCTTAAAATATTAAATTTATTAATCAACAACGTTAAATACTTTATACAAAAGAATGATTTTCAAAGAATAGAAATTTAGTTTAGTTTAATTTATATATATATATATATATATATGTATGTATATCGTTCCGTTTTAATGATCCCGGGACCTATTGCTGGTATATGAATTCTAGTCTACTAGAAAACACGTTGTTTTCAAATATGAAAGACCAATTACTATCAGATCAAAACCCTTAATAAATTTCATAGTTCAGAAGAACATTTTTACTTTAAAAATAAAAAATAAAAAAGTGTAAGTCCCAAATCACGAAGACACTATTGGTTTTTTTCCCTACCAAAAGTTATTTTTCAAAAAATAGGTTAGATTTAAAGGATTTTTAAAAAACTGAATATTAAACCAAATCATCCGAACTTTAATTTAATTAATAAGTAGAAGAAATTAGTAATTATTTAAAGAAAACTAGATTTATGGATTTTTGCTTTTTTTAAATGGGTGTTAGAGGCCGGCCCTGAGGGCAAGCGGGCAAAGCATATGCTTGTGGCCCTCGTATCGATTCTCATTTTTTTTTTTATGACAAATCGGCCTCAAATCTGAAAAGTTTTTTTAACTTAATGGTTAAATCGGCCTATTTTTTATTTTTGCTTGCGGCCCATTGAAATTCAGGACCGGCCCTTAGATGGTTATAGTTTTGAAATATTGTGCATTAAAATGATCAAACTGATTAGTTGGAGTAACAAAAAAATGTGGATGTTAAAAACTTATCATAATTTACTTGAGATTTTTTGTTCTGGTATTTTTCCTATTTCAAAAGATCAAAACAAACAAAAATCTTAAACTTCAAAGACGTGACACAACTATCTGGATATAAACATTTCGGATATATATCCGCAGATTTCCTAATTTGATTTGGATCTGAACATTTTTTTAGAAAAATCTTCTTAACTTTTATAAATTTAAATTCTGGAGAATATTCTCAAAAGATATTTAATCTGTTAAAAGAATTAGAAAATTATTTTTTATTTATAAAATAACATAATAGATAAATAATTTCTATATATTTAGAAGATTCAAATATCCAAACCTTAAAAGTTTACTACTCAGTATCGGAGTTAAGATTTTGGATAATAATTTTATCCCTAACCACGAAAGCTTTCAAACAAATTTAATTTTCTTCTGCATAAAACTTAAACTACTTTTTAGCTTTCTTCAATATATATAAAGCGCTTGAAACAAACCAAACAAAACAAATAAGAGAAGAGAGCATACATGTAATCTGCATCTAAAAGAGCGGTATACGTTTTCGAGATTAGTCCACTCAATTTGTTAAAGCTAAGATATCTGCACAATAAGTCTCAAAATATCAGTTTGAATTCTGTTATTTTCACCCTCAATGAAACATTTTTTGTAAGGATCTAATCGGTAACGAACTATTACCAAATCTTTTAGACTTAGGCTCAAACTCACAATATCTTCATCGATGTCATGTTTGTAGTGGTTGAAATGGACATTCAAGTCCGCTCAAGCCACAAATTCTCCTACAAAATAAAAAAATCAAAGTTAGAAAAGAGTACACATTAGAGTTACGTTGGTATACAAACATCAACCATCAAAAATTTTACCATCAAGAATATGTAAAAGCGCATAGATCGTAAAGTTGAATGCTTATTAATTCTAACATGTAGGGACACGAGTTCATCATATATGTCATAACATGAGAAAGAGAACAAAGAAGTGAAAAAGCAAGATACCAAAAGGTTTGGTTGTGGAAGACACCAGATATAAGAAAAAAACGAAATGAGAATTTTTTTTTATTGACGGCGGTTGAGAGAGAGAGAGCGAGATGAAGATGATTTAAAGGGTTTTCGAGATTAAACTCGTGTCCACATAACCTAAAAGATAGAGATAATATTCTCCACATAGAAGGTGCATGAGCCTAGGCTGGAATAGGTATTCCATTTTTAAATTACTACATATGAGTAGATACTCTAGATTTACATAAACTACATACGTGTGTATCTTATCTTTCCATGGGTTCTTATTTTTTTATAGTTTTAATTGTACTTAAGTAAATTTATTTAAAATTAAATATCAAAAACGTAAGAGAACGATCGTGATTATTAGAGATTATAGAGAACAAACAAAATCGAGACATGATCTCTAGTGGAGGCTGGGAAGGAGAGTCGACACCACAAATGAAGTAACCGATTTGAACAGTTGAGATTAGAGACTCGAATTGAGGAGGCTTTAATCCGTGAGAGGCGATCAATGTATCCCAACAATGTTGTAAGTCATACATATCTATCTATTATATCATTTGAAATAAGAGGTAACTATGATTCAAGTTTAAAGTTGACATTTGAATTTGTTATCCTATATATATTCTCTTCTGATCATCCCCATCATGATTTACAACAATCTCTCTAATAGTTGCTTTTAAGATTAGAGGTTATTTTCTCTTCTATCGTACGTTCCCCTATATATGCTTCCAAATAGTTCATTAATCTATTTATTAGCCATTACTATCTAGATATGGATTCAGAAACTCTAAATTTCTTAATTTTTGAAACGGACCAGATCTCCAATCATATGAGTATTTTTACTACACCTAATTTGTAGCGCTCATGCATTACATGACTCAAGACTCGAGAGCTAAAGAGAGGGAAAGAGACTACACAACATCTAACCTATACACCACAACGCCAATGTACCATGATATTATCCAGGCTATGAATCAATGTAACATGCAAGACATGAAGCAATGAATATTATTCTGGTTGAATATTTCATACAATTTGGAGACTGTGTTTTACGTACACGAATAAGCAATAACGTCAGATACAAGACGAAGTAATATATCAGACTTAAGCTAATATTCAATGACTCAAGCCTAAGGTTAAGGAAACAAAGAGTACCAAAGGTTAGTTGTGAGAATCTAAAGCGTAGGTATCAATTAAGTGTCCTGTATCGACGATGGTCTACATAACCTTGCAAGTGTTTCGGTCCGTGGGGGTGGGTATGGACTCAAGGGCGTCTATTTACGTGTGCAAGTAGTGCGGTCGAACAGGGCCCATAATTTAGAAGGGCCAAAAAAAATTTTTTTATATATAAGTATATGTTATTAAAAAGATTTGAGTTTGTTAACCATTAAATATTTAAAAAAAAAAAAAATTATTTAGACAACCAAATAAAAAAAAACTAAATTAAGGATTACTTACCTTTGATATAACTCAGCATCTACTCCTCGAAGATAACCCATTGCCAATTTTATATGTTGAAAAGAGATGTTTTGATATAAGGAAGTTTGATTTGGTAGTTTATGTGGAAGAAGGTGGCTTGAATGAGTGTATGTTTTGACGTTGGAGGGTTTTGCAAAAGGTTGATTTCTCAATTTTTTATTTTGGATTTGCTAGATTTTATTCATTAATAACCATTTCACATTATTCATTTCCGTTTAATATAGTTTTTTTTTGCTAAATAGTAAATAATTTATTTAAAAACGAATATTTTTTAGGGTTACAAAATGATTTATAAACCTACACAATGAAATTCATTGCAAAATTTTCAGTCCGTCTACTAAACATTGAACTAGAGGCTAACAGAGTAAGGCGAAATGATGACAATGTTTTTTTGGTTCCATTTGATATATGCATGTTTTCTTCTCACATATTAGTTTTTTTTTCCCTCGGTCGCAATCTTTTTGCCAAGCGCAGTATCCATCTCCAACACCCAAAATCCTTCTCACTACATTAGCTTTGAAATTTGAGGACTCGTTTGCCTCATTGTGATTTATGAATTTGTAGCTATTTTAGATCTTTTGAGATGTTTTAATATTTTATTTTCCAATCCTAACTAGTTTTGTTTCACTGTCCACTTTTTTGCTTCAATTCAAAAACAAGTGCAATCCAAAACAATTTTGAGGCCATAACCAAAAACTCACATCGGTTTGATCTAGACCCGGTTTCATACACTCAGTTTATATATAAACCATACTTGAATTAGAATTACGATTTAATTGATGTCCGAAAGTATAAACACTCTTCCCGGAGAAGAGAGTCGCCGGTAAATTCCAACCGTCGACGATGTTCCGATCACGGCGTTCACGTTCCCGTCACGGCGCACAAGCTTGCGCCGTTATGTCCGCCGTTCTCCTCCTCGCTTCCGTCTCTCTTCTCTACACTCGTCTCTCACTCTTCTCCTCTCACTCACCAAATCACCTCCGATCCAGCTCCGGCGAAGATCCGGTTCTATTTCCGGATTCAATCTTAGTATCAGATTCCGACGTCGTCGAAACCAACGGAGCAAGGGGATCTTCAACCACCTCAACCGAAGATCGAATCGACGAACACGACGACGCGATCGAAGACGACGGAATCTCAAACGAAGAAGGCGACGCAGAGCAAGAGCAAGACCTAGATCTGAATAATAATCGGAACAAAGCTTCTTTTTCTTCTTCTTCTTCTGGGTTTTACTTCGATCATGTAAACGGAGTCATAAGAAGATCTTTCAATAAACGATCAATCGAGGAATGGGATTACGATTACACAGGTTTCAGTATTGGTAGTAGTGATGAGAATTCTGGTGAGAAGAGTAAATCTGCGTTTGGAACTGATGATATTCCTTTAGACGAATCGATTCGTAGGAAGATCGTTGAGGTTACGAGTGTGGAAGATGCATTGTTGTTGAAATTAGGGAAGAGAGTATCTCCATTAAGAGAAGGTTGGGGTGATTGGTTTGATAAGAAAGGCGATTTCTTGAGGAGAGATCGAATGTTTAAATCGAATATCGAAACGTTGAATCCGTTGAATAATCCAATGTTGCAAGATCCTGATAGTGTTGGGATTGCTGGATTGACTAGAGGAGATAAGGTTGTGCAGAAATGGAGGTTGAATGAGATTAAGAGGAACCCGTTTATGGCGAAAAAGCCGTTGAGTGTTGTAGAGAAGATTAAAGAACCGAGTGAGATTAAGAGCGGTGAACATAAGACATTAGACGATGATAAGAACGTCGAGAAAAAGGATGAGGAGGTTAGAGAACATATGTATGCAGATGGAAGTAGATGGGGGTATTACCCTGGATTGGAACCGAGTTTGTCGTTTTCGGGTTTTATGGATTCGTTTTTGAGAAACGAGGAATGTTCTATGAGAGTGTTTATGGTTTGGAATTCGCCTGGTTGGATGTTTAGTGTTAAGCATCAAAGAGGGCTTGAGAGTTTACTTGCTCTGCATCGAGATGCTTGCGTCGTAGTTTTCTCAGAGACTGTCGAGCTTGATTTCTTCAAAAACAGCTTTGTGAAAGACGAGTTAGTGAGTGACAGTCTCTATACTCCATTTCGTAATAGTTTGATTGATTCATTTCTGTGTTTCTTCTGCAGTTATAAAGTTGCTATCGCAATGCCGAACCTTGATGAGTTGCTGCAAGATACTCCTACTCATGTATTTGCTTCTATATGGTTCGATTGGAGAAAGACGAAGTTTTATCCTACTCATTACAGTGAGCTTGTTCGGCTTGCCGTTCTTTATAAGTAAGCTTAATTCACTCTCTAAACTTTACTTAATCGATTGTGCGTTCTCTTATCGCTTTGTGATTGCGTATTTATGTAGATATGGTGGAATTTATCTCGATTCTGATGTAATAGTTTTGAATTCATTATCCTCGTTGAAAAATACTCTCGGTATAGAGGATCAGGCAGCGGGTGAATCGCTGAACGGTGCAGTTATGTCCTTTGAAAAGAAAAGGTTTGTAAAATACGTCTTAGTAACCTCCAACATTTCCAGCTTAGTGTTTTAACTTTTGACTTCTCTTTGCAGTCCATTCTTACTCGAATGCTTGAACGAATACTACTTAACATACGATGAAAAGTGTTTACGATGCAATGGAGCTGATCTCTTGGCTAGGGTAGCTAAACGGTTTCTAAACAGAAAGAATCGACGTATGACTCAAAACGAACTAAACGTTCGACCGTTCTCTGTTTTCTTCCCTATCAGCTCACAAAAGATAACAAAGTAAACTTCTCTCTACTAGTTTTGGTCACAAGACTTCACCTTTGCTTCTTAACAAGTTTCTTTTTTTTTGTGGAGCAGCTATTTTGTATATCCTGGAACAGAGGTTGAGAAATCGAAACAAGACGAATTGTTCAAGAAGATCATCAATGAGTCATTAACGTTTCATTTTTGGAACAGTGTAACTTCATTTATAATCCCTGAACCAGAAAGCCTCGTGGCTAAGTTTCTTGATCATAATTGTATTCGATGCTCCGATGTATTATAAAACTCTCTTTACCAAACCCTTTATATAAAGAACAGATTTTTACTCTCTATGCAAGAGTTAAAGCTCTCTTATGGCTTCTCTTCTCGCTAGGTCGAATCGATTCCTTGTTAGAGAAAAACCCAATTCTCTCTCTTCTCTTATCTTCTTCAGATTGATTACTTCCGGCCATGAATCCGGCGATGTTTCTTCACTTTCTTCTTCTCCGGCAGCTTTACCTTCTCAGTCTCTCGTTAAATCGGTATGTTCATTGGTCTGCAACTCCTATCTTCGTCAAACCCATGTTATATTATCCCCACACAGAGTCAATCTCGACGTCGATGTCAATTCTCTTAGCCACGAGCAAGCGATTACTGTGGTGGCTTCTCTCGCGAGCGAAGCTGGATCGATGGTTGCTCTTTCCTTCTTTTACTGGTCACTGGGTTTCGAAAAGTTTCGACATTTCATGAGATTATACCTGGTAACTGCTGATTCTTTGATTGCTAATGGAAATTTGGAGAAAGCTCATGAAGTAATGCGAACTATGTTGAGAAATTCTCTGAGATTGGGAGATTAAACGAAGCTGTTGGTATGGTTATGGATATGCAGAATCAGGGTTTGTCTCCAAGTGTGATTACTATGAATTGTGTTCTCGAGATTGCGGTTGATTCGGGTTTGATAGAGTATGCAGAGAACGTGTTCGACGAAATGTCTGTGAGAGGAGTTAGTCCGGATTTGAGTTCTTATAAGCTGATGGTTATTGGTTGTTTTAGAGAAGGTAAGATTCAGGAAGCTGATAGGTGGTTGAGTGGGATGATACAAAGAGGGTTTATTCCCGATAACGCGACGTGTACGTTGATCGTGACTGCCTTGTGTGAGAATGGATTAGTGAACAGAGCGATTTGGTATTTCCGTAAGATGATTGATTTAGGGTTTAAGCCGAATTTGATCAATTTTACTTCTTTGATTGATGGTTTGTGTAAGAAGGGAAGTATCAAGCAGGCTTTTGAGATGTTGGAAGAAATGGTTAGACTTGGTTGGAAGCCGAATGTGTATACTCATACTGTTTTAATTGACGGGTTATGTAAAAGAGGATGGACCGAGAAAGCGTTTAGGCTTTTTTGAAACTTGTTCGGAGTGATACTTACAAACCTAATGTGCATACTTATACTTCGATGATTGGTGGATATTGTAAAGAAGATAAGTTGAACCGTGCAGAGATGTTGTTAAGCAGAATGAAAGAGCAAGGTTTGTTTCCTAACGTGAACACGTATACAACGCTCGTTGATGGTCATTGTAAAGCTGGAAACTTTGATAGAGCGTACGAGTTGATGAATTAGATGGGCGATGAAGGGTTTAATCCGAATATTTATACGTATAATGCGGTTATAAACAGTCTCTGTAAGAGATGAAGGGCACCTGAGGCATATGAGTTGTTGAATAAAGCGTTTCTTGTGGACTAGAAGCTGATGGAGTTATTTACACTATTCTAACTCTAGAAAAGTGTAAGCAAAGTGACATTAACCTTTTTACAAATTATTCAAAATTTTTGGCCTACAACTTAGATCAATATTAGAGAGAAGCAATTAACTAAATGACTGAAGTGATGTTGGCTATCATGTGAACTTAAGAGCAAATTGGGATTCCTTTATGCTTAAATTTGGGCTAATTTTTATAGATTACATTCGTTCGATAGGAAACCAAAAACCTTTCGATGATCAATCAAAACTCAGAAGACGAAAACAATCATTCTCATAAGTCATAAATCATAAATCGCAAATTTCAATTCAACTGATAGTAGATCTAAACTTTCAGCCCAGAGTCTCAGGACTAGGGGAAAGGAGAAATCATCCAAAACAAAATGAAAACGCTCGATTCCTGAAGCTAAAGGATTCGTAATCGGACGACAAGTTATGTCCATGCGAACGAAGATAGTGTTAGAATTTGCGGAATAAGACTTACAGATTTAGGAGAATTAGAGATTTAGAGAGAATGAGAGATTTAGGAGAGTATGAACTTGATAATAAAATTATTCAAGATAATTATTATCAGAACATGTTTTAAATAGAAGGAAAAAGAGAAATATGACCGTTTTAATTCAAACGGTCAAGAGGAGTGCAAGCTAGAGGCGTGGAGGAGGCTTCCCGGAATCGTGGGACTGTGTCGGACCGATCCGGGACTCGAGGACCACGCGGGAAGGCTCGGTCTTGTGCGGATCAGTACGGGTCAACGCGGGACAGAAAGTCAACGCGTGTCTACACGTACTGATCTCGGCCACACTCGACCCGTGCCTTGGTGATGCACGTACTGCGGGTCGAGAATGTCTCGATCATAACTCGAGATCAGTACGCGACCCGTACCCGGTTGAAGATCCGTGCGTTTATCCGTTTACCCGGTACCGCGACCCGACTTCTCGTCTCGATGTTGTACGTTCCGCGGATCACTTCCCTCAGTGCCAGATCGATCCGCGGGTAGCTTCCCTCTATGCCAGGCACAGACTGATCTGCGGATAAGTCATCTCGATGCTCGACTGTCTCGCGGTTCCATTCTCTCGATGCCAGACCGACCCGCGGTTGGTTTCCTTGATGCCAAACCTTCCCGCGGGTCCAATACACATTTTCTCCATTTCTTCCCTTTAGTGATTTTATTATGACCTTTATTTATTTATGGTCAATACTCCCCCTCAAACTTAGCATAAAAGATTTTAGGCTAAGTTTGGAGACCCACAACACATTACCTCATTAAAAACCTTAGTAAGTAAAACCTCGTGGGATAAAACCTTACTAAGGGAAAAAGAGTGTAATGGTCATGGGTAGAGGATCCGATCATGGCTTGGTCAAGTCCACAAGTCCAAGTTTGCTAAGGATGTGGTTGCAAACTTTTATACTTGCGGCCTTGGTGAGGATATCCACCAATTGGTCTTCACTTCTTGTATAGCACGGTAGAGTCATTCCTTGTTCGATCTTCTCTCTAACCTTGTGGCAATCAATCTCGATGTGTTTGGTTCTTTCATGAAACATCGAGTTCGTTGCAATGTGAATGGCCGCTTGATTGTCACAATGCATGGTGATTGGATGATCTTTTGAAACTCCTAAATGTAACAAGATCCCTTTTAGCCAAGTGAGCTCATTGGTGAGCTTCTTCATTGCTCTATATTCGGCCTCGACACTTGAACACAACACGGATTTTTGTTTCTTCGTTTTCCAAGTCACCAAGTTTCCATCAAGGAATGTACAATAGCCGGTTGTAGATCTTCGGTCATTAATGTCTCTGGCCCAATCCGCATCAAAATAGCCTACTACTTCCGAGCTTTCATTCTTTCCAATCCAAATGCCTTGGCCGGGGCTCCTTTCAAATATCTTAGTATCCGTTCCACCATATTCCAATGATGCACTTTAGGTTCCTTCATATGTTGACTCACTAGATTGACCGCAAAACAAAGGTCCAGTCTTGTAAGGGTTAAATAAATCATCTTTCCCACCATTCTTCGGTATTGAGCCGGATTGTCGTATGGCTCATCTTCAATCTCCCCTTTTTGAACGACCTTGTAGCCTTCATCTAGAGGTGTCTTAGCTGGTTTAGCTCCTAACTTTCCCGTTTCAGTGAGAAGATCCAATGTATACTTCCTTTTAGAGATATGTAAGCCGTTTGAAAACCGGCAAACTTCTATTCCAAGGAAGTATTTAAGCTTTCCGAGATCCTTGATCTCAAACTCCAACTTAAGATAGTCCTTGGTGTCTTGGATTCCTTCCTTGTCGCTCCCGGATATAATTAAATCATCAACGTACACAAGAACCACAATGATACCTTTTGGCCCTTGTATAGTGAAGAGCGTATGATCCAACTCCGATTTCTTGAATCCTTTATCCATAAGAGTGATGCTTAGTTTCTTGTACCAAGCTCTTGGCGATTGCTTAAGACCGTAGATCGCCTTTCGTAATCTTAAGACCTTTCCCGGTTTGACTATGTCCTCAAGGCCGGGTGGTGGGGTCATATAGACTTCTTCTTCTAGGTCTCCTTGAAGGAAGACATTCTTCACATCCATTTGCCAAAATTCCCACTCTAAGTTGATTGCCAATGAGAGGACGACACATACCGTATTTAGCTTAGCCACCGGAGCAAACGTATCCGTGTAGTCATCGCCATAGGTTTGGATGAATATTCTTGCTACTAACCGTGCCTTGAACCGTTCAATCTCCCTACTACTCAAGTGTTTTATTGTAAATACCCACTTGGATGTTACGACTCTCTTTCCATCCGGGAGGTCGGCTTCATCCCAAGTATGTTTCTTGACCATGGCTCCAACTTCATCATCTACCGCATCACTCCATTCTTCTTTCTCCATAGCTTCCTCGTAGGTTGATGGGATCGTGTATTCGTCTATCGTTGTTATAAAAGCTTGATAATCCGAAGGCAAAAGGGCGAGAGGACATGTGGCTTGAATCGGATAAGCCACAGCCATGTTGTTGTAAAATACCCTTTTGTCTTTCCATGTAGATGGATCACTTCTAATTCTTTCACTTCTCCTAAGTGGTTGGACCTCTTCGATCGGTTGTTCCTCGGTTTAATCATTGCTTTCTTCTTGAGTTTCTGATGCTTGAATCTCTTCTAGAATGCTTGTTTCCTCTTGTGGTTCCAATCCTATATCGTTGGTATTGATAGGTGTTTCCTCTTCTATAGGATTCTCCGGTGTTTGTACTTGAGGGGTGGTCTCTACTTGCGGTTAGACCGGTCCTCTAAGGTGTTCGAGTAGGAATCTTAATGATCCTCCCCAGTCCGATGATGTTGTTAGGTCCCTCAAGTTCTCTCAATCTTTCTTCTCGTAATATCCTTGATTTTCGATGAATTTCACGTCCCGGGACACATAGCACTTGTTGCTAATTGGATTATAACACTTATACCCCTTTTGAGTATTTGAGTAGCCTATGAACATACACTTGGTACTCTTGGCGTCCAACTTGGTATGTAGTTCTCCGGGAACTAAGACAAAACAAACACAACCAAAAACCCTTAGATGTTCCAAAGAAGGTTTAGTTTGGTTTAGTACCTCAAATGGCGAATGATCTCCTAGGATTTTGGTCGGTTTCCTATTGATTAGGTAGCACGCTATCATTACCGCATCTCCCCAAAACCTTTTGGGAACGTTTGTGTAAAACATCATTGATCTTGCGGTTTCCATTAGATGCTGATTCTTTCTTTCGGCAACACCGTTTTGTTGAGGCGTGTAAGGACACGAGGTTTGGTGAACAATTCCATGGTTGGCCAAGTGTTCCTTGAATTTATTGCTCGTGTACTTTCCTCCGTTGTCCGACCTAAATACTTTGATCTAGGAATTATAATGGTTAATCACATGGTTTTCAAAATTAATGAATGCATCAAATACCCGATCTTTGGATGGTAAGAGGGTGACCCAAGTATATTTTGATTTTTCATCGATGAAAGTCACAAAATACTTGTTGTTATCCCTAGATAAGCATGGAGATGTCCATACATCCGAATGAACTAAATCAAAGCATTTTTCATAGATGGTCGTTGATTTATTAAAAATGGTTTTGCAATGTTTGCCCAAAATACAAGATTCGCAAGTCAAATGATTAAACACAACATTTGGTAACATAAGCTCAATGGCTCTAGCATGAGGATGTCCTAATCTAGCATGCCAAATCGCATTATTTGGTAAATTAAAATTTGAAGCAAATGCAAACGATCTTGGTGTAGTTTCTTCAAGAACATAAAGACCATCCTTGGTACTACCCTCTCCAATAATCTTTGCCGAATTTGAATATGGCATAGCAATCTAAGTCTTTAGTAACTTTACTAATAGACAATAAGTTGCTAGCAAATTTAGGCATATAAAAGGCTCTAGATTCTTTTCCAAATATCTTTAAATTTCCGATTCCATCAATAGGTATTCTATCACCATTCGCAATTTCTATACTACCATTCACCTTTCTAATATTCCCTAACAAGTTCTCATTACTAATCATATGGTGTGAAGCACCCGAATCAACAATCAAATCATTTTTAGGCTTATAAGAGAAGTAGGTGATACCAGATTCTTTGAGTGATTTGATCATGGCATCCATGTCAGATTTCTTGACGTAATCCCCAAGGTTCACCTCTTCTTCTTTCTTGAGTGATACAGCTTGAGTTTGATCGTTCTTGGTTGCTTCAAAATTTGCTCTAGGCTCATAGTGACTTGGCTTTGGATAGAATCGTCTAAGATGTGGATGGAGAACATAGCATCTTGCTTTGGTATGACCGATCTTTTTGCAATGCTCACACCAAAGCTCTTGGTTTGGTCCTGGTAGTTGTTGTACCGATTGTTGTTGTTGTTCCTCTTATCTCCATACGGTGTATAGGCTCCTTTGTGAGCTGTCAGTAGCTCCCCCTTTCACTTGAACAGCCCATGAGAACCTAGTTCTTTTTGAATTTGAGCACACACATCATCAAAACTTGGGAGCTTGTCGGACCTTAAGATGTGCTTGATAAGATCATTGTAGGATGGGCTCACGGTAAGGAGAAGACCGAATACATTATCTTGCTCTCTTCTTTCACTAAGAGCATCCGGATTCATGGTGAATGGACGGAGCGTCTCCAACTCGGCTCTAAGTGCTTGATATTTCTCGAGATGCTCTGTAAAATCCCCATCTCCTTGGCTAAGCTCGTTGAGAGCTTTCTTTACTTCAAACACACGGGTTAGGTTTGAAATATTCCCGTAGACTTTCTTGAGGGTCTCCCAAAGTTTATTTGCGGTTTCGCAATATGAGTAGGCAACAAGGATTGGAGTATCAATTCCATTTTGAAGAATGACCAACACGGATTGATCTTCTTGAAACCATTTGGCCTCCTTTTCTATCTTTTCTTCATCGTCTTCTTCTTCATCGGATGAGTCCGCCTTGGGCTCTTTTGGCACGAGGCTAAGATCGATGTGGCTCCATAGACCGCGTCCACATAGAGCCGTTTTAGTGGTTCTTGACCACAAAAGGTAATTTTCTCTTTTGAGAATAATCGTAAGGACAAGTGCTTTGCTTGATCCACCATTTTCCATTTTTGGAATTCTTTTAGAAATGAACAGAGATTACTCACGAATGAGAATCAAAAGAAATAAGACTCTTTAAGAGATTTTCACTTTTGAATTTTCGAATAACCGGGGAAAGTATGTAACCGAGAGAATAGATTTTCCCGAGAGAAATAGAATCGATTATATGAACTGAGAATTAAGAATCATAGGATCATTGCTCTGATACCATGTTAGAATTTGTGGAATAAGACTTAGAGATTTAGGAGAATTAGAGATTTAGAGAGAATGAGAGATTTAGGAGAGTATGAACTTGATAATAAAATTATTCAAGATAATTATTACAACTGATCAGAACATGTTTTAAATAGAAGGAAAAAGAGAAATATGACCGTTTTAATTCAAACGGTCAAGAGGCGTGCAAGCTAGAGGCGTGGAGGAGGCTTCTCGGAATCGTGGGACTATGTCGGACCGATCCGGAACTCGAGGACCACGCGGGAAGGCTCGGTCTTGTGCGGATCAGTACGGGTCAACGCGGGACAGAAAGTCAACGCTCGTCTACACGTACAGATCTCGGCCACACTCGACCCTTGCCTTGGTGATGCACGTACTGATCTCGATCATAACTCGAGATCAGTACGCGACCCGTACCCGGTTGAGGATCCGCGCATTTATCTGTTTACCCGGTACCGCGACCCGACTTCTCGTCTCGATGTTGTACGTTCCGCGGATCACTTCTTTCGGTGCCAGTCAATCCGCGGGTAGCTTCCCTCGATGCCAGGCATGGAGTAATCCGCGGGTAAGTCTTCTCGATGTTCGACTGTCCCTCGGTTCCATTCTCTCGATGCCAGACCGACCCGCGGTTGGTTTCCTCGATGCCAAACCTTCCCGCGAGTCCAATACACATTTTCTCCATTTTTTCCCTTTAGTGATTTTATTATGACTTTTATTTATTCATGGTCAATAGATAGCGCAAACCAAATAAAGATTTCAACTAATAAGAAGGAGAATGAGAATTATTTACCAGAAAACTAGCTTCCATCGACATTGAAGCGCTCACCATTGCTCTCTCCGCGGGTAAAGTAGAGAGAATGGTTAAAGGAAAGAAAAGAATAACAATACGGAGAGAGGACGCATTAGGGGTGGGCATTCGGGTTCGGATCAGGTATTTTAGATTTTTGGGTATTTCGGTTTAGTGATATAGGGGATGATTGGTTGGGCTTTAATTTAGTCTACATCTTTGTTTTAAAAAAAAAATTACCTCGGTTAGAAAACTTCGGGTCGGGTTCGGTTCGGTTTTGGATAGGTTTGGACCGGGTTCGGATTATCCATAATACTTAAAAATTGTCAAAAATATTTAAAAACTACTCCAATAGTTTATAATTACCTCGTTTTCTTTTTCATTTGGTTCAATTTAATTATTTGGTATTCGAATTATCCAAAAATACTCTAAACAAAATAACAAAAAAATGTAATATTACAAATAATAACATAAATTGATTATTTTTACCGAAATGTATATACAATATCCGAATTGATAAAAAACAAAGAAAAAATTATAAAAATTACATAAACTATATGAACACACCCGACATTAACTCTATATATATTTAGGTTTGTTTATGTTTTGTATATTTTGGGTGCCTGTTCGGTTATCGGTTTGGTTCGGGTTCGGGTTCGGTTTCGGATTTTCGGTTTTAAGTATGGAAGATCGGTTTGGATATTTTAAAAAAATCGATTCGGATTTGGTTCGGGTAATTTCGGTCAGGTTCGGTTCGGTTTTATTGTTTGGGTTGTAAATTTGAAAAGAAAGCTACATCATAATTGGTAAAAATTAGAAACAATACTTTAGTTTTAGGAAGAAAGCTACAACATATTGGTAAAGATTTGGAAATTTTTTTTTAAAACAACTGTAAACCGGCTGTAGACTAAATTAAAGCTCAAGCAATCATCCCAATATTAAAATAAATAAAATAAAAAGCAGATTTTTGAGCCGTTCGAAACGGATGCGTGTCTTTGATTTAGATTTTTGGTAAGTTAGCAGACTTAGGGCATGTTCAATGGTGACATTTTGGGATCTTATGGGGTGTTCTTATAATATAAAATTATTAAAATGGTTGTAGAAGGAAGAAAGAGAGTGGAGTATATTGAGTGTGTGTTTAAATATAAAATTAATAAAAGTTGAGTAAAAAGAAGAGAAAGTGTTTAAAAAGGAAAGAGATGATCTAATATTAGATATTTTGGAGAGTGTTTAAAAGGAAAAAATAGTGTTTAAATATAAAATTAATAAAAGTTGAGTAAAAGGATGAAAGAGAAGATATAAAATTGATTAAAAGGAAAAGAAAATGTGTGTTTTAATAATTTTATATTATGAGAATACCATATAAGATCCCGTGAAATCTGCATTGAACATTGCCTTATAAATCAATCCCTTTCATTTTGGAAATTAGTCTTTAGCTGTTACAAAAAGAATACTAATATTAATATTTTTGGTAAGTTAGCAGACACTTGTTTCACCATGGTGGGACACGACGGTCAATCTCAGTCACAGACATGTCAACCTGCAATGACACATTCAAACAGTTCAATACGTATTTGTCAACTTTAAAAGAAGTGCTTCTACAGAGCATAACAATACTAACCCGATTTACCAAAATTCTACCAAAATTCTAACTAGAATGCGAGCTTGATCACAAAAACGGTAAATTTATCGTAAATGTATCGGATTATACACTTCCAATAACCCAATTGCCAAAAATTCAAAAGAAATGACCACGAAAACTACACAATGAATGTTCGAAATCATCACAAGCTTTACCATATATCCAAATTGCAGAATTCATAGCAGCGACTAAACATCGACTCATCAAATGGACTAGTTCATCAACAAGGCACCTTCAGTGAAATTCTATAAACAAGGGAATGTGAATTTTTTTTTTACCTTCTGGTCCATGTATTTGAGAAGCTCGACAGGGACGTCGTGGTATTTATCGTACACAGGACCAACCACAGTCTTGACCGCTCCTTCGACGGATTCAACACCTGATTTCAAAGGACCAGACTTGTCCTTTGCCTTTGCGTAAATGAGAGCAAAGCGTAGCACAGCTTCAACAGCAGCTGCTTGCACGAATTCCAGGTACTTCAACCTCTCTTTCTCCTCCTTTGTCTACAAAAAAATTCACGAATTGGAAAAAAACATATAAATCATCCAACAAAATTCCTTATCTTTATATGAACAACGATCTATACAACAAATTGCCTCTCAAATATGAAATTCCAATCAATAGCTCAATGATTAGCGAATTGAATTACAAATTCGATCCAGATTTAACCGAAAGGACTTCAAAATCAATATCAGAGAAGCGTAAAATCAAGATTTGAGTCGAAATTCGATAAGAAATTAGAGAAATCTCTCGATGCTATAAAGGGATTCAGATTCTTCACTTACCATATCCAATTTCGGCTGGTTGATATCAGTTTGGGCCATGATCGCTCTCGGTTAATCGATGAAAAAGGCGTTCTCGTTTTGAAGAAGACGAAAATTTTCTGGAGAGAATTTCGATTTCAAATTTATTTTGACGAAGAAAACGAAGTGATGGTGATGGGGAATTGACGTAACCTAGGCTTGTTTATATAGAACGATGATATGGCACGTGTGAATGTGGTGAATTAAGCGTGCAAGCGTGTGATCTGATTGGGTCGGTTTGGAGCGTGTCTTTTTTTTCTTGTTTTCGTAACCATCCATATTCTATGGGCCGTTGACACCGTGTGGGCTAAGTAAAGTATGTAGCTAAGAAAAGGAAATGAAAATATTAGTATTTTTTGTTTCAGGGAACATCTAAAAAAAGTCTATATTTTATTCACCAAAAAAAAAGGCATCCGTTCCTAGTCGAGAAAACGTCTCAAAACACTAGCGAAAACTGAATTCATTGAATTTCCGTTTCAATTAATTTTAATTCGGAAAATAGGTTAATTACCTAGTAACCCTAGCGAAAACTTAAAAATTACCTTCTCTACCTGGGTTTTATCCGCCCGATCCGCCCAACCCGATTGACGACCCGACTGAATCAAATCCCTAATTCCTCTCCCGGCGATTTCGCTAAATCAAAACTGTTAATCCTCCTCTCCGATTTCAGCAAACCGTTACTCCTCTAAATTTCGAATTTCGTTCTCTCTCTCAGTTTCGATTTTCGTTCTCTCTCGATCAATGCCTCGACACCGAAAGAAATCCTTTGTGAGAAGGTCGGAAGTTGGTCTTCCGAAAATTGGTGAGAGGAATCAAGAAGGAGAGGCTGTTGTTCGGGAAACAGGTTTTCCGGATGTTCAAAAGGAGATCTCTGTTGAAAAGACGAATCAAGAAGGAGAGGAAGAAGCAAGGGAAGCTGTTGTTCGGGAAGTTGAAAACAGGAATGAAGAAGAAAGGGTTCACTCTCATCCGTAGTTGAGAGTGAAGAAGAAAAAGAAGACGACGACGAGACTCCTTTGGTGAATATTAGAGACAATCTCAACAAAAAGAAGATGGGCAGAAAGAGGAAGGGAGGAGTAGCCCACAAAAGAGACATGAGTCCGAAGAAGATAACGGGAGATGAGAGGGATCCCGCTCCTACTCCGGTTGAGGAGGTGCGGAAGAAGAAGAAGAGTGAGAAGAAGAAGAGTCAGAAGAAGAAGAAGAGAATGGGAGATGATAGAGTGGAGTCTCCGGCTCCTCCTCCTCCGGTTGTGGAGAATGAAGAAGAAGAAGATAATGCAGAGGAGGGGGAGTCTCCGGCTACTCAGAGGGAGTCTCCGCCTGCTTCTGTATCTCCGCCTCCTCCTGCTCCGGTCTTCTTCAATAATCAAGAAGAAGATTTAGAAGATGAGTGGATGCCACCTCCTCCTCCTCCTCAGGCAGAGTCAATGGTAAGTATATATGTCTTGGTAAAACTGGTAGAATTAGGTAGAACTATGTCTTAACCTCTGTGTAAAACTGTTTGTGTTGGTGATGAGATTGGTGATATTTGGTAAAACTGTTTGTTGCAGGATGTCAATGATGAACCAACAGCAGGAAAACCTCAGGGTATGTACTTCCCATCGTCGGAGTATAACAAAAAGATAAAGATATCGGCGAAGTGTCATATAGAGGAAGTTTTGACAACGTTGAATGAGTTGGAGCATCCTTTGACCGATGATGAGTGGGACTGGTTTAAGAACCATCCACAGTTCAAACACGTTTTCCACATGCCGAGGGAGAAAAACCACAAGGCTGCGGGCATGTGGTTGCTTTTTCTTCGAACCGCTAAGATTGAAAAGAAAAAGGAGGTTTGGTTTGTTGTGAATGGGGTTCCCATCCGGTACAACATTAAGGAGCATGCGTGGATATCGGGTTTTGATTGTCGAAACTATCCACTTGGTTTTGACAAAATTGGAAGTAAGAGTTTTGTGAATAAATATTTTAAAGAAAAGGTGATTAGACGGGAAGATGTGAGAGAAAGGTTGAAGCAAATGGTACGAAGGGGACGGTCTCAGGATAGGCTGAAGATAGCAGTTCTCTATTTCTTATCCAGCGTAGTTGTAGCACCTATAAAGGCTGGAGAGAAAGCTACAGACGTTGATGACTTATTTCTACGTGTTGTGAGTGATCTTAGCATTTGCGAGTCGTTTCCTTGGGAAGATATTCCTTTGATCGCATGCTGGTATCGATCGCAAAAACGATGAGTCATTTTGACGGGTTTGTGCAAAAAGAGAATGCAGTATGGGGGATCTCGGGCTTCTGTCTGCCTATTGAGGTAAATAAAATGTAAATGAGTTATTGGAGACATCATCATCATCACCATCATCACCATCATCAACCTCCATCTCTACTTGTTTTCCTTGTTCTTTTTCTACGTGGAGAGTAATGGCATTAGCTCCGATTTCATCATTAGTTGCCTTCTCATAGTTCATACCAAAAGAACTTTTGCCCGCTCTCGACTGTTGCTCGCGCAGTCCTGAAGTAGTGATGACCTCCACAAACAAAATGCATCTACGGTTCTCGTTATCAATGGACGTTAGATAAACATACATATCCTCATCAACACAAATAGCCTGCTCTTCCTCACATCGAACTAGAAGTGGAATGTAACTAAATTGCAATTTAACCTCACTTTCATCTAACGCAAGCTTCTTGTATATCCTAGCTTCTACCATCGACAAAGTTATCTCCTCCACTGAATTCCTCAACAATATGCTATACATGCGACCTTGGGATTTAAAATGTATGCTGACATTGTTGCTCATTGTTTCCTGCCAAAACAATACACAAAACTCATTCACTACAATCAGTTATACCAGTTTTACTAGTTTTACCCAGTTCTCTACTCAACATATCGGGTTCTAATCTACAATTCATTACAATTCAACCACTGATATCCATTTCTTACCACTCTGAAGTCCTAATCGACCCACAAACCATGGTCGAACACCCAATGTGCGTATACCAAAAGAGTCTCATACCAACATAATGTGCATAATCAAATCAAATCCAATTCAATTCCTCAATTTACAATTCTAAAACTAAATCAATTGAAGAACGGACCTGCCAGATCCACGGAGGCAAAGAAACAGCGGCGGTTGAATTGACAGAGCTCGACGGCGGCGAAGGCGGCGGAAACCAGATTTTCCGGCGAGACAATTAGCTGCAGAAGGAAACTCAATAACAGACCTGGAACTTCAACGACAGCTCAATGCAGATCCGAGGAGGCAAACAAATGGCGGCGATTGACTTGAGAGAGCTCGACGGCGGCAGAAACCTTGTTTTCCGGCTTGATTCCGACTTCCCTCTCCTCTCTCTCGTGGATCGTGGAATCGTGGAACACGATTTCTTTTTCTTTTGTTTTAATTTTTTCAGTTTTTTTTAATAGATGAAAGGGCATTTTCGTCTTCACACAAATGTTTGATTAAAAGTGGGTATGAAGATTAGAAGTGGGTATAGGAGATTATATGAAGAGGAAAGTGAACTTTCTCCATCCTAGTCGTTGTTACAGAAAGATGATACAATTTAGATGATTAAAAAATAGAATATAATACAATTAACCGAATCATCCTATCCATCTTAAAAAGAAAGACACGAATTTTAAATCGGCTTCGAGTTCTTTGTTCGCGTTGGTCATTGCTTGCATGCAGATTACATATGAATTTGATATGGTCTTTGTTGTTATCAATGGTTTTCTGACATGAAGAAAGATAAATGTTTGGGGAGATGTTAGGAATCATTGATAAACGACTTACCCATTTTCCTTATCAGAGGTGCCAAGGCTAATTCAAGGAAGAGATTTACTTCGGTCTGCCAAAACCTAATTTTAATTTGAGAAAGAGATTGTTGGGAATGTCTTGTTAAAAGGGAAACAATGAGCCTCGATTTATATATACACACGATTAGTCGTTAAAATTTTCAAAAAATTATTTGAGAGATGTTGAGGAAGAGATCGTGGCTTCGTGGGGGAAGAGGTTTGGTTTAGACGTTGAGAAGATTTTGTAGGAAACTGTATTTTTTTCAAATCTTGGATAAACCACGATCCAGTTAAAAAAGAAATTGTATTCTTAAAAGAAAAACAGAGGACACATGTCATTCCCAAAATTGTCAAGTGACTTCTCCTTTAGTAAATAAAAGATCAATAGATAGCGCAAACCAAATAAAGATTTCAACTAATAAGAAGGAGAATGAGAATTATTTACCAGAAAACTAGCTTCCATCGACACTGAAGCGCTCACCATTGCTCTCTCCGCGGGTAAAGTAGAGAGAATGGTTAAAGGAAAAAAAAGAATAACAATACGGAGGGAGGACGCATTAGGGGTGGGCATTCGGGTTCGGATCAGGTATTTTAGATTTTTGGGTATTTCGGTTTAGTGATATAGGAGATGATTGGTTGAGCTTTAATTTAGTCTGCATCTTTGTTTTAAAAAAAAATTACCTCGGTTAGAAAACTTCGGGTCGGGTTCGGTTCGGTTTTGGATAGGTTCGGATCGGGTTCGCATTATCCATAATACTAAAAAATTGTCAAAAATATTTAAAAAATACTCCAATAGTTTATAATTACCTCGTTTTCTTTTTCATTTGGTTCAATTTAATTATTTGGTATTCGAATTATCCAAAAATACTCAAAACAAAATAACAAAAAATGTAATATTACAAATAATAACATAAATTGATTATTTTTACCAAAATGTATATACCATATACGAATTGATAAAAAACAAAGAAAAAATTATAAAAATTACATAAACTATATGAACACACCCGACATTAACTCTATATATATTTAGGTTTGTTTATGTTTTGTATATTTTGGGTGCCCGTTCGGTTATCGGTTTGGTTCGGATTCGGGTTCGGTTTCGGATTTTCGGTTTTAAGTATGGAAGATCGGTTTGGATATTTTAAAAAATCGATTCGGATTTGGTTCGGGTAATTTTGGTCAGGTTCGGTTCGGTTTTATTGTTTGGGTTGTAAATTTGAAAAGAAAGCTACATCATGATTAGTAAAAATTAGAAACAATACTTTAGTTTTAGGAAGAAAGCTAAAACATATTGGTAAAGATTTTGTAATTTTTTTAAAAAACAAGGCTGTAAACCGGCTGTAGACTAAATTAAAGGCCAAGCAATTATCCCAATATTAAAATAAATAAAATAAAAGGCAGATTTTTGAGCCGTGCCCGTGCGTGTCCTTTTTTTTTTCTTTCTACAGATTCGTCAGCATTAGGCCTGGGCGTTCGGGTACCCGATCGGGTTCGGGTCGGGTGGAAAAAATTTTCGGGTATTTCGGTAAAGAGGTCTAGAACCCGATCGGGTATTATATATATTCGGGTTCGGTTCGGTTCGGGTTCGGGTATTTCGGATATACCCGAAATACCCGAAATATGTTTTTTTTTTTTTCGAAACCCGAAATAGCACCGTAATAAAAAAACAAACTTAAAAATAAACATATGAAGGCACAACCCAATAACCAATGAAGGATTGACGACTGTGTAAACCAGCTCCGTTACCGTCGTTAAAGTAATTCTTTTGGAGGTATATAAGAGCAAGACAAGGCAAGTTGTTAATTTATAGCTACTTAAGTATTAGGTCCGTAAATATGAATAATGATAAATATCTTACCTTATTAGAAATTTAAATGAAGATTTTGTTAAATTTCAAGTTTTACTCATAAACTTGCACAACTTCAAATTGGGACTGTAGGTAATTCCCACGAATCAAAACGTAAGTTATGCAGCGAAAGTTATGGGCCTTAAATTGGGTCAAGATGGGCTGCCCAGCTATGAAAGCATCTTTGGACCAACCTAGGCATGAGCGTTCGGGTACCCGATCGGGTTCGGGTCGGGTGGAAAAAATTTTCGGGTATTTCGGTAAAGAGGTCTAGAACCCGATCGGGTATTATATATATTCGGGTTCGGTTCGGTTCGGGTATTTTGGTTCGGGTTCGGGTTCGGTTAAAATGCCCACCCCTAGTGAGCATAATAGCAGAATAAACGGATGTGGTGTGTTTCCTTAATTTTAATTTTTTTTTGGTGTATTTTTTTTTGGTGTATTTTAATTTTAATTTTCTTTTGGTGTGTTTCCTTAATTTCTACAGATTCGTCAGCATAATAGCAGAACGCCTCATAGTGTGATGAACCATTTCTTCCACTTTTTCTTACATTTCTGCCTTTCGCATTTACAGGAAGTTTCTTTCGCAGAGAAAGTCTCGTTCAGAGGGGTAATGGCGTCCGTCTCGATTAAAGCTCTGGTAAAATTTTCTCCTTCTCCTGTTCAATAGTTGAGATCTCACTTTGGTTTTCACATTTGCAACACCCCAAGCCCTCGTGACTGGAATCATTTTGTTTTGGATGATTTCTCCTTTCCCCCTAGTCCTGAGACTCTGGGCTGTCAATTGAATTGAAATTTGCGATTTATGAGAATGATTGTTTTCGTCTTCTGAGATTTGATTTATCAGTTTCCTATCGAACGAATGTAATCTATAAAAATTAGCCCAAATTTAAGCATAAAGGTATCCCAATTTGCTCTAAAGTTCACCAACATCACTTCAGTCATTTAGTTAATAATTGCTTCTCTCTAATATTGATCGAAGTTGTAGCCTGCTTCTTTGTCTAGCTCACTTTTACAGGTTTTTCTATACTTGATAAATGAACAGTTCATTCATAAGTCATAACAGCTGCAAACCATTTGTTCAACCCTGTTTTCCATTCGGATTTGGGCGTTTGTCGGATTTTTGGTTTACGGATAAATTATGGGTGTTTTGGTATGGTTTTTTGGTTTGGATTTGGATCTTAGTCAAATATATTCTCTCTGTTTTATCTTAAGGTTATTTGGTTGCATAGTTCAATTCGTAACCCAGCATTCATATACTTAGGTGATTTGGTTGCATAGTACAATCTTAGATAGGTTTTTTTTTCTTCTTTTTTGTTTGATTGAATTGATTTTTCAGATATAAGAATGGTGGATCCATTTAAACCATTTTAGCATATGGTTTGGCTTTTGAATTCATTATTTTAGCTTAGTTCGGATTAGGTCGGTTTATCCGGATTGACGCTCCTAATTTGTTGGATTACAGTCAGTCAATCTATTTTGAGATTTATTGTTTTGATTTCGGAGCAAAGAAGAAAGTAGGAGTGAGGTAACTATAGCATCAGTGATAGTGTAACTGTGAGTAACCTCACAAGTGGCTGCTAGGTCTGTGATTTGAAAGGAGATAAGTTCTGTGTATGGTGCTTCTACAGTTTCAGAGATATTGTTTGGGTTGAGTTCTGTGATTAGTGTATGAGTCAGGTCAGTATACAGACAATTGAGTTATGGTACATTCCCAAATTGCTGGCAGCGCCAGTTGATTCTGGCGAATAGTTTGCATCTATAACCTTTACGTTATCAAGATACCAACTGCTATTACTTATTAATGTTGAAGTTTTTAATCCATTTTTCTTGGAAAATAACAATTTGTTGGGCTTGCAAATCATTCTTTTTAAACAAAATCATCTCTCTTGTGCATTTTACCTACCATCATATGTTTTCTTTTCTTTCTTTCATCAGGGAAAAAACATCAAGGAGAAAGATGCAGCAACAACCTATACCACTGGACTACCAGGTTGGTTTGGCTTCTGGTCCAGAAGCTCCCCAGTCGAAGCAGGTCCAAGTGAAAGTTCGTCGGGCAATGGCGAGAACAACATCCAGACAGATGCATTCGACAATGGAGATATCCCACCACCGCCAGGGCACGGCGGGAACAACGTCCAGATTGACGAAGGCCCACCGCCAAAAATTGGAGATGTTATCAGTCCGAGGAGATAGCATCTCAAAAGACTGATTGATTGTGGTATATATTTTTAGCTTGATTGAATGTTTGAATCTTGAATATTGTATATGGATTTTATATCAACTTGTGGAAGCTTTTAGTAAAATCTTAAGCAAATATCTTTAGCTTGATTGAATGTGGTATATTTTTACGTATTTTTTCTTTACAAAAAAGGTTGGTGGAGATTCTCATCATCAACACACACGATATATCTTATTTATCTTTCTCAAAAAAAAATATATATATATATATATATATATACCTTATTTACAACAAAAAACCGTTGTTAATTAAACTCCAAATTAAAAACATATCTCAACACCATGTTTGTAACGGGAAAGAGATGCAGAGATTATTTTATTTGTTGTCCATGTTCCTTCACGTATGCAGGGCCGGCCTTGCGGGCAAAGCTTATGCTTGCGGCCCTCATATCGATCTTCATATTTGTTATGAAAAATCAACCCTCAAATCCCAAAAGTTTCATTATCTTAGTGGTGAAATCGACCTACTTTTTGTTATTAGCTTGTGGTCCATTGAAACTCAGGGCCGGCCCTGCATGTATGTCTCCTCTATTCTTTCCTTTCCATCATCCTTTGGATCTTTCCATGCTCCTTCACGTTAGTCACGTCTTACTCTCTAATTAAATTAGATGTTACTCTTTCTGTTACTTTATGACTCTGTTATCTCATCTTTTTGTTGACATGACATCCATATCTATTGAGTTTCCAAATTTATCAATCTCTCTTCTTTCAAGAACATTTGTAACAAATTACCTTCAAATAACTACGGAATTGCTACAATAAGATAACTTCATTAATAAGTTGCAAAATTGTATCGATTTGTAGCTAATTTTTGCAACAAATTATTTACAAATTTACAAAGACCAAACTAAAGCAAAATGTTACGAATATTATACTCCTTCGTCAACACATTTGATATGGTTCTTTAGAGAGTTATATTTTTTTCAACTTATTATAAGCTCAATTGACGTGAACCTGTTAGCTCTCTTTTGAATACCACCAAAGATCCTCGCCATACCGAAATCTTAAATCGTTGAATTCATCTAACAACACATTGCTTGAGTTTCATATACACTTTTCAAAATGGAAAGTGAAAGTGATAATGTGGAGGAAATTAATGTACAGGTCAATAGAAGAGTAAAATCATTGGGTCCAAAACATGCTACATGTCTCCTTTTTCAACCTGTCTAATTTTCACAATTCCGATTGCAACAATGAAATCATGAAGATGAAATGGCTACTTCTTTGTACCACGCTTTCTCTGGATAACTGAAATCATGCTGACATACGACCAACTTAAAAAAGAGAGAGACACGCAATAGAATAGCCTTAAACGCAAAGAGATTTTACTAAATTGTAAGAGTGTTACAAAACCAGAAGCATCTAAAAGCAAGATAACTAAAATGAAACAAAAAGGTGAGAGCATAGCCAAACTTGCAAATATTGTCTCTTATGAACAATGGCTTGGAAAAAAAAAGACCAGAGAAGAATGAAGAGAGAAGAATGAAGAGAGAAGAAGAAGAAAAAAAAATACATGCCTCGCCATGAACGTGAGAGCTCTTCTTTGCTATCCGAATCTTCACTTTCTGTACAATTCAAACCCTCCACCTGAAACCCCTTTTCGCAATCGCCAGAATTTTAAATCGGCTTCGAGTTCTTTGTTCGCGTTGGTCATTGCTTGCATGCAGATTACATATGAATTTGATATGGTCTTTGTTGTTATCAATGGTTTTCTGATATGAAGAAAGATAAATGTTTGGGGAGATGTTAGGAATCATTGATAAACGACTTATCCATTTTCCTTATCAGAGGTGCCAAGGCTAATTCAAGGAAGAGATTTACTTCGGTCTGCCAAAACCTAATTTTAATTTGAGAAAGAGATTGTTGGGAATGTCTTGTTAAAAGGGAAACAATGAGCCTCGATTTATATATACACACGATTAGTCGTTAAAATTTTCAAAATATTATTTGAGAGAGGTTGAGGAAGAGATCGTGGCTTCGTGGGGGAAGAGGTTTGGTTTAGACGTTGAGAAGATTTTGTATGAAACTTTATTTTTTTCAAATCTTGGATAAACCACGATCCAGTTAAAAAAGAAATTGTATTCTTAAAAAAAAAGAAAAATGATTCTTAGCTACACGAAGTATTGGCTAATATGTAGCAAACCATCCGAAGTATAGAAATGTCTTCAAAACTACACAAACTATTATGTAATACATGGTGACATACACCAAGTATATGTAAACATGTTAAAAACTACAAATCGGTGCTTTTTGAAAAATATTATCAATTTAGGGATCAATCTGTAATTAATTTCATACAAAATAAATACTTAAAATAGAAAAAAAATTTTTAAAAAATTTTAATAAATTGAAACAGCAAATACAATTACAAAAGTTTAACAAAAAATAATAATGAAAATTTTCAATTAAAAACTAAATTATAGTTTCAGTTTTAAAATATATTAAAATATTTTTTGTTAAATTCAAAAATTATGAAAAATTTGTAACTTCAAAATTTTCTTAGTTTCTAAAAAGTAATTGTAAATGTAAGGTATATAGGGATCTAAATATATGTATTTTAAAAAAAATTAAATTTATCAAATAAAAGTTTTTTAAATGTTGGTCGACAAATATATTTAAAATAGGGCAATTACAATTATGCCACACATGGCAAAAAGTTAATCAAATATGCTACTGTTCACAAATCATTACGAGCGTGCCACTGTTCACTGACTTAATGAAAAGAAAAAAAATTCACTTTCTCTCTCATCTCTCATCTCTCTCACGCCCAGATCCAAATCGTTAATGGCGGATTGATTTCACTGCTTTTAGCATTTCGTATTCATCGATCTGTGTAGATTCCTCGTTAATGGTAGATCGATTACATTTCTCAGATCGAAACGAGGATTTGAATTCATTCGATTGAGTTTCTGGATCCGATATTTGTATGATTCCATAGCTAGATCTAGGAAGAAGAAGAAGAAGACGACGACGACGAAGAAGAAGACGAAGAAGGAAGAAGAAGAACAGGTTTCATCCATGAATTTTGTTTTTTAAAATTCGATTTTGGTTACAAATTTGAGTTTTTGATTGGATTTTGGTTACAAATCTAAGCTTTTTATTCGATTTGGGTTACAAATTTGAGCTTTTGATTCGATTTTTGTTCAGATCTAGGTTTTTGTGATTTTTTTGTCAGATCTGGGTTTTGGTGATTTTCTGGGTCAGATCTGGGTTTTGGATATTTTTAGGGTTTTCCCGTTTTATAAGGTTTTTAAACAGTTTTATAAGACTTTTTTACATATCCTTAAAAACTAAACAGTTTAATAATTTATAAGGTTTTTGTAAAGTTTTATAAGGTTTTTAAAAGGTTTATAAGGTTTTAAAAGGTTTATAAGGTTTTTATAAGGCTTTATAAAACTGTAAAAAAACCTTATAAAACTGTTTAAAAACCTTATAAAACTTTACAAAAACCTTATAAAACCTTACAAAAACCTTATAAACAGTTTTACACGGTTTTACACGGTTTTTAAATAGTTTTATAAGGTTTTTTTAACAGTTTTACTAAACCTTTTAAAAACTTTATAATTTTTTTTAACAGTTTTATAAGATTTTTTTACAGTTTTATAAAGTAAAGGCAAAACCCTATCCAAACTCGAAAATTTACAGTCGTTTGTGTTTGAATTTGCTTTGAAACTTCTTCTTCTTCTTCTTCTTCTTCTTCTTCTTCTTCTTCTTCTTCTTCTTCTTCTTCTTCTTCTTCTTCTTCTTCTTCTTCTTCTTCTTCTTCTTCTTCTTCTTCTTCTTCTTCTTCTTCTTCTTCTTCTTCTTCTTCTTCTTCTTCTTCTTCTTCTTCTTCTTCTTAACAACACCTTCTCAAATCGCGACAAAGATCAGAGATAGTGAAATTAGAGATGACGAGAATCGAATTCAGTGATAGAAAAAACGAAATTTGGATGAGAAAAAAAAATGGATCTGGGAGATGAGCGTGAGAGAGATGAGAGAGAAAAATAGATCTGTTTTTTTTTTCATTTAAGTGAACAGTGGCACGCTGGTAATTATTTTCAAACAGTGGCATAATTGAAAAGTGGCATGGGAAGAGTGGCATAACTCAAAATTTCTCATTTAAAATTCTGTTGAATAAATTTCAACAGTTTAGAATAAAACACATAAATGACATATATTACACTTTTGTATGAGAATTGTTTTTGTAACATTGGGTCACCTTTGAGCATATACGAGTCTAATTACAAAAATTCTCATACAAAAGTGTAATATATGTCATTTATGTGTTTATTCTAAACTATTGAAATTTAGAAACTAAGAAATTTTTGAAGTTACAAATTTTTAAAATTTGTGAATTTAAAACTGAAAATATAATTTAGTTTTTAATCAAAAAATTTCATTATTATTTTTTCTTAAACTTTTGTAATTGTATTTGGTGTTTCAATTTATTTAAATTTATTTTTTTTAAATTTTTTCTATTTTAAGTATTTATTTTGTATGAAAGTAATTACAGATTGATCCCTAAATTGATAATATTTTTCAAAAAGCACCAATTTGTAGTTTTTAACATGTTTACATATACTTGGTGTATGTCACCATGTATTACATAATAGTTTGTGTAGCTTTGAAGACATTTCTATACTTCGGATGGTTTGCAACATATTAGCCAATACTTCGTGTAGCTAAGAATCATTTTTCCTAAAAAAAAAACAGAGGACACATGTCATTCCCAAAATTGTCAAGTGACTTCTGCTTTTGTAAATAAAAGATCAACAGATAGCGCAAACCAAATAAAGATTTCAACTAATAAGAAGGAGAATGAGAATTATTTACCAGAAAACTAGCTTCCATCGACACTGAAGCGCTCACCATTCCTCTCTCCGCGGGTAAAGTAGAGAGAATGGTTAAAGGAAAGAAAAGAATAACAATACGGAGAGAGGACGCATTAGGGGTGGGCATTCGGGTTTGGATCAGGTATTTTAGATTTTCGGGTATTTCGGTTTAGTGATATAGGGGATGATTGGTTGGGCTTTAATTTAGTCTACATCTTTGTTTTAAAAACAAATTACCTCGGTTAGAAAACTTCGGGTCGGGTTCGGTTCGGTTTTAGATAGGTTCGGATCGGGTTCAGATTATCCATAATACTAAAAAATTGTCAAAAATATTTAAAAACTACTCCAATAGTTTATAATTACCTCGTTTTCTTTTCATTTGGTTCAATTTAATTATTTGGTATTCGAATTATCCAAAAATACTCTAAACAAAATAACAAAAAAATGTAATATTACAAATAATAACATAAATTGATTATTTTTACCGAAATGTATATACAATATCCGAATTGATAAAAAACAAAGAAAAAATTATAAAAATTACATAAACTATATGAACACACCCGACAATAACTCTTTATGTTTTGTATATTTCGGGTGCCCGTTCGGTTATCGGTTTGGTTCGGGTTCGGGTTCGGATTTTCGGTTTTAAGTATGGAAGATCGGTTTGGATATTTTAAAAAATTGATTTGGATTTGGTTCGGGCAATTTCGGTCAGGTTCGGTTCGGTTTTATTGTTTGGGTTGTAAATTTGAAAAGAAAGCTACATCATGATTGGTAAAAATTAGAAACAATACTTTAGTTTTAGGAAGAAAGCTAAAACATATTGGTAAAGGTTTTGTAATTTTTTTAAAAAACAAGGCTGTAAACCGGCTGTAGACTAAATTAAAGCCCAAGCAATCATCCTAATATTAAAATAAATAAAATAAAAGGCAGATTTTTGAGCCGTGCCCGTGCGTGTCCTTTTTTTTTTTTTTCCTTTCTACAGATTCGTCAGCATAATAGTAGAATAAACGGATGTGGTGTGTTTCCTTAATTTTAATTTTTTTTTTGGTGTATTTTAATTTTAAGTTTAAATTTCTACAGATTCGTCAGCATAATTGCAGAACGCCTGATAAACTCATAGTGTGATGAACCATTTCTTCCACTTTTTCTTACATTTCTGCCTTTCGCATTTACAGGAAGTTTCTCTCGTAGAGAAAGTCTCGTTCAGAGGGGTAATGGCGTCCGTCTCGATAAAAGCTCTGGTAAAATTTTCTCCTTCTCCTGTTCAATAGTTAAGATCTCACTTTGGTTTTCACAATTGCAACACCCCAAGCCCTCGTGACTGGAATCATTTTGTTTTGGATGATTTCTCCTTTCCCCCTAGTCCTGAGACTCTGGGCTGTCAATTGAATTGAAATTTGCGATTTATCAGAATGATTAATTAAAATCCAAATTAAAAACATATCTCAACACCATGTTTGTAACAGAAAAGAGATGCAGAGATTATTTTATTTGTTGTCCATGTTCCTTCACGTATGCAGGGCCGGCCCTGAGGGCAAGCGGGCAAAGCCTATGCTTGCGGCCCTCATATCGATCGCCATATTTATTATGAAAAATCAACCCTCAAATCCCAAAAGTTTTATTAGCTTAGTGGTGAAATCGACCTATTTTTTGTTATTAGATTGTGGTCCATTGAAACTCAGGGCCGGCCCTGCATGTATGTCTCCTCTATTCTTTCCTTTCCATCATCCTTTGGATATTTCCATGCTCCCTCACGTTAGTCACATCTTACTCTCTAATAAAATTAGATGTTACTCTTTCTGTTACTTTATGACTCTGTTATCTCATCTTTTTGTTGACATGACATCCATATCTATTGAGTTTCCAAATTTATCAATCCCTCTTCTTTCAAGAACATTTGTAACAAATTACCTTCAAATAACTACGGAATTGCTACAATAAGATAACTTAATTGATAAGTTGCAAAATTTACATTTGTTTCGGTTCTCGTCTTCTCTCCAGTATATCATACAGTTGTCGATGCACACATCTATAACATGGTAGGGCAAACCAAGACCGGCAACAAGTTTTTGGACCTCGTAGTATGATCCGGGGGCCAGATTATCTTCTGGCAAAAGATCTTTCACGAACTCGGTGAATGCATCAACACATTCTTCGGACAAATTTTGATCAGTCTTTATGTTCATCATCCTAGTAGCAGACGATAACGGTGAATGACCACCCCAACAACCGTTGTATAGTGGTTGCTTTGCTGCGTCTAACATATCGAAAAACCTTCGAGATTCTAAATTAGGCTCTTCAACCCTATCACCCTCATACCCATCCGACTGCAAATTCTCTCTAAAATTATCTCTAACCATCGCAACCGTACTTACCCCAACACCTATTCCCGCTGTAGGTTCCCCTACGCTATCCGGAAAATAAGGTGTATTGCTACTAGTACTACCATATTCATAATTGGTTTCTCCATGTAAATACCAAACCTTATATCCCGGCCTAAAACCAAATCTATATAAGTGAGTCCAAACATTATGAACGGCAACACTAATTCTATTACAGCAATTGGAACAAGGACATTTGATTTCCTGACCTTTTTTGGATGCTTCTAGATTACTGGGTAAATTCATGAACTCGCATATTCCTTTAGCGTACTTGTTCCTTAATAAGTCCGAGCCCACATCCATCATTGGCTCGTCCATCCATGCCCGAAAATATGAACTCATCTTTATAATTTTGTTTGTTACTCGAAATTTTGTTATGATGGAATGACGAATTCTGCAAACTTATGTAGAACGGATTTCCGTCGGTAATCCGTCAATACCTCCGACATAACACCCCACCATTCCCATCTGCCACCGCAGACGATATGGTAGCCACTCAATATGTGCCGACATCGAACACAGTCGGAATTCCGTCGGATTTCCGTCAGTAATTCCAACGGTATTTGTCCGTCGGCAAAACGTTCGTACACGGCGACCAATCAAACTTTGCCGACATCGGAAAGTCCGAATTCCGTCGGTAGTCCGTCGGAATACCGTCGGAATATAACAACCATCGGTATTGTCTGACAGCATTCCAACGAAATGCTGACAGAGTGGGATTCCGTCAGAATTTTCCGACGGAATCGTTTTGGTCGGCAAAGCGTCGGAAATCCATCACAATTGGCCGACGGATTTCCGACGGAAAATCAAATTCTGTCGGAAATCAGCCTGTTTTCTTGTAGTGTTGGGTGATTTGGTTGCATTGTACAATTTGTAACCCAACATTCATATACTTGGGTGATTTGTTGCATAGTACAATCTTAGATAGGTTTTTTTCTTCTTTTTTGTTTTATTGAATTGATTTTTCAGATATAAGAAAGGTGAATCCATCCCTTTAAACCATTTTTCAGATGTTTATGTCACAATATTCACGTGCTTATTACTCAGCAACCAATATATAAACTTTAAACTTTTGATCCTCTTGATTTCTTACCCTTTGTTCATGTTGGTACTAATAAGCAGAGCAATTGTGGTCTTTCTTGATAGAAAATAAAGTATGGGGTCTCATTTGAGAGGATAAATAAGTATATGGGTGTCTTCCAGAAATTCTGGAAAGTAATAAACTAATAATTTCCATTAATATCCCACCAGGTAGCATGTAGCTCTATAATCGTTGTTCACCCATATCTCAAAAGCCTATAGGCATCTTGCATTCTTGCTATATACTCATCTTCAAAAAAAACCTCTGCTTGCTTAATGCTTATGTTAATGTCGCTTATAATCGTTTTTGTTTAAAAACTCTGCTTGCTTAGTGTGTATTATCTCAAGAATTCGTTTATTGACCAAGAAATTGTTATACGAGTTTTTCGTTAATTTTGTTCCAGGAACAATTAAAATACTATTATTATTATTATTTGATGGTCAATTCTATATTTAATTTAGTCAAATAGTTATTATATTCGGATGGTTATAGCGAGGGTTTCTTTGTTTTGTTTTTTGGTCGAAATAGCGACGGTTTCTTTAATATTTGAGAAATTGACAGCTATATACAATAAAAAAATTATAATTACACAATGTATGATATGTAAGTATGACAAAATTAACCCGAATGGCAGAAAAGGTAATTTTAAACACGTGACAATAATAACATATTCTTCGCATAGTACAGAACATAAGCAAAAAAAAATGTTTGCTATATAACTAGGCAAACTTGACCTACAAGCTAGTAACAAATCTTTACTCATACTAATTAATTTAATTTTGTCGATTTTTTTTCACAAATTGTAGATATAGTTCCTAAACAATAGGTAATTACACTTAAAACTTGAGACAATACTAGCCACATAATTACTAGAAGGAACCCGGATTTCAAACGTAGTAATTGCAATTAGATTATATTGAAGTCTCAAGTCTATATGGTTAAGGAGTTAGCCACGTCAGTTTTGGTTCACAAATGCCACATACACAGATTTGGTTTATCTCAACTCAAATTCACACGTGTGAAGGGTAAAAAAGAGACAATGACGTAAGCTTTTGTTACGGACTACATTAATGGATTTGATGACTATATTCTTAATTATTAATCTCATATTAGATATCTGGCAAATTCACCCTTAATATTATTTATCTTTTTTTTTTCTACAACATTATTTATTAAAAAAAAGATTTCATCATGCGTGTCATACTTTTATTTTGTTTCTTTTTATTATAGTCGATTATGTTAAGAGAATATAAAATATTTTTCATCTTTTATCAATATTATATATATATTAACATATATTATGTATATTGGGTAAAACGTATAAACATGTATATTTTCTTCATTTTAGCATCCACGAAAATCTGGTTTAGGAATCTGACCAGAAAATAAAAGCCTATAAACGAACCTTTGCGGAAACAGAAAACACATGATAAGAGGCTTATTTTTTTGTTAGTGAACAAGATACAAAGATTTAAGGAACACATTTCAGAGGTTTTAGGACTCTGTAAGAAAGAGACCACTTTTTTCTTATAAGAATGTAAATATCATTAGAATGAAATGTTGAGGTTTTACAAAAGAGCTTAAGCTAATTACTTGAGTTCTTGCCAAAAAAGAAATTAAAAAAACAAGTCAAACAATTTTTTTCCCTTTGAAAGAGACCCCTTTTACGTCCGTTGAAGAGAAACTTAGATGAATAGGCTGCGCAAAGTGTGTCATACCAAAGACGAATATTCAACAAAGTAAACGAGATAGTAGTGAGAGAAGCAAAGAAAACAATGAGGATGAAGCTCCAGTGAGGTTCTTGATCGCGGAGCAATATTATTGTCGCGATGAAGGCAATAACCATAGAGACGACTGAGAAAAACAATGCTAAAAGTCCCAACATTAGCTTTGTGGGTAAGGCCCTCCGAAAGTCTTTTTCTGCATACCGAGAAGTCAAGAGTGACAAAAAAATGGCAACAGCTGTCACCGATGAAAAGAGGGAAACTGAATCTGATAACATAAACACATCAAACCAAAACTTCTTTCTAAATCTCGGGTAGCCCGCTATATTATTTTGTTTTGTTTTTTCATCGTAGCCCGTTGAATCATCGTAGCTACCTGGCATAGCAAATGCTGCTCCAAAGACCACAGTTGCTATCAGTGTTGCTACAAGCATACATGCTGTCGCTGTTTCTTTCATCCATTTTTCTCCTTCTTTGCGTAAATCTTGGTGCTGATCTGTAAATAAATCATGTGCTGTGGTGCCATCCTTGTTTTTAGTTTCGATGTATGAACGAGGAACTATTTTTTCAACAGCCTGTGACATGTATTGATCGATGGTTTGTAAGGATATATGTACATATATATATAGAAATGGAGAAGATATTATCTTATAGGATTATAGCCATTGCAAAATTGTGTTTAGCACTTACCAAAAAAAAAAAAAAAAATTGTGTTTAGCATACCTTGAACCAAATGATCTCTCTTTGCATCTGAAGTGCTGCTCCTGATACAACCTGTAGCTTTCTTGGAGGTGGTAAACGTGCCACTATATGCAACAAGGTATCTCCTGATTTTTTTTCTACATAAGATGCCACCAAATTCTTTATTCCTCTGAGCTCCTTTATTATTTTGAATATGCTTTCATGACGATTAAAAGCAGCAATGTGAAATAAGCTTTGACTTTTTTCATTAGCTTTCCATATTATATCTGGGTAAGAACGAATAAGGATAACTAAAAACTCCACATTTCCCGATTCTGCAGCATCAAAGAGTAGCGTCGATGGTGGCCCTACAAAATCTGAAACATTTTCCGAAAGCACGACTGATTTCCATAACTTCTCTACAAGCTTATGAGCTAAGGTTTGCATTTTTGCTTCACCATAGAAAAATCCCTTAGAAACTATAGAAAATGAGAAAAAAAAAACGTGTTAGTTATGATCTCAATGCACATAGAGCATGAATATGTTTTCTTTCTACTTACTGTAAGGTGCTAATTTCTTGAACAAGTTTAGCTGTTTTTTACGGGAAATAGTAGTAGAAGGCTTGCGAGCCATCAAGTGCAATGCTGTCTCATTGTTACCATCTCGAGGAAGGGATAATAATTCTTCTTGTTTTTCTTCCAGTATCAACAGAGCTACATCTGCGAATATAACTGATTGAGAACAAATACCAACTAGATAGAACTGGAAGAAACAAAACAATAAGCTATGTAAGAAGTGGATTATATATTTACCGTAGATATCAGCTGCAATTATGGCGTGAAAGAGGTTTATCAACTTCATACCACGTATTTCTTTGAAATCTGTTTCTTCCTGAAGGTATCTAACCATTGCTTCATGACCGAACAAAGCGGCCACATGGATTGGAGTAATTTCCTTACTGCTGCCGAGAATATTCGTAAGCTTTTTCTCCTTTTTAACTAACATCTTAGCAATGTCAACGACTCCCATTGCGGCAGCAATATGTAAGGCTGTGTTGTTGTCTATGTTTTGCAGGACCAAGTCGTCTGGATTCATTTTTTCAAGTAGATTTCTCACAAAATCTTTGTGCTTTGCTGCAACAGCGACGTGAAGAGCAGTCTCCGATCCACTGTTGATATCTTTGCGGACAATATCACTTTGCTGATCGATTATAGTTTTGGCTGCTTTCCAGTCTCCAGCCAAAGCAGCTTGGTACAGTTCAATGCTTCTAGTAGACTGGAAGCTGTGCAGTGGAAGTGAGCTAGATGAATAGAAAGTATCATCTATAATATCCATTCTTGCATCTTCCGTGATTTCCGTAACTGTTTGAGATCCATTTGTTGCAACTTCAAGCTGATTGAGACCCGTGTTGTTCATTTTCCTTGGATCAAAAACTTTGAAAAGGAATATTAACAACACACGTTGATTGGTAGCTATTGACTTAACTTGACTGATAAATGTTAAAGCTAGGTGTTGTACTATTCGCATGTGAGGGAATTAACTTTTGTCTAAACTAATTTGAATTTTCTTACGTAATGTAATATATAAAATGTAGTCTTTTTGCCCATTTAATTAGTGTGATAGTCGAAGTTTCCTTCTAAACTTCTATGATTTGTACAAAACTTTCTTGTGAAGTTTTATAGAATAATCAATTAGTTACTAAGGGGGAGGGAGAGTCATATTTTGGAAGTATATAATATTGAGAATTTAAAACAAAAATGCAACCTTACTAGTATAATATAATGTTCAAAAAAGCGTTAGGCGCTAAGCGGGCAGTGACCCACAGCCTAGCGCCTAGAACGCATAATTGGAGCCTATGCGATTTTAGGCGGTCGAGACGGTTGTTTAGGCATTGTCTTAGGGCCTAGCTTTAACAATATAATGCATGTTATGATTTGTAACTTTTGGGTATTAGATACACGTGGTAAAATTTGTTAAATTCATGTTTTTAAAAAAGGTATATTGAAAGTTATCATATTGTAAAGGTTATAAAAATAAGAAACCCATTTTTATCAGAAAACAAATTATTTTGATTCAAAAAAAGGTCAGATATGATTTTAGAAGATAAATAAAAATAATTCAAACATAAACTTGAGATCTAACTCGTCAAGATTTTGGAAAAAAAAAATAGATGTATAAGTATTTACATGATAAAACAAAAAAAAAACAAAATTCAGTTATGAATTATAATTAATGGTTAGGCTTCTTTATCAATGGTTTCATATGACGTTCTGAATCTTATTTCATTTTTTACCTTTTAAACGATGATCTTTTTTTTTTACGCTTTTCACATTTGATTTTTTCACGGCTTATATAATATTAAAACTAAAATAAAACAAATAAAATTTTGAGAATCAAATAAACAAGATTATGAAAATAAAATTAGATATATGAGTAACAAAATAGTAAAAAGTATATGGTGGGCTTCAATCTATAGTTTCACATTAACATTCTCAATTTTTTTATTTTGTTACGAGTATATGCATATCCTAAATCTCTAGTTATTGATAACATATACCGTAGAAATCTTATTGTTACATCGAGTCACTAAAGTACCTCTCCAATCATTGATCAAACTTGTATAAATCTTAATTTTACTGCAGACGACAGAAGAAGAGAAAAAAACTCTCTAAGCGTACCTTAAATGTGTTGTGAGGTTGGGGAAGACAATAAACAGCTAAACAAATCTCGTGGAAGCAGGCTACTAGAATTGTAATCGCCCCATTGCTGGTTATAACCAACTCGGTTGATAAAAATAATTGAGGACGCAAGATGATTGAAAGCTTCATGAATCAGTTTCTTAATACAAACTGATAAAAACAAATTGAAATGATGCCTTGACTTACTCTTATTTTCTTATAAAAGAAAAACCAATTGGTCTCTTTTACATTAACCCAAGAAGATCAACTTGAGTCTCGCGAATCATACGCTAAAACAGAAGTTTTTTATTAGAAAAATACTTAAAAATACAGACTGACTTGTAACATCTATAAAATACATATATATTGCGTAGACATATATACAACTGATGAAACTTTCAACACCTTTCAAATTGATAGTCGTTGGCCACTAGAAAAGATGGGGGGGAGGGGGTCAATAAAAAATTTACGATATTCAGACCTGTTCGAATATCGGTTTTTCAGTTCGGTTTTTATAAAACTTAAATCAATTCTTTGGTTCAGTTTTGAAAAAAAAAATGATTTAAAAATACATTCAGTATATTTTGATTATTTCGAAAATCCGATTCGTCGTCGGTTGTTTAGGTTATTTTGGTTTTTGGGATTATTGATTATTTTAGTTGAACTCGGTTTGAAAAAATAAAAATAATTGTGAAAACCTATAGAAAAAACTGACCGGTTTGGGCTGCCGAACAGAAACCAAAAACATACTCGCAAAAGATATTGCTGATCGGTTTAGTGGCCAGAACCGAATGGAAGCAGAAATCCAAAAGTTTCGATTTGATCGGTCCATTTGCTCAAGTCTAAAAAAACCCAAGAAAATAAGCAAGTTCTTGATTGGTTTCCCTGCTTCCACGAACACCGCTTCAAACCGCATTGTATCGTTCCATCCCGATAGAAATCAAAAGCTATTTTCTGCAAGCGTTTGCGGTTACATGCAGTAGGGGATGGTTAAAAAAAGAAAAATTAATAATTGTAAACAACGTCAAAACCTACACAAAAGGAAAAACAATACCTTCTTCTATGAACAAACAATTCCTATATATATATATATATATATATATATATATATTTTTTTTTTGGTAAAAGATTCCTATATATTTTTATAGCAGTTCACCCTAAATTTTCTCAATTGAAGTCATGGCAACTGAAGAAACTCAAGACCCAAACGTAAGTGTTCAATGTTTTGTTATTGTTGTAACTTTTTCCTATTGTATAATTTTTCGATTGTTAATACAAAAACGTAAGTGATTAGAGTTTATGAGTAGATGTTTTCTCTTACAGTATTTATCAGTTTTAAATCTAGGGTTCGTGCTTCATATGTGATTATTTATGATTTTATTATTATTAATCATATTTAGATTATCATCTTTTTGTGACAATAATATTGGTAATTATTTCTTAAAACACTACTGCACCCGCTGCAAACCAGTTATAAAAATCCCGTAATGCTCCCGTTTCATACAGCTGTACCAATCGTATAAATCACTTAGTACGTTTGAAACCGCTATCACCCGCTTCTGCAAACTTCCGTGTACGATTTAAGCCTATGAACTTTGAGCTCAAATCAATACGAATCGAATCCTAAAGCTAAACCGAAAAGAAAACGACACAAGAGAATCGGACTATGGAGCTTAGTGCCGGCTCCGATAATCCGCTGGCGAATCGCTTCGCGGAAAAACTCACTATCACGGTGACAATCTCACCGGAATCAGTTACAACTTCTCTCACTCACTTCTCTCAATATATCTGTTGCAACAACCTTACAACATTAAGAAAAGGATAATCACAATAAAGATCATAACCAAGACTTATATACTAAAGTCTTCACACGTGCATACACTCACGTGTCTTCTAGTGAGTCTTGTGAAACCTTCTGCATTGTGCAGAGTCTTCACCATACTTAGCCAAACTCAACATAATCTCTTGGCTTCACTTGGATCATGCTTACATCTTCATTCCGTAATTACAGCCGCGCACTCGATGCGTTTAAACCAGTCATGCCTTATAACGTGACTTGAGGGTCGTTTACACTATAAAAGCATCTCCATCCATAAAAATCTTCAAAAAAGTCACTTAGTAATTTTAATATTATTTAATTTTTTATTTAAATTTTAATTTATTAAAAATACATTCAACCAACCACAACACACCATTTAACAAGACACAAGATCTTAAAGTTCTTGTTTAAGAACTTTTCTTCATTCTCTCTCTTCTTTTTTATTTATTTATTTATTTTTTTAAGACTCAAGATCCTTGGAAAAATACATGGATGAAGATGGTCTAAGAGCATGTCCAGTGGTGAGTTTTTTAGGGTCTCTAAGACTTAAAATTAAATGAAAAATCAATATGAAAAAGGAATCGGGTCTGAGCCGGCTCTGTGTGCAGAGATTTTTGAGACAGTCTCACAAGGACATGTGTCGTCTCCTCATTGCTTGTGAGAGAAATACAGGAAAAAAATCAAACCTTCTGTCTTTCTCTCTCCGCCATGACCAGCTCTTCCGCGACTTCACGCAAAGTATGTCTTTTGATTCCTCTCTTTGTCTCTCTGTTTTGATTCCTCTCTTTGTCTCTCTGGTTGATTCCTGAAATTTGGTTTTGTGTGTGTTGATACGCAGAATCTAAACAAGATCGCTTGCAATAGGTTGCAGAAAAAGCTTCCTGAGTGGCAATTAAATCCTCTCACTGGATTTCGCCACAAAGTCATTGATAATCTCCAAAAGTAATCTCAATCTCTCTAATTTTGATTTAAAAAAAATTGATTTTTTTTGTTTGTTTCTGTAATTTCGATCGACCCTTGTGTGTTTTTTGCGTGTTATGTAATAAAGATGGACAATTAATGTTACCGGAGCTCCGGTAACGCTTTAGGCGAAAGAAACTTATCAGGTTGATTTCCCTGAACATTACCCTATGGAAGCGGCTCAGGCAAGTCTTTGAATCCGATCATGTCTAACTTGTCTCAAGATACGGTTGATTATGGTGACTCTTGTGTTTGGTTAATTAGAGAGCTTTTATAATGATAATGGTGGTGATGTTTGTTTATGGGTATTTCACGTTTTTACTTATGGCTAATTGCATCAGAGTGTTTTTGTTTAGGCTTTTGGGTTTTGAGTGTCTCTTCTACTGCTGTGTGTGACTCATCAGTCCTTGTTGTTATGGTGACAAAGGGTGTCTCTTGTTTAATTTTGTGTGTCTTTTAATTACTACTTAATCTAATTGTTGTTGTGTTTATTTGACAGGTGACATTATCAGGGATATTGAATTCCATTGATGGGTTATGGTCGAGTTTCGGAGACGAGAGAATCATTGTGTTTACGACCAACCACAAAGAACGGCTTGATCCTGCATTGTTATGGCCTGGAAGAATGGATACACATATCAACATGTCTTATTGTACAGGATTGGGATTTAGGACATTGGTTTCTAATTACCTTGGTTTAGAAGGATTAAACCATCCTCTGTGTGAAGAAATCGAGAAGTTGATCGATTCTACGGAAGTTTACTCCTGCTAAGTTAGCTGCAGAGTTGATGCATGATGATGATACCGATATTGTTCTTCGCAGAGTGATTAGCTTTGTTGAGAAGAGGAAGCTTGAGAGAAGCAAAGGCAATGAGTTAAATAAAAGAGATCTTTGTACAATAAATTTGGTTGTGTTTGTAAATGAAAGCTTGGTAACATTAAAGCTTGCAGAAGTCTTTGCAGAGGTAATTATCCAAATTTTGTGTTTGTTTCCGGAATTTTCATAAAATCTAGCTTGAAATCTTGAATCTTTTGAAACGGGAATTTGAATTTTAGGTCGATATTAACGTTTTTTGGTCTAGTATCTACAATCTTTGCTTTGAGATCACGAGTTTTAACCTCATATAGCCCAAATTTTATAAAAAAAATCTAACTAACCTATCAACCCAACTAAATCAAATTCTCATTTTTAACCCTCTACTTTATTATTATAATTATTCTAATTAATTAAATCCAACAACTAATAATAAATCCACTTTCTCATTCTTTCTTCTGGGCAATTGGAGAAACAAGACAGAGAAACAGAGCCACCGGATTCACAGAAACATAGCCAAATTCACTCTGCTGATTTTTCTATTTTTCTTCTTCCTCTTGTTATCTTCATTAGGTCACAAAAAAACAGAGCCACCGAATTCTCTTTTTCTTTATGTATGGGTTTTTGGATTTTGGATATTGGACTTGTTTTATAAGTGTTTTAGGGGAATATGATAGATTTAGTGATGGAATAACAGCTAAATCGTTCTGGAATCAAACAAAATCGAATAAAAACAAAATTGCAGAGGTATAACTGGGTACAACTGGTAATACTAAGAGTAAATGATATTTGTCATTTTCTTATTCTTTTGCAAGAGACAATGAATTGCACAATCATATGTTTTGATAATCGAGGATATTATTCACAGGAAGGTGATTACACAAGATGGAACTCAAGAGGAGATTGATTAGTTTTGTTTTTATGAGACTTTTTGTGTGTTTCTCTCTGCCAGGTATAACTGGTACAACTAAGTATGACTTTGTTGTTTGCTTGTTCTGGATATTGGGCTTGTTTTGTAGGATGTTTTGTAGGGTAATGTGATATATATATATATATATATTTTTTATAAAATAGCAGCTAAATCATTCTTAATGATTCTATTAGTCGGATGAAAACAAAAATGTTAAGGTATCGATACGTATCGCACGGGAGGAGGTGACTTATTCACACTACTATTGCCAGGTACAACTGGTACTACTAGGTATTACTATGTTGTTTGTCTTGTGTGTTCTTTATGTCTAAGTATGACTTGCTTATGAGTTGATTTAGGTACCTTTTAATTAGTAGAATTATTATTTAATGAGTGTACACCTGAAACATAGGTGAATAGAAAGTATAATTTACAAAATTAAGCTAAAGGTAGCCAAAACTACACCTTATATATGTTAATGTTTAAGTAGAAGCACTCATTGTTAGTAGAAACACACAATCATTATTTTATCCCACTTTTAAATACACGAAACCCTAGTAATTTTGATTAAATGGATCAATTGAGTAAGTCCTACTAAAACAATTATGATTTGACATATGTACTACTGATTATACGTGAAAACAGTCTAAGGTATGACTATGTGTAAGTTGGTACTACTAGGAAACTGGATATGACTATGTGTATAATGATAATGATTTTTTATGTTTTGGCGGCACATGTGTTAGTCATGTAAATTATTTTTTCTTTTTTTTATACACACGTGTTATATGCATAAATTGACAATAGTAGAATCAATAGGACTAGTAGTATCAAATACACTTAAACATAAAAATTAGTTCTTACACTTCCATTCATATTTCAGTACATAAAATCATAATCCAAAAAACATAAATAGCTAGATAAGTTCTTAAAACCACAATCCTAAAACATTTTTCCAAGTAAAAACTGCAATTCAAAATCACAACAATATCCATTCATTAACTTTCCAACCGGGTTCACTTCTTTGGTTTCTTCTTGTTATTCGTACTAGGTCCTGCATTGTCAATTTTTCTGCATTGGTAGAGCATCAGATGCGTCTACGTCAGACCCATCTACATCCTGCAATCAAATAAAATTTTTAGTATGAGTAATTGCTATCATCACTAGTTATATTCAGCAGGACCAGTATGGCACTAGTTATACTCAGTAGGACCAGTAGTCTTATGCATAACTAGTTTGCCATTTTGCAACACAACTATAACCCTAAATCTATCACATACTTTGGACGGTTCAGACACATTGACTGAGTCCCTTTCACCACTACATTCCTTAGCATTGAATCCATCTACATCATGCAATCAAAGTAGATGTTCAATATTCCAAACTTTTATCATCACTAGTCATACTCAGTAGTCCTAATCACCCTATGCAAAACTATTACTCAATTTGCCCGTTCGTTCCACAATTCTAAATCTATCACACACCTTCAAATTGAATAGAAAATCCCCAAAATCAAAACCCTAATTTCAAATTGAAAAATCCCCAAAACCAAAACTCTAATTTCGTATTGAATTGAAAATACCCAAAATCAGTGAATTGAAACCTTAATTTAAAAAAAAATTATCATTTGATTCAAAAACTTTTGATAGGATTAAAATTCTCATTTGATTCAATTTGAAGAGATTGGACGCTTACATCTCCAAGGCGTTGGAAACAGATGGAGACGCAAAGAATAGATGTCGATGGATAATTTCTCTGAAACCCAATCGTTTTCGCAATAGAGAAGAAAATGAAGAAGAAGAAGAAGAAGAAGAAGAAGAAGAAGAAAAAGTTGAAAAGTTGATAAAAAAAAGTTGAAGAGTTGAAGCCAACGATCGTGGATCTAATGGCAAAAGTTGTAGTTTCACAAATTTATTAAGGGTTATTTAGTATTTCACTACTTTTTGTATTAAAAATAAATCAGAACTAAATTGTTAGGCCATTGTAGAATAAAAATTAAAATTATGGGCCTTTTCCGGTTAAAACCCTTGAGATCACACAACAACAACAACAATTTCGGCCTACAAAATGAGTTTTGTTTGTCGTAGTGTATAGTCTTTATTACGTTTGTTTATAATTTAATTATTATGCTAACAACAAAGTGGTCTTTATTACAACTGCGAACAATGTGATAGTCAATCAAGCTCGAGTTCGTGAAGAAAAGAATTCATCAACAATTGAAAGACGATTTGGTTGAACATATTTGGCAAAAATATGGCAGAAATTAAGACTAGAGCCGATTTAATTGTTTTGTTCAACATGCATTTATATGTTTTCTTGCATTTTACGTTTTTACGAATTGTAATATTATTTTTTTTAAAAAAAATCTCATGTTTTAATATATATATATTACTTAGTAATTATCCAATTTGCAAAAATTTACAATTTTTTTTTATGAGAATTTTTTATGAGACCGACACCGGTCTCACCACTGGAGACTGGTTTATTACCAGTCTCTTATTGAGTCTCAAAAAATTAAAAAATTAATAAAAATAATACTAAATTATGTTTTGTGAGACCACAATGGGCTCACCATTGTGCATGCTCTAAGGCACATTGTGCCAAACTATCTTTATAATATTTTAAGGTTGTCAACAACCAACTTTCTCTGACAAGACGACAAGTGTCACCTTTTTCTCTTAAAAAATTTATTAAAAAAAAGGTTGAAAATGTTTCTTCTAGGTTTCGAACCTCAGCTAACCTCGGTAATTTAAGTGGAGAAGAGCCACTAGACTACTAAAGAGACTTGTACATATCACGGAAATAAAGATATATAACTCACTACAAAAATTATTTCTAAAAGTCATTCAGAAAAGTAGGAAATATTTGAAATGTCAATCTTTATAATATTTTAAAGTTAACAAGTTCTGACAAGACGACACGTGTCTTACATATTTATATAATTAATTAATTCTTATTTTTAGTCAAATATGATTAATTACTAAAATTAATACTACTATTAAATTAAATACAATATCTCAAATAAAATTAAATAACAATCCAAGAATAATTTGTTATTTTATGTATTTAACTAATATATTATAAATATTTAAATAACTAAAGTTTATTGAGTTTAAATTTCTTAATTTTATATATATTTAATGGTGGTATATATATATTACATACTATATATATATATATAAAGTTACGTTTAATGTTCCTAAAGTACATTACCAACATTTATATTAACTCATATATAATATACAAATCACATAAGTTTATGTCAATTTTTTTTTTACTAATACAGTTAATCTCTTTTTTAATATATTATTAAATATATATGTAAATATGATATAATATATAAAATGTTATTGATTCATATATAAATAGAATATATGACTAAAAAATTCGTTAAACCTCATCATAGGCTAATGTATTTCAACATAACATTTTTCGATTAAAAACACATAATCATAGCTGATAAAAGTACATCTGAAATAAAAATTAACTCTTTGTATAGATAAATATAAAAAAAATAAAAATGATAAGTAATTAGAATGTAGAAAGAGGTTTTATAATAACTAATAAAAGTACATCAGAAATAAAAACTAACTATTTGTATGTATAAATACAAAAAAATAAATTTTAAGGAAAAAAAATGATAAGTAATTAGAATGTAGAAAGAGGTTTTATTATAAATAACTATTGAGAAATTTTAAGAAATGCCACTATGGCCATGCCACTTTTCACAAATGCCATCATTAAGTTAATTTTGCAAGGCATGCCACTGTTTATAAGGTTCATTTCCTAAAATACCCTCAGATCTAATTGACCTATTTTCAATAATATCTCTGCTCTTTCTCCGGCGACGAACCAAATCACCTTCGATCTCGCCGCCTTCTTCACCGTCGATCTCGCCTTCTTCCTCACCGTCGATCTCGTCATTATCCTCGCGGTCGTAGTCGCCATCGATCTCGCAGTCAGCACCAAATGTACGAAACTCTGGGTTTTTTGGGGATTATGGAGTGATGTATGATTATTGATCTGAATCGATTCGATTGGTATGTATTTGCAGCTTGCAAGGCTAGAGGAGCCGATCTCAGGATCCGTTTCAAGGTAAATTAATGTTTTGGATCTCGAAAATGAATCAGATTAGGATTCGAATCGATCTGGTTCAAATCGATTTGATGAGTTTACATTTTCGATTTTGTTTATCGATTTGATGAGCTAAGCCTGGAATTATGTTTAGAGAAATCGATTTTGTTTATCGATTTGATGAGTTTACATTTTCGATTTTGATTTGATCTTTGATATGTGCTTTGATTTGATCTTTCTGATTCAATCTGGTTTTGGTCTCTAACGATATGGTCTTTTTCATCCTGTTGTGCTCTTATGTGGTAAACTTTTTGTTTCACTATGATTCAGCTTGGGTGAAAGGGGTTTTTAGAGTGAATAATGAGGGGTTTTAAGTGGATTATGAGGTTTTTAAAGTGGATTATGAGTTTTTTACAGTAGATTATGAGGTTTTTATGGTGGATTATGAGGTTTTTACAGTGGATTATGAGGTTTTGTAAAGTGCATTATGGTTATGATGGATTTCCTTGTTTTATGTCTGATTAGGGTGTAATGCTGTAAATATATTCTCTGTGCGGAGTGTGGAGTTTGACAGATAATAAGCATTGGGATTTTAAGTTTGATGTCGACAGGGGAGCTTCTGTTACCTTTGTTAAGGAAGACATTAGTTTGATTGATTTGGTCAAGGATTTGTGTGAAGACTATGGGATTAATGGATATGGAGTGAAGATTAGTTATGCAATACCGGATAGACCAGAGTTTCCCCCAATCTTTCTTAGGAATGATAGGCAATTGCAAGCCTTCATGCAAAAGTTTGTAAACAGTGGTGGACTTCTTCAGCTATATGTGTCAGTCGATGAGGTACATGGTTCCATTTTGTGTGATTTTTTGTGTATAGGTTGTTATGTAAAGTGTTTCTATCTTTTCATAAAGTGATGAAAACTTTTCTCTGACAGGTAGAAACAAGCTCAATTGCAATGACAGAGAATAGCAACACTGCTTGTGATGATCCATCTCGCCTTGTTCTGCAGAATCAATAAAGTCAGTCAAAAGTAATGATTGAGGATGACGAAAACAACGAACATGAACGATCTACAAGCTCTGCTTCTGAGGTATTGCTAACAACAATCTTTATCAGCGTATAACTATTATATCTAACATTATGATCTGTTTTTAAAAAACTTTGTAATCTTTTTAGGTACAAACAAGCTCAACCGCAATGGCAGATAATAGCAACATTGGTCGTGATGATCCACCTCAGCTTTTTACAATAGAGGTTTTAACAAGCACATATTCTTCTTTAAAAAACCTTATAATCAAGTTTAAAATTTTTATATTCTATACTATAAAGGTTATAATCTGATTTACAAAGCCTTATAATCCGAATATATATTTTTGTAGAGACAAAGTAAGTCAAAACGGAGGATAGAGGAAGACGAAAACACCGAACATCAGCGATCTGTAAAAGCTGCTCCAAAATCCGTTCTATGCCGAATGAGGTTTGTCTGATCAATAATCAGTTTTGTATATATGTTGTTATGTAAGGAGTTTCTATCTTTTCATAAAGTGATGAAATCTTTTCTCTAACAGGGACAAACAAGCTCAATTGCAATGGCAGAAAATAGCAACACTGCTCGTGATGATCGAGCTTGCCTTCTTCTGCAGAATCAACAAAGTCAGTCAAAAGGAAGGATTGAGGATGACAACGAACATGAACGATCTACAAGCTCTGCTTCTAAGGTATTGCTAAGCAACAATCTTTATAAGTGTATAACTATCATATCTAACATTATGATCTTCTTTAAAAAAACCTTATAATCAAGTTTAAAAAATTTATATTCCATCCTATAAAGGTAATAATATGATTTACAAAATCTTATAATCTGAATATATATTTTTGTAGAGACAAAGTAAGTCAAAACGGAGGATAGAGGAAGACGAAAACACTGAACATCAGCGATCTGTAAAATCTGCTCCAAAATCTCGTTCTATGCCGAATGAGGTTTGTCTGAACAATAATCTTTTTGTGATAACATTATAATCAGTTTTAAAGACAATACACTACAGATTTTTAAATATGATTATGAGGTTCCAAAAAATGATTAAAACAAACTATAAAACAGTATGATAGAGATTTTTAAATATGATTATGAGGTTCTAGAACAAACCTAGTCGAAGCTTCTGATCTTCACTCAGATCGTTGTCCTCCAAATAAGAAAGCAAACCATGCAAAGAGATTGGTTTTATCTCCATCCAATCATCGACAACCATTTCATACACCTTGTTTGCTGACATATCTTCGTTTGCGAGACCTGTCATCAGCATGAACTCCCTAATCGAGAACCTCATCTGTTTGTTTCCAGCTTTTGATTCATCATAAAAGTCAGTATTGCTTTCGAGAATGGGACTTTGTCTTGAAGCATAAACTCAACCATTGGCTAGAAAACGGTTTGTTGTAGGAGATCGAAGCATTTGTCGCCCATTGCTAACTTTATCCTGTTTATAGCTTTTTTCTTAAAGCAATAAAGATTCAGTGCTCTCTCATCATTTTGGATCAACGTTTTTTAGGCAAAATCAACTTCATTGAAGCAATTTTTTTGGAAATCTGCAAAAGAAATCAAAAACACATCTGTCATAATCGACTTTAAAAAACCTTATAATCAATTCTTAAGATAAATTGACATCACATAAACCTAAACATTCACAACAATTTCACAAATATTTCATAACAATTTCACACAACAAAAACCCAGATACTGTACGGAAACCCTAATTTCAGTTCTTCAAAAACAACATTTCAATTAACTTCTGCAAAAATTATTCAATCCATGTTGAAAATGTGGAAATTAGATAACTTTACCCAGAAATTACTTGAATCCAGATGTTACTTCAACCCAGTATAATCTAATGTCGAAAATGACAAGAGATGGTAATCTTTCGCAGAAAAAGAAAAACTAAGTAAGTTATTTGTATAAACCCTAGACAAATCTGCAATTTTATTTGTTTTCAAAAATGAAAATTTGAAATTGAATCATTCTAAACACAAATACATACATTGTTAAGAAAAATAGTGTCGAGCCTGCGATTTTACCTTTTCGATTTGCAGATTTGATTCTTGTACCAGTGTTCTCTTCGCAGTCTCTTCGCAGTCTCCGAGAAGAAGAAGAAAAAGAAGAAGATGAATGGTTTTTTTTTCGTTTGTGTAGCATTTGTGGGCTATTTTCGTCTGGGCTTTTTCTTTTTGGTTTTATTGACGTCATAACTGTTAAATGATAGTGGGTCTTATTCAAAACCGTTAAATGATAGTGGGTTTTTGGAAACAAAACATCTTTATTAGAGATATCTCTTAAGAGTAAATTCTAAACACAATAAAATAAAGCTTCAGCCTAAACAAGGGCTGAAAACACATATATATAGGGTCCCAAACCGACTAGAAAAGAAAAGTAAACATCTGGAAATTCCTTCGAAAAAACGGAAATCTTCAATTTGGGTTTTTTAGCTCGTCTGGCATGTCTGTCAATCGACGCAAATCTCTGTCGATCGACGCTACACTCTCTGGAAAAGTTTCTTGTCTCACCAGACCTCCTGTCGATCGACGCAAATCTTTGTCGATCGACGCTGGCTCTGCCGGCAGATTTTGACTTTTTTGACGCTTCATTCCGCAATGCTCCAAAACATCCAGTAAACATCTTTTTTTGCTCCAATCGGTCTAGTTCCTGTAAAGACTCTAAAAACACATAGAAAACACCAAAAGATTCTAAAACATGGACTTATATCATGATTGAAAACCGGTAAAAACCATGATATATCAGTGGGCCTTAACCGTTTATTCATATAATCTTTATTTAAAGGTTATTGAAGAAGATTAGAGAAGATTATGAGGTTTCTTTTTCAAAAATGATTTAGCCAATTTAAAAAAAACATTTGTACTTAAGGTTATAGATTTTTTCTTTTTGAGTGGGTTAGCAAATTTTTGAATTGTGACAGTCTAAAAGAAGATGATTATTATTTTTTGAAGACGATTATGAGGATTATTAAAGACGATTATGAGGATTTAAAAAGAATATTATGATATTTTTATTCAATAAGATTATGAGGGTTATTAAATATTATGAGGTTCGTTAGAAAATATTATGAGGATTCAAACTGAGATTGTGTGTTTTAAACAAGATTATGAGGATTGTTAAAGAAGATTATGACGATTGTTAAAGAAAAATGAGTTAGCAAAATTTTTTTTAAAAGCACATGTTTAAGTTTATGTGGACCATTTATGTTAATCATTATAGATTTGGGGGGCCGGAGTTGGGGTTTTAAATGACTATTGTGAAGATTTTTTATTAAAATTTTGAAGATTATGAAGATTATAAGAGTTGTTAAAGAATATTATGAGGGTTGTTAAAGAAGATTATGAGAGTTGCAAAGAATATTATGAGGGGTATTACAATTATGAAGATTATGAAGATTATGAGGGTTGTTAAAGAAGATTATGAGGGTTATTAAGATTATGAGGGTTGTTAAAGAAGATTATGAGAGTTATGTGGTTTATAAAAGAATGTTATGAGAATTTTCGAATATGTAAAATAAGATTTCAAAACACCAGAATCTAAAATAGAATTTCAGATATCAGAAACAAAGTTTGAATAAAATCTAAAGGATAAGTTAGATATGTCCTACGATAAATAAAATAAACAAAGTTACAACTTGTGTTCTTGTTCCATTCAATCTTCTCCTATTTGCTTCTTCCAATTCACCCATTCAGCCTGGAAAAAATGGCAATGAAAGAAATAATTATGACAGATGAAATAGAAATATTCTTTATTTTGCTTTATCAAAAGAAAACAATAACCACTTACATTGATAACCTTGGTAAGTTTCAATGCCTTGTAGCTGATTTTTGGATCAGTGTCACCCACTTTGTTCGGGTGAGTAAGGAGTAACGCCTTTCCCTTCAACATCTTCACATCATTTTTTTCAATTTTCCACTCAGTTTTATCCCAATGAAGTTTGAATCCCTTCCATTTTTTTAGTGCAGAAAGCCAAAGAATCTGAAACATTGAAAAAAACATTTGAAATATGTATAACTAAGAAATATACTTTGAAAAATACAACATACCTTGTGTAAATTCCTCATCATATTACGGAAGTTGAAAAAAGGTTTAATCTCCTCTGCCAACCATTTATTAACCTCGGCATCAATATCATCTTTTTCCTTAGCAGTTAATTCCTGGTGCTCTTGGTGCTCCTGGTGCTCCTGGTGCTCTTGGTGCTCTTGGTGCTACTGGTGCTCCTGGTGCTCTTGGTCCATTTCATCATCGGACACAACCACATAGTTTGGCTCATAATTTGGCTCATCGTCTGTTTCTTTCTCTTCTTCTTTCTCTTCTTCAGCATCGGATTCTACTTCTTCAACAATCTAAATGTAAAGAATTTTAAAATTGTATGAGAAGGTAGATTAGAATTAACTATTTTAGTGAAGGCAATTTTCATACGGGAATGGTTGTGTTTTCATTTGCAAAGTTTTCCTCGTTGTTTTGATTTGTTGTATCATCCTCTGTATCCATTGCACCCTCAGAATCCTCTGCGCCCTCTTGTTGATTCTACAGAAGAAAATGCTCCCAAAAAACTTTATAATCTACTGTAACTAAACCTTATAATCCACTTTAAAAACCTCATAATTAACTTTAAAACCCTTATAATTATCTCTATAATCCATTTGAAAAGCCTCATAATCCACTTTAAACAACCTCATAATCGACTTTAAAAACCTTATAATCGTTCATATAATCGAACAAAAAAACATTAACGAAGGCAAAAATTTAGAGTTTGTATATGTATATACCTCATTCTGTTTCTCAAATTCTTTTTCATCATAAATAGTTTCTGCAGAGTCACTCGAATCGTCAGAGTTAGTGTCTTGGGTTTGAGGTTCACTAGCCTGCAAAAAAAAATAAAAAAACTTGTGAAGATTAGTAGTTCAAATTGTATGTAGTCCAATAATGAAATAAGATTAGTATACCGTATTTTTATTTCTGTTTGCTTCTGGTTCTTTGTGTGAAAGATCTTCAGTCTGCGAAAACAACTATACAATGTGATTAAAAATAGGAAGGACATTTTACAATAAAATATATTTACATTTTTTTCATTTTTGTTTTACCTGCTCCTCTGTTTCACTTTCATTTATCATCTTTTTCACGTATGGTTCAATCGCATCCAAGCGAGTATTCAACCGTTGACAGATATTGATTATCAAATCAAGTTTGTCATCAACAGAAATCCATCCTCGCCTCGTACTGCCAGCGTCAGTGCCTCCAAAACTCCTTTCCCCTTACGGATAATACGAACGTCTATCCATCCTCGATTCCAGTCAGCCTTTGTTACTCTGTAATGTTCTTCCACAACAAGTTTGACAAGATCGAACAAATTCTTGTCTTCTTCACTACAGTAAGGATTGAACAACTCTCTGTACTCTTGACGATCACCAATGACAGTCTGAACTTTGAGCTGAGAAAAAAGTTTGATATTAAACTGAAACCTTACCATGAACTCCGAAAAACTTATAATCATCTTAAAAACCTTAGCATATACTTTAAAAACCCATATAATCATGATTAAAAGCATACCACTTCCTTTAAAAACCTTATAATCAAGTTTAAAACTATATAATTTATCATATGATTTAAAAATCCTTATAATTTTGTTTAAAAAACATATAATGTAAATTAGTATAAAATTGTACCTGGGGGTCATTTGCAATGGTCACTAATTGTTGAAGTCTTTGGTATCTTGTCTCTTTCCACTGCAAAATCAGTGGTCGACGATGAAGATCTTCTCTTCTACCAAACTCTCTTACGAGTAATTCGATCGAAGTTAAAACCTAGAGTTGAAATGCAAACACAAACCCTGGAAGAGTATGCTGTTGAAGGCTAGTTTTAAGTGTCATATCTTTCAAACAACCCAACAGAGATTGGTAAGCCAAATTCAAAAGACCCTGCTTTTTGCATTTCAATGTTTGTCAGCTTTGTATTGGGATTAATTGCTAGCATTGTGCCCTGCACTATGATGAAAGTACCTGCATGAAAAAAATAGTATTATAGTTATCTTTAAACAGGATTATAAGGTTCTAAAACAGAGTTATAATGAGGATTTAAAACAAACCTAGCCGAAGTTTCTGATCATCAGTCAACACATCTTTGTTATTTTCCAAATACTTCAGTAAACCTTGCAAATTCATTTGCTTCTTCTCCATCCAAGCATCGATAAGCATGTCGTCCATCCTGTTTGCTCTTCTGTCTTCATTGGGAAGACCTGTTATCAGCAACAACTCTCTAAGCGAGAACCGCATTGGTTGTTGTGCAACAACGAACCACAGCTCATCTTCATTGCTTGTTACCAATCTTCGTCCCATCATAAAAGTGACAATGTTTCTAGAGAAGGGAGCTTTATCTTGCAAAAGAAACTGAATGATCGGCCAGAATGGTATCTTTCGTAGAATGTTAAAGCAATTATCTCCCATTGCTGCCTTTACCCTATTTATAGATTGTTTTATAAAACAATAGAGATTTATTGCGACGTCGATATCTTCTTTGTTCTCCACCTTTTGAGGCAAAATCACTTTATCTGCAGACATTGTATAAATCTGCAAAAGAAACCAAAACAACTTGTCAAAACAGAGATCCAGAATACTGTAAGTAATTCTTATAATGTTATTTAAAAAACCTCATAACCTTCTCTAAATTTTGATAAATCTTATAATGCTTCTTAAAAAACCTCATAATATTCTTTAAACTTGATTAAAAATATCGTGTATGTATGTGGAGAGTTCCAAAATACTAGAATTGACGAAATCTAGAACAAAATATAATCTTATTGAAATCGAAAAACCATAGAATCGAGGAAATATAAAGCTATTTACGAATTTTAAAATCAAAAATTCAACGAATTGAAGAAACCTAGAACAAAATATAGCCTGCTTGAAATCAAAAATCACAGATCAACGAATCTAAAGCAATTTATAAAGTTTGAAATCAAAAATCACAGAATCGAAGTAATTTCACCCAAACATTGACAACAATTTCACAAATATTTCAAACAAATTTCATACAACTAAAACCCAGATACTGTAAGGAAACCCTAATTTCAGTTACTCAGGAAATTACTACCACTTCCCAAATTACAACTAATCCGTAACGAAAATGAGTAAAGTTGGTGACAAGTTGATTTTACCTTTCGATTTTGCAGATTTGATTCTCTGTATCAGTGATCTTCGAGAGTCGCAGAGAAGGAGATGATGAAAAAGAAGAAGACAAACAGTTTTTTGTTATTTTTGTTGCTTTTTAAGGTTATTATATATTGAAAAATGATAGTGGGCCTTATTCATAACCGTTAAATTAAAGTGGGCCTTATTCATAACCGTTAATTTATAGTGGGCCTTTTTCATAACCGTTTATGTTCGGTTTAAAAGATATTGTGGGGCTTTTTGGTTTATTTTTGAATCAAGTGGACCTTATAATCTTATTTAAAAAGTAATACCTACCTATTATCTCTTATTTAAAAATATTCATAATATTCTTTTAATAAGCATTTGTTGGAATATGGGAAAAAACCTGTGAAATTCAATTGGTTTATACACAGACTAAAATGTAAGTTTAAATCTCATAATTTGATTTAAAAAAATCTTTAAATCAAATTATAAAGTTAATTCTCCATGTACTTCTGTTTTTGAATTTTTTTAAATCGGATTATGAACATTTGTGAAATCTGATTATAGGTAATCAACAGTTATTAAAACATTTCATTCATATAGAAGGACCCATTAGAAACCCATTAGAAGCCCAAATATGGAATTTATACGGTTATTAAAAATAAAAAGCCCATTTTCTTTTCAGTAACCGTCTTAAATGCTATAAACTCTTCATTTTCTCTCTTTTTGTCTAACACGTCCTTTCACATCAGTTGCTTTTTCATCAGAGAAACAGAGGAATACAAAGAGCCAAAATCCTTTTCATCTTCTTCATCGTTGAAAATCTTGTAAGTATTACACTATCGATACAATCTGCATCTATTTCTCTTTGTATTGAGTGTTGTTGTGTACAAAAATCTGTTTTTTGGAAATTTTTTCGAAAAACCCTAATTTTTTCCACATCTTTCTATGTGACTGTCAGATCTATCTGAAACCCTAATTTTTATTCTGACTAACATTTTTTGGGGAAATGTGGTGGGAATGGCTTTTTATTAGTAGCGAAATGGCTTTTTTTTTTGAAAATTAGTGTGAATTATTTTGAAATTTTTTTGTTCTGTGTTGAAATTTTTGGTACTGTTTTAGTGTATCACTACTTTTCGTTTTTGTTTTTAAGTGGATAATATTTGTAGAAATGGGTTTGTACGATAACCAAATGTGAGAAAAAGGTTTGTTTGTTAGTGTTTGCGTGTCTGTGTGTTTACAAATCAAATCAGGGAATTTTTCTTTCCTAGTTGTATGTGTTTTTTTTGATAAAAAGGTTTTTTTTTTGCTTTTAAAACATCCGCATTTGTAACTGTAAACACACATATTAAAACCTCATAATCTTGTTAAAAATGTCATAATCTTGTTTTAAAAACCTCATTGTTATTTAAAAATCTCATAATCTTGTTAAAAACTCATTATGTTACTTTAAAAAACCTTATATTGTTGTTTAAAAAACCTCATAATGTTGTTTAAAACCCTCATAATCCTGTTAAAAATCTCATAATCTTGTTTAAAAACCTCATTATGTTATCTTAAAAAACCTTATATTGTCGTTTTAAAAACCTCATAATGTTGTGTTTTATGAATTATTTGTTTCTTTTGACAGGTTTTCTGTGATGGCTGGTGAACAACCTAATGATTTGTTCTTGGCATACAAGAACAATTCCACAATGCACAGGCAAATTAGGATTGAACGCAATCATGAATCTTCTCCATCGGCTGCACCATCCCCGATATTCACTACTGTCTTCGAATCTGTTATTGGTGTTGGCTTCCGTCGCTACATCTGTTGGATTATGACTGACTACTGCACTCTGATGAACATAGCTCCGAGCCAATTGGTTCTCCGGTCCTGGGGTCTCATTCACGCTCTGCAAGTCTTGGGAGATTTGACTGGCTTTCAGATTTCAGGAGAGATGATCGCTAATGCTTTTCGTCTTGTCCCTGTTAAAGGAAATCTTCGAAGATTTAATCTTGAGCTTCGTGATGGTGGAAGCTCTCATGTTGATCCACCAGAATGGTTGCATACTAACGCTAATGAAGATAATTACTTCTTCATCATTCACCAAGGTCTTGGAGTGACACGCCACCAGTGGTCCCCAATAGGTATGTTCCCATTAGAAAATTTTAACAATAAAATTGTAAAAAAGTTTTAAATGAATATTGTTTAACAGTTTTGCTTTTATGTAGGATTTGTCCCACAGGATGTTGTACCGCCTGCAACATTTCCTGAAGCTCTGTTTGACTTGGATGAGCAGTTCAGGGATACTGCTTTCTTGCTTCACCCTCGTATTGTGAATCAAACATCGCTGAACTCTTCACCTGAACACCCATTCTTTCCATTAGGTATTTACATCATCACCATTAATTATATTCAGGTTTTCAATTTCTTCCTAGTTTTAGAAATCTGTTGTGTCTTAAAAAAAATAGAGGGCATGTACAATTTGTTGCCGGCATGGCAAATGTATGATTTCTTTCAGGATGTTCATGAGGTTTCTCCTGAACGAGAAGATGGCGCAAGAGCAAATATCTCACAGGTCAGCATGTGCGTTAGTCTAATTCTGATTTTATAGTTTCCACAAACATTGTTTTTAAATGATTTTTTGTTTAAATCAGGATCTCGTGTTGGCTGCCAATTCATCGGATCTTCTTGCAGAAGAGGCATTTTTAGCACGGGAAATAGCTGCTTCCACTGATCGAGTGGATCAATTGCGTGCTCGCTGGGTCCAGGTACAAGTTGCTATTGGAAGAGGACCTTCTCCTGGAACCCGTGCTAGAGAGGAAGGTCAGAGTTCTGGAGGTCAGGCAAGTGCGAGTGTGATTCCGACTGCAACTAAAACCCGTCCGATAAGTCAGCCTAGAGCCTTGCCGCCAAGATATCCTACGAGAAGGGGAACTCGTCAAAGAGATGAAGCTGGTAGCTCTAGGAACGTGAGAGCTCGTCGGTCTCCTTAATAATTTCTTTAATGGAATGTTTGTTTCTTTCAAGACGTTTTATTAGTTTTATGTTTTGTTGAAATTCTTGTTGCTTTGTTGGATTGTTAAAAACCTATTTTTATTTGTAAGACTTCAATTGTTTTCTAAGGTTTTCTAAGCTTTGATCAGATTATAAGGTTTTTTAAAACACATAATTATAATTGGAAAGAATTCAAAAGAAGGTTTTAAATCCGATTAGGTGGTTAAATTAAAATTATAAGGTTTTACAACACATAATTATAAACTTTTTAAAGAACATTATAAGCTTTGTATATAAATTAAACAAATTATAATTTAATTATGAGCTAATTTAAAGAACATTATGAGCTCTTTTAAAGACGATTATGAAATTTTTTAAGTTTTATTAAATCACATTATATGGTTTTAAAAAATCTTATAAAAGCATTTCTAGATGTTGTTAAACTCTTCAAGGAACATTATACGCTTTGAAGATAAAATCAGGCAAATTATAATTTAATTATGAGCTAATTTAAAGAACATTATAAGCTCTTTCAAAGAAGATTACGGTTATTAGCTCTTTTAAATAAGATTATGAACTTTTTTAGTTTTCTTTAATCATATTATATGGTTTTTAAAAAGATGATTGTGCATGTTATAAAATGCTTGTTATTGCGATAAAAATTGTTATAAACAGTTCATCAGAGTTTTTTCAGCCTAATATAATCTAAAAAGTCATAAAAGTTGTTATAAAAACATTTCTATATGTTGATAAACTCTTCAAAGATATCTGCTGCTAACTTGTTTCTGAGATCTTCAATGTTATCTTCTTGCAACTTGTTCCAGCATAGATCCCCTAAAGCATAGCACTCCATTACCTTGATCATGTATATTCCTGTATCCTGTATTTTTGTGACCTGGTAGGAGAAACAACAATCAAATATGGCATTTTTGGAATTCAAAGACATAATAAAACTCTATCAAAACTTATAACTTACTGTTGACATTTTTGTGTTAAATGATATTTCGAATTCTGTGGTATTCATCTTTTCTCCTCTATTGGACTGGATGAAGAATGGCATCATTTTTAAAAAAGCTGAAAGTTTCCTTATTAACGATTTCTCGCAAAGATGGGTACAAGTAAAATCAGTGACAATGATTTTCTGCTGGACGAGGTTGATAGTGAGCAACACCCAACACTTTGCCTTCGCCAAAAAAGGCAAGTAAATGAAGAGAATTTGAGGACCCAAAACACCTTTTTCTATTGCGTCAGTGTGGAACTGAAACTCGTCGTCATGAAGGAAGTCAAAATATTTCTCATCTATATCGTGGAAGAAAGAAGGTCGAATGTTAACACAGTCTTGACGGAACTGGTCTGGAAACATTTCACGACGCTTTTTGAGCATTAACAGCGCTACATCGACATGCTATCACAAAAAAAGATACTTTTTAAAGACAGACAAACCGTTTACCAAACCTTATAATTTTATTTTAAACCTCATAATCTTGTTTAAAAATCCCAAATTTTAAAAGATTTTCAACACAATGATCAATGTAGTAGTACCTGTATAGAAAAAGCTTTTCCTGGCGACTGCATCTCACTAAACCACTTTCCATTCACATGTGTATCCTCAATAACCCTACAGTTTACAATGTGTTTACAATTATTGTCAAGCAACGTGTTGATGAAAGGAAATATTTTGATGAGAAAAAACTCACATGGTTTTCCCCAACTTTGTCCACTCAGACAGCTTGTCAAGGCTGGCCGCATTTACTGGTAAAAAGGGGTAAACCTTCGGGTACTTTTTTTTCTCTGCTGTGAATGGTGATGAGTTTTTGGATGTGGGAATTTGTCCTCGTGTACTCCTCCTTGTTACAACTTCAGGATGAATCTTACGCCTCTTTCTCTGTTTCTGCTTTATAAGGTAGTTAAAGCAAATTATAAGATTTTGGAACAGATTTTAAGTTTGTAAATCAAATTAAAGTAATTTTAAATCAGATTATAAGGTTGATGCTTACCTGTTGTTTACCTCTATCTGTTGATCGTGTCCTGGTGTAAACTTTTTGTGTCTTTTCTGGTGTAGACTTGTCGTTGTTTTTCTCATTGACATCTTCTTTTACCTTTTCGAATGGGCTCTCTTGAGAAAAAAGGTTAAAATTTGGAGTATTGAAACTTGGAGTAGGTGATTTATCCTGCAACATAGTGTATATTTCTTTTAGTGTATTGAATGTTGTCTGAACATTATTTCAGCAGATGATTTTGCACCTTATTTTGAGGACTTTGCTCGGTATCATCTTCATTGTTTGTATCGTTTTCATCATCACCAGCATAACTTGTTTCTTGTGTGTTTGTCGGACGAACGGAATCTTCTAATGTGTTGTTCACATTATCTTCGGCATTGTTTGTACAATCTTCAATGATGTTGTCATTTTGTTCCTGTATCAAAGAATCATTTAATATCAAATTATAAATTCAGGTTATACTTTACGATAGAATATCTTACATCTTCTTCTTCATTATCCATCTCTTATTCAACAACCTGCAAAAGCCAACCTCATTACAAAAATATATACTTCAGGTTGGTTTTTCACTAATCAGTTGTTTGTTTTACCTCCTCTTCTTGCTTCTCTTCTTCTTGATTGTCATCTCTCTTATTCTATTAAGAAATGAAGAAATACAACATGAGAAACAATAATTGAACTTTTTAAAAAAAATCTTTTGTTTTTGTATTATTCACAAACCTTTGTTTCAGTGTTTTTTGTGACATATGTGATTCCCAAGATGGTCTCTACAACACTTACTCTGCGTTCCAAACTTTCGAGTAAACTGATTATGTAATCGAGTTTCTTGTGTTCATAACAGTTCTCCTTTGGATTTGCTTGAGAATTATGAACATTTGCTAGACCTTCACAAATATCTGCAAGGCATACATACTCACGTATCCAGTCTTCTTTGGTCATTATATAACCTTGCATAACAAAACCTATAACGTCCAAAAAATCAGAGTCTTCTGGATAGGCATTTGACACATTAACTGCTTTCACGTCTTTTGTCCCAACAATTGTTTGAATCTCAATCTGGAACAGAGAAAGTCAAAATTTTAAGTACATACATCATAAGCTTTGTACATCATAAGCTTTTTAAAGAAGATTATAAGCTTTTTAAAGAAGATTATTTAGCTTTTTAAAATACATTATTATATATAATATTACAAGCTTTTTAAAGAAGATTATAAGCTTTTTAAAGTACATTATAAGCTTTTAAAGAAGATTATTAGCTTTTTAAAGTACATTATAAGCTTTTTAAAGAAGATTATTAGCTTTTTAAAACAGATTAGAAGAAGATTACTGTGAACTTACCCCTTCTTTTTTTGCAAGGGTATCAATCTCTGCCAATCTGGGTTGTCTGGTTTTTTCCCATTTTAAACAGGAAGGAAACAGTTTCTCTGAGCCTTGAATCTTCTGTGCAAATTTGTCGCTAAAGACTGGAACGGCAATTAACGCCCATAAGTGAATTGCTTCGACGAATCCTTTCACATTGTACCGCTCCTTGTTCACCCATGAATGTGATCCAGTTTTTGTAATGCTTGGTGCAGTAGAGAATATTGTAAGCAAATTCTCCCCAAGGCTGACAGCAATATACATCGAAATCTGCAGCGAAACACAGTCTTTTGTGAGGAATCTTTTCCTTCGGTCCGACAGCAATCAGAATGCCTTCAACTAACACTACTGCACCAAGGCAGAGTTTTTCTTCGTCTGGCATATCTTGTGTTTCCAACTTATTTAGAAGATCACCAAGTACAAACTTGTTTTCTTCCATCCAGAGGTAAGGCTTTTTCTCTATATTTTTCCCTTTCTTCTGTTTCTCTGTCACAATTTCTTCACAGTGAATACCTGTGTAAGGTTTAAAGGAGATTATAAGCCAATTGTATTCTTTTGGAAAACAGATTATATGGTTTTAAGTTGATTATATTACCAGTGGTGAGAGCAAATTCTCTCTTGGAGAATCGAGATGGATGGCAATTAATCCTGAATCACATCTCTTTTCCTTTGGTGACCAGCCTCCTCTGCATCAGATAATGGAATATTTGTCCGAAAAAATTGAGTTCACGGTTAGCAAGTGTTACAATAGGATTGAGAAAACTATTCTCAATCCTACTGAATAACTCATGCCCTAGAATTTTCTTCACAGTGTGAACCAACTGCAGGTTTGAGTGTCGTTGAATAACCACTGGATTGTCTGGCTCGGACCCAGACTTGTGTATCTGGTCTGGTATCACCAATAAGTCAGGGATATCTTGACTCATCGTTTGTAACTGTTAACAAGACAGAAACACTGTTAAACAAACCTTGTAAACACTGCTCAACCTAGCGCCTCTGCCTCATATTCAGCAATGGCTAAGTGAAGATATGCTGCAGATTTTTGTGATCCGAGAAAATCTCACAGATTAATGGAGGATCTCAATCTCAATTCAAAATCTCAATTCAGAACGTAATGTAAACAAACACATATCTGTAAGCATAAAAAAACAAAATCCATAACCCAAATCAACATCACTACCAAATCCTATAGATAAAGCAGATTCACGATAAGCAGATTCGAAGGCTTTTCAATTATTTTTTTCAATAATCGAATCAGAAAGACGATCAATCAAACCAATTAAGAAAACAGATCTCGACGAAATTGAAATCAAAATCAAAATCGATGGAAGAAAAAAAATCAACCTGCCAGACCCAAGAAACTCCTGACCTCGGTCGCACTGCTCGGTCTAGGCCAAACTCGAATAGCCTCAATCTTAGCCGGATCCACAGAAACTCCCTCTACAGAAACAAAATGGCCTAGAACCCATCCCTCGCTGCCAAAAACTGCACTTGCTCAACTAGCATACAGCTTCTGCTCCTGAAGCTTCTCAAGAACCAACCGTAAATGAGCCTCATGCCCCTCGGGATCCCTCGGATACTCCGAGATATCCACTATGATAACCAACGCGTCCAGGTAATCCTCGATCACGACGCAGCCTCTTGTGCTTACCACAAGCACAAAAACCAGACAAAAAGCATAATCACAACTCGAAATGCCCAAAAATTGCCTAGTTCCATCCAGTACTCACAATGCGGCATTCTTAATCCATCCAGGTCTGGCGGTCAATCGTACAACAATCAAACAAGAACATGTACAATCGCCCGTCAGTCCAGACTATACCTAATCCAAACTAGGTCTGGCAGTTGATTGTACCACAATCAAACAAGAACATGTACCGCCATCTGCCAGTCCAGATTTGGATTTCCCGAATGCTACATTTATCACCAGAACTCAAACATAGGCCCAGCCTTACCAGCGATACTTCGACTCACAACTTGAGTCCTCCAAACCGTTTATCACAGACCACAAACTTGACTGCTCCAGCCAACACTACACGAGATTCCCACTCGTTCCACACCCGTCCAACATGGACAAAAATCCCGGCCTGACTTGGCCCATACCACACGAGATCCTCTCCTGATCTCTGAGGCTCCCTGTAATCGACACACGAAACATACCGCTCGCACTCTCGGGACACAACCCTCGAGCCAACGGTATCTGGGGATCTCACATCCCCGCAAGAAACCTCACATCCCTCGCTGCTTATTCTGGAAACTCACTTCCCAATAAGCACACAGGAGAACACACATCTCCTCTGATTAGAGCCGCCTCACGTGGTACGGTCACAATATTCCCATCCTGGAATAACCTCATAGAATGACCAACCATGGTCCACACATATAGAACACATAAAAGGGCCACTCGCCTCATAACTCATAAGAAAATAAATAAGGAACGCCATCTTATAAATTTTCAAAAATGTCTATCGTTTTCAACACCAACGAAAATACAATAATCTAGAAACAATAACACCAAAACTCAAACTCTGAAACTGGAAACAAAACAAAAAAGAAACAAAACCAGCTTAAACCTCGAACTGCTCCTCAAGGCCCTCGACCGCTACAAGTGCCTCCACCAGCTCTGCCCTCGAGGCATACCTGGAAACCATGCCAGACTTCTTCAGCCCGATCCGAAGTCCTACCACGAACTTTCCCATATGGGCTCGCTCCCCATCCATGCCGCTACTCGCATAGACCACTAGCCTGCTGAACTCAGCATCATATCCACGCACTGATCGGTTGCCCTGAACCAAACTCTTGAACTGCAACTCTAACTGCTCCACCGCTTCTGGAGGACAATACCTGGCATTAAACTCGCCCAAAAAGTCGCCCCAAGTCCACAAGGTTCGCCTTCTCTTGGCCTGGACTCCTGTCCACCAAAGGCGAGCATCGCCTTCCAAGAACTCCACCGCTAGATCAACACAAAACTCATCAGGACATCGGAGAATACGAAGTCTTCGCTCGACCTTCAATCTTCATTCATTGGCTTCCTCAGGCCTCCCTCTCCCCGAGAAGGACAAAGGCCCCATGAGCAGTAACTCACTAGACCACGCAAGATATTGCTCCCTCCGGGCCTCCACTAGATTCTGCACTGGTACTGCGCCTGGCAATCGCTCCAAAATCAAGGCTAGCATCTTAGACACATGATCCTCCGGATCCTAAACTCTGCCTGAAGCATCACCTGCACCCAGGTCTCTCGCCACACCCGTAGCTCTGGCACTAACTTCAGCTCTAGCTGAACTATCCGGCACACTGACAGTGCCCTCTGATAACTCCTGATATGCAGGCGAGCCAACCACCTGATCCGACGAATCACCCTGAGTCTCCCACTCGAACAACTTAACCACACAACCCCGACCTCCACGGCCACGACTCCAGCCTCTACGGCCACCGGCTCTGCCACCACGACCTCTTGGAACTCTAGCCATCTCACACTGCACTTTTCACAAGTACACACTTAGACACTAGAATTCACAATCAAAAACACAAACAATAAGTTACCGCGGAATCTCTTTAAAGTCACGATTTCAATAATTTCTAGCCGATTCTAACACAGAATCATCACACAAACATCACACAAACATCCACAATTCATTCTTAAACATCCAAAACTAATTCCTATTCGATAATCGACAAATCCGAACCAACGGTCGCGCACTCACCTCGGGAACGGTTTGAACAAGGAAAAACTCGATCGAAACAGAAGGGGATAACTCGCGACTCCCTTCACCAAATCAAGTTCTGAAAACTGATCTGGAACTTAGACACCGAGAGCTTTCCAACGGTGTATAGAACTCCTTCTAACTCACACCAGGTCGATGGCAAACCAGCCCGAAATATTGCTAAACGGAACTCCGAATCAGGATCGGAAACCTCATCTAGAAACTAGACAGAACTATCTTTCCAACGGTATAAAGATCCTCTCCTGATTCTCACGGGTTCGATGGAAATCCTCCTTTGAAGCAGACTGATCGCAGTTTCGAATCTGCAGAAACCCTTAAAATCTCGCTCCAATTCGATCACGACTCGACCGCCGTCGCCTCCCCCCAAAACCGACAGAAAAGCTTCTCAAACTCAAGAGAACCCTAGTTCTCTCTCAATTCTCTCTGATTCTTTTCCTCTCGACTAATCTGCGTTTTTCTCTGATAGAAACGCGGCCACACTCGCTCAAGGCTTAAATACTCGAGCCCTAGGTCATTCCCATAACCGAGCGAAAATCGAGAATCGATTCTTTTAAACCAAACCGAACTCAGAACCTGGTGTCGATCGACGCTCAGCACTGGTGTCGATCGACACCCTATACCAAAAATCACTATTTGATTTTGGGATGTTACAATTCTCTCCCACTAAACTAGATTCGTCCTCGAATCCTGCAAAAATACGTCCACACAAGACCACACTCTGGCCCGCACCGGCCAATACCACAAGAGATTCTCACATAACCTCAGAGACTCACAAACTAATCCTATGTTTATACGCACATTCCTCAGACATTTATTACGTTTAACCCATCCACACACTCTAGGGAACCACCGCCCCCTCGGGAAACCACCGTCTCCCCGCACTATAGAGGAACCACCGTCCCAATATAGGCACTCTGTACTATAACGGAGACCACCGTCTCGGTATAAATACTCAAGAAACCACCGTCTCCTGGAGAGACCACCGTCTCTCAGCATGTATACAGGAAACCACCGTCTCCAATACATACCCTGGAAATCACCGTCTCCAGCACATGAGTCATCCGTAATAAATGCTAAAACGCCTATAAACATCAGCGACTAGGTCACCTCACGTGGTCTACACTCGATACTCCCTAACCTGGATATCCACAAAAATACTACCCACACTGGTCCTCACACTCATAACATCAAAAACACAATCTGATACACCAGAAATATAAGGAAAACTCATCTTATAAATCTCCAAAACGTATATCGTTGCAACGAAACAAAAAAATAAGAATCAAAACAACAACACCGGCACCAAAGGCCAAAAGAAACTAGAACCACAAAGAAAGCTAAGCTCAATCGGCGACATGCTCGTAGAACCATTTCCTGAACTTCAGCTTCATCTTTGCCAGTGGTTCCCAAGTCTCCTCCTGGCAGCCGCCACAAACCCACAAAATACGCAACAACGGAATCCTCTTCTGACGCAGTTCCTTGACTCTCCTCGCGAGAATCCTCATGGTAACCGCCGGAACCGTCAAATCAGGCTGCAGATCCGCAGGAAACTCAGGCACTAACACCTCCAACCCATGCAGGCACTTCCTCAACATCGACACATGGAAAACCTCATGAAATGCCTTCATGATCGGTGGTAACTCAAGCCAATACGCTACCGGTCCCACTCGCTCCACCACAGGAAACGGACCTATAAAACGCGAACTTAGCTTGTTCTCCGAAATGGATCTGCTAGGACCCCTCAACATAGCCATCTCGCGATACACGCGATCCCCAACCTCAAACCCAAGCTCACGCTGTCGCTTATCAGCGTAGCTCTTCTGGCGATTCTGAGCTCCCTTCATGTTCAATCTCACGACCTATATCCCTCCGTTATTTCCTGAACATAAGTAGCTCCAAGAACACTGCGCTCCCCCACTTGGGTCCAGCATAAAGGCGTCCTACATGGCCTCTCATACAATGCCTCAAAAGGAGCCATCCCAATACTCGCCTGAAAGCTGTTATTATACGCAGATTCCACTAAGCTCAAGTGATCATACCAATGACCACCCCAATCCAGAACACACATCCTCAGCAAATCCTCCATAGTCTGAGTCGTCCTCTCTGACTGTCCATCAGTCTGCGGATGATAAGCCGTACTCATATGCACCTTAGTGCCCATCTCTTCCTGAAATGCTCCCCAAAACTCAGATGCAACCATGGGATCTCGATCCGACACAATACTGGCTAGCACTCCATGCAGCCTCACAATCTCCTGCACAAACTTCTTAGTCAACATAGCCGCTCCATCGGTCTTCTTAATGGACAAGAAGTGTGCTCACTTAGTCAACCAATCCATGATCACCCAGATAGCATCAAACGTCCGCGAAACCGGTAATCCCACTACGAAAACCATCGTAATCATATCCCACTCCCACTCCGGAATGGGCAAAACTCTGCAAAAGTCCGCTTGGAACCTTGCGCTCGGCCTTGACCAACAAACACGAATCAGAATCGTCCCATTCAGAGAGACAATAAACTCAGAATCCTCAGCTCGCGACGCACCAACCAAACCCTGATCACTCTGCTGAGCCACTCTGATCCTACTGAGAAGATCTGCCTGATCAACTGCCTCTAAGCCCAAAGGCTCCTCCGAAATAGCACATAACCGCAAACTGCTAACCTTGCTCACAAGTGACTCGATATCCTGCCCCTGAGACGAATCCACACGCCGACGACTCAGCGTATCCGCTACCTGATTAGCCTTGCCCGGATGATAGGTGATCTCCATATCATAATCCGTCCTCTGCCTCATATTCAGCAATGGCTAAGTGAAGATATGCTGCAGATTTTTGTGATCCGAGAAAATCTCACAGATTAATGGAGGATCTCAATCTCAATTCAAAATCTCAATTCAGAACGTAATGTAAACAAACACATATCTGTAAGCATAAAAAAACAAAATCCATAACCCAAATCAACATCACTACCAAATCCTATAGATAAAGCAGATTCACGATAAGCTGATTCGAAGGCTTTTCAATTATATTTTTTAATAATCGAATCAGAAAGATGATCAATCAAACCAATTAAGAAAACAGATCTCGACGAAATTGAAATCAAAATCAAAATCGATGGAAGAAAAAAAATCAACCTGTCAGACCCAAGAAACTCCTGACCTCGGTCGCACTGCTCGGTCTAGGCCAAACTCGAATAGCCTCAATCTTAGCCGGATCCACAGAAACTCCCTCTACAGAAACAAAATGGCCTAGAACCCATCCCTCGCTGCCAAAAACTGCACTTGCTCAACTAGCATACAGCTTCTGCTCCCGAAGCTTCTCAAGAACCAACCGTAAATGAGCCTTATGCCCCTCGGGATCCCTCGGATACTCCGAGATATCCACTATGATAACCAACGCGTCCGGGTAATCCTCGATCACGACGCAGCCTCTTGTCCCTACCACAAGCACAAAAACCAGACAAAAAGCATAATCACAACTCGAAATGCCCAAAAATTGCCTAGTTCCATCCAATACTCACAATGCGGCATTTTTAATCCATCCAGGTCTGGCGGTCAATCGTACAAGAATCAAACAAGAACATGTTTAATCGCCCGTCAGTCCAGACTATACCTAATCCAAACTAGGTCTGGCAGTTGATTGTACCACAATCAAACAAGAACATGTACCGTCATCTGCCAGTCCAGATTTGGATTTCCCGAATGCTACATTTATCACAAAAACTCAAACATAGGCCAAGACTTACCAGCGATACTTCGACTCACAACTTGAGTCCCCCAAACCGTTTATCACAAACCACAAACTTGACTGCTCTAGCCAACACTACACGAGATTCCCACTCGTTCCACACCCGTCCAACATGGACAAAAATCTCGGCCTGACTAAGCCTATACCACAAGAGATCCTCTCCTGATCTCTGAGGCTCCCTCTAATCGACACACGAAACATACCGCTCGCACTCTCGTCACAATATTCCCATCCTGGAATAACCTCATAGAATGACCAACCATGGTCCACACATATAGAACACATAAAAGGGCCACTCGCCTCATAACTCATAAGAAAATAAATAAGGAACGCCATCTTATAAATTTTCAAAAATGTATATCGTTTTCAACACCAACGAAAATACAATAATCCAGAAACAATAACACCAAAACTCAAACTCTGAAACTGGAAACAAAACCAAAAAGAAACAAAACCAGCTCAAACCTCGAACTGCTCCTCAAGGCCCTCGACCGCTACAAGTGCCTCCACCAGCTCTGCCCTCGAGGCATACCTGGAAACCATGTCAGGCTTCTTCAGCCCGATCCGAAGTCCTGCCACGAACTAGCCCATATGGGCTCGCACCCCATCCATGCTGCTACTCGCATAGACCACTAGCCTGCTGAACTCAGCATCATATCCACGCACTGATCGGTTGCCCTGAACCAAACTCTTGAACTGCAACTCTAACTGCTCCACCGCTTCTGGAGGACAATACCTGGCATTAAACTCGCCCAAAAAGTTGCCCCAAGTCCACAAGGTTCGCTTTCTCTTGGCCTGGACTCCTGTCCACCAAAGGCGAGCATCGCCTTCCAAGAACTCCACCGCTAGATCAACACAAAACTCATCAGGATATCGTAGAATATGAAGTCTTCGCTCGACCTTCAATCTCCATTCATTGGCTTCCTCAGGCCTCCCTCTCCCCGAGAAGGACAAAGGCCCCATGAGCAGTAACTCACTAGACCACGCAAGATGCTGCTCCCTCCGGGCCTCCACTAGATTCTGCACTGGTACTGCGTCTGTCAATCGCTTCAAAATCAAGGCTAGCATCTTAGACATATGATCCTCCGGATCCTAAACTCTGCCTGAAGCATCACCTGCACCCAGGTCTCTCGCCACACCCGTAGCTCAGGCACTAACTCCAGCTCTAGCTGAACTATCCGGCACTCTGACAGTGCCCTCTGATAACTCTTGATATGCAGGCGAGCCAACCACCTGATCCGACGACTCACTCTGAGTCTCCCACTCGAACGACTTAGCCACACAACCCCGGCCTCCACGGCCACGACTCCAGCCTCTACGGCCACCGGCTCTGCCAGCACGACCTCTTGGAACTCTAGCCATCTCACACTGCACTTTTCACAAGTACACACTAAGACACTAGAACTCACAATCAAAAACACAAACAATAAGTTACCGCGAAATCTCTTTAAAAGCCGGAGAGGATGATTTCTAAGACTAAAAGTTTGACTAAACACAATTAATCAATTAAGTACATAGTCTTAGTTCATCCAAACCTAGCAGTCCTAAAACCGTCTAGGCTCTGATACCAAAAATGTAAAACCCGGTCTATATTTTTTTTTAATGCGGAAATTTCCATAAAATAAATTCAATAACAGTCAATAATAACCAACGACTCAATCCAATTCCAGGGAAATAATAAAATCTAACAACCTATTCGGGTTCACTAAAACTTAGCAAAAACAACAAACCAAAACGATCCTAATCATCCTCTCCCTAAAGTCATGATCCCGCGGTCTCACTTTTCCTTTTACTTTACCTGCAACACAATTGGGAAAAACGAGTTGCGTAAGTATTTCATAAATACTTAGTGAGACGGTCTTCCCGTCTATAGATATATCAACAATCAAATAACAATTAATTTAAAAATATTTAATTCAGAAAACATGAGTGTCGATCGACACATCGCACGGTGTTGATCGACGCTTGATTTACCTTGGTGTCGATCGATACACCATAAGGTGTCGATCAACACTAGGTTTCTTCTCCGAAACCGAATGGCACAAAACACACAAAAGTCACGATTTCAACAATTTCTAGCCGATTCTAACACAGAATCAACACACAAACATCACACAAACATCCACAATTCATTCTTAAACATCCAAAACTAATTCCTATTCGATAATCGACAAATCCGAACCAACGGTCTCGCACTCACCTCGGGAACGGTTTGAACAAGGAAAAACCCGACCGAAACAGAAGGGGATAACTCACGACTCCCTTCACCAAATCAAGTTCTGAAAACTGATCTGGAAACTAGACACCGAGAGCTTTCCAACGGTGTATAGAACTCCTTCTAACTCACACCAGATCGACGGCAAACCAACCCGCAATCTTGCTAAACGAAACTCCGAATCAGGATCCGAAACCTGATCTAGAAACTAGACAGAACTATCTTTCCAACGGTATAAGGATCCTCTCCTGATTCTCACGGGTTCGACGGGAATCCTCTCTTGAAGCAGACTGATCGCAGTTTCGAATCTGCAGAAACCCTTAAAATCTCGCTCCAATTCGATCACGACTCTACCGTCGTCGCCTCCCCCCAAAACCGATAGAAAAGCTTCTCAAACTCAAGAGAACCCTAGTTCTCTCTCAATTCTCTCAAGGCTTAAATACTCGAGCCCTAGGTCATTCCCATAACCGAGCGAAAATCGAGAATCGATTCTTTTAAACCAAACCGAACTCAGAACCTGGTGTCGATCGACGCTCAGCACTGGTGTCGATCGACACCCTATACCAAAAATCACTATTTGGTTTTGGGATGTTACACCAAGGCCCAAGTGATGGCTTGTTTACGGAATCAAAGACTTGAAGAGATAGAGAACGTCACCTTTCACAGCTCGAAGTATATTCTTCTGCTTAATACACCATTCAACAATATGACTAGTGTAGTATTACATGTTCACAATTTCGTGGTCATAGTGGTATATAAGTAGTGTAGTATTACATGTACATGACCAATTGACTACACACAGAGAATGCCTTTCATGTGGTCACGTATATGTGGTCACATTTACGTGTAGTACTACATGGTCACAACTTGTCACTTGTACGTGTACCTAGAAAAGACATGATATGACCATATTGTGTTGTCCGTATGGTTGACACAGCTTGGAAAACAGAAAATAGAATCGAGATGGATACGATCCGATGAATACGATCTGATGGATACGGTTCGAGGGACATGATGTCGTGGATACGGCTTGATGGATAGAAATTCCGACGGACATGATGGTGTGGATACGGTTCGATTTATATAGATCATGTGGATGAGTGTATGTGGTCACGGATAACTTCCTAATCCTCTCACGTCCTTTAAGGTTTTTTCTCAGTTCTCCCATGGAACTAAATTACATAACATGAACAAAGAAACTAAAATTTATTTAGTCTAATGGAGCAATTATCCAATTTCCCTACACAAGTCGATGGCAAAACAGGAAATAGAATGAAAAATAAAAAGAGCATATTTACAACTTAAGCGAACACTGAAACATACCTGAAGGGCAAAATATTTGGTATGCATACTTGAAGCCAAGTATCAGGATTTCTTTCTGAAAGATTATTTTCACAGAAACATTATTATCTCATTGAATACACAGATGCAAAAACTTGGTTGCTAAACTAAAGCAATGAACATATAGTAACCCACTACACCAAAAACACCAAGAACAATCACAAACAATCTAAAACCCAGCAGAATCAAAAATTAACCAGAACTCATCAAATTACTTTGCGACCTTTCAAGCAATTATCAAAAGACTAACTCGAATCAAAAATACTAAATCCTAGCATTCCTCTATTGCAAAACATAAACGCCCAAATCGAGAAACGCGCATTAACAAGACCGCATACTGATAGATTTTACTCGTTTATAGTTCAAATTCTCGAAGCAGCCAGACTTACTTCTTCCTTAGCGTAAAACGCCTCAACAGTAGCATCGAGTAAAAAGACGTCAATCGGCTGACTCAAGTCTCTTAACTTCTCAGCAGACATGGCGGAGACAATTGGGAAAATCCCAGAAGAATCCGAAGAAGAGATTCGAAGAGGAGAGTGAATCAATGGAGGAAAACCCTAAAGAGATTGGGAAATTGAATTTGCAGAGAAAGAGGGAGAGGAAGGAGAAGGAGAGGCAGTTTAAATATTGGGATGTAAAGAGAATTTCGTTGCCGAAGGGTGAAGCACGTTGATTTGATATGAGTCTAGTCTTAGCCATCGCGACAAAAGGATGAGAGAGATAGACTGGATGTACCTATGACAGAGGACGGCGTGACATAATTCACCGGATATTCACGCCGGAGAGGACGGAGAAGAAGAAGAGTTGGACGGCTCTGAGACGTTATATTACAGTGATATTTGGACGGCTCAGATTACATAAAAACTAAAGATCTGGTTCCTTTGCTAGAAGGGTATTTTTGTCCGAAAATGTAAGTATCTTTAAATGTAGGGAAAAAACCCGAAAAATACCCCAACTAATTTACATTTGGCAGAAAAATACATGAACTTTTTAGGTTGTCAGAAAAATACCTCAACTAAATATAATTGTTCGTTTAATACATATACTTTCAAAATATGATCGTTTTACACTTTCAGATTAACGGAAATTGGCGTCCGTTAACGGAATATAAAACGCCGTTAGACTAATTAAAGCAAAACTCCTAAAAATACCCTAACTAATTATTTTTGCCAAAATTATACACGAACTATTTTTGGTTGCCATAAAAATACCTCAACTAAATAAAATTGTCTTTATAATATGCGGATGAAGTACTTTGTTCATAAGCAAAAAAAATTGATTTAGAAATTTTGATGAATCTCAAGAGTGTAGTTGATACCGTCCAATTTCCTTCTTTTTGTGTATGTTTGATTAGGATCACTCAATTTGTATGTATAACTTAAGTACTTTGTGTTTGATTTTGTAGTTAGGTTATGAACTCGATCGTTGATTTGTATTCATTATTTGAGTTTGATTTGTATACAATGATTCACAATTCATAAAACTCAATTTCATTATGGAGAAGATAATAATATGCCAAATAATTGGGCAACAGTGGATTCAAAAAATATTGGAGTCAATCATGATAATGATGAGTTAGAGAAACAATATAAGGGTTAATAGTTTCAACTTACGTTAAATGATCATTGGATTTCATGGCCTAATGGTTAGTTAAACAAAATACTTCATCTGCGTATTAAAAAGATAATTTTATTTAGTTGAGGTATTTTTCTGGCAACCAAAAAAGTTCGTGTATACTTTTGGCAAAAATAATTAGTTAGTGTATTTTTTAGAAATTTTGCTTAAATTAGTCTAACGGCGTTTTCTATTCCGTTAACGGACGCCAACTTCCGTTAATCTGAAAGTGTAAAACGATCGTATTTTGAAAGTGTGTGTATTAAATGAACAATTATATTTAGTTGAGGTATTTTTCTAGCAACCTAAAAAGTTCATGTATTTTGTACCAACTGTAAATTAGCTGGGGTATTTTTCAGGTTTTTTCCCTTAAATGTAAGAAGTTTACAATAAAGTGTCTATGAGTGTAAATAATCCGTGACTTGAACAAGGGTCAAGAGGAGACAATTGTTGAAGATAAAATAATATTTTTTGAGAAGCAATTTTTCTTACGCCACGCATTTTTGGCTTACGTGGGTCCCTTAGCCATATTGGCGGATTTAATGGATCGAATGTTAAAGATCCAAATAATTTGGGCTTCTGTGATTGATCGTTGTCCCATATATAGCACCAGTTACCCAGGATAATCTACCCATCACCGTTACCATCAACAAGGGTTTGGTATGAAATCATTTTGAACAATTATTGGGATCATTTCATTCATCACCGTTACCATCAACAAGGAGAATCATTTTGAACAATTCTCAAATTTTAGTTGTGGATTCACCAATCTTAATAAAAAAAATTTTAAAACTAAAATTGAAATAAATGTGGGATCTTTAATAAAAATGAATTTAACTTAAATAAATAATAATTATCTAATTAAACATAGATTTTAAAATCCAAATCCAAACCCTAAACCCCAAACTATATTCTAATTTGAGAATAGTTAACCCAAACTCAAACTCTAAACCCCAAAACTATATTCTAATATGGGAATAGTTAAAAAATAAATCTTAAACCCCAAACTCAAACCCTAAACCGTAAAACTATATCCTAATTTGTGAATAGTTAACTCAAACTCAAACCCTAAACCCCAAAACTATATCCTAATTTGGAATAGTTAACCCAAAATAAATCCTAACTCAAACTCAAACCCAAACCCTAAACCCCAAAACTAAACCCTGTTTGCTTCATTGACCGCCAGGATATTGCCGTTCCTCCATGAGTACAAACATAACCTGTTTGAGACCGAGCATTGTGTGGATCCGAAAGGTAACCTGCATCAGCAAAACCAATTAAACCATCTTTGGATTGGTTAGTATAAAACAGACCCAAGTCTTTCGTTCCTTGTAGGTAACGAAGAATATGTTAAATCCCGTCCCAGTGCCTTTGGGTCGGACATGAGCTGAATCTAGATAGTAAATTCACGGCAAAACATATATCTGGCCTAGTGTGGCTTGCCAGATACATTAAAGCTCCTATGGCACTGAGATATGGCACTCGGGACCAACGACGTCTTCATCGTCTCTTTTAGAACCAAACAGATCTTTCTTTAGATCAAGAGATCTCACGACCATTGGGCTGGACAATGGGTGACATTGGTCCATATTAAATCGCTTGAGTACCTTTTCTGTATATGCCATTTGATGCACAAGGATTCCATCGTTAATGTACTCAAGTTGTAATCCCAAACAGAACTTTGTTTTTCCTAAGTCCTTCATCTCAAATTCTTTCTTGAGGTATTCAACTGTTTGGGCGATTTCTCCAGAGGTTCCTAGGATGTTTAAATCATCCACATATACTGCTATGATTACAAACCCTTTGTTTGCAAACTTCTTTATGAAAATACATGGACTGATGATATCATTCTTATAGCCTTCTTTGACTAGGTACTCACTTAGCCTATTGTACCACATACGCCCACTTTGCTTCAGTCCATAAAGGGATTTGTTCAGCCTTATGCAGTGTTGTTCTCGAGAACCTTTCTTATCTTTGAGCTCAAAACCCTCTGGTAATCTCATATAAATTTCATTATCCAGTGGACCATATAAGTATGCGGTTACTACGTCCATTAGCCGCAAATCCAAATTTTCTCTTATGGCCAGACTTATTAGGAATCTAAAAGTTATAGCATCCACCACAGGGGAGTATGTCTCCTCATAGTCTATTCCTGGTCTCTGTGAGAATCCTTGTGCAACTAGCCGTGCTTTGTATCTCACGATTTCACCATGTTCATTTCTTTTCCTCACAAAGACCCATTTATGTCCAACTGGTTTAATCTCATAGGGTGTCCGAATTATTGGACCAAAGACATCCCTTTTCCTTAATGAATTTAACTCCACGTTTATAGCTTCTTTCCATTTAGTCCAATCCTTACTTTGAGTGCACTCATATATTGACGTGGGTTCCAGATCCTCGCTTATATCCATAAGTTCAAGTGCTACCTTAAAAGCAAATACATCATCAATTTCCACGCACTTTCTATTCCATTGTATTCCATACATAATATAATTTATTGAGATCTCATTATTATCAGGAACTTCAGGACCATGAAACTCGGCGTCCCGAGTCTCATTGCTTGGTACTATCGGTTCAGTTATGTCTGGGGTTCCATGGACCTCGGATTCCTCAACCACGGTTTCAGCACCTTTCTTTCTTTTCCGAGGGTTCTTATCTTTGGAACCTATTGGCCGGCCACGTTTTAAGCATGTTTTAGACTCTGTAGCAACTTGATTTTGTCCCTCTTGAACATCAATACGAATCGGTGCATTAACAGCTGGTATATAAGACTTAGTTACTCTTTTTGGGTCAGCAAAGGAATCTGGCAATTAATGAGCTAACTTTTGTAAATGGATTATCTTTTGGACTTCTAATTCACATTTTTGAGTCCGAGGATCTTGCCATGTTAAGGAAGTTTGATTTCATGTAATTTCCTTTACCAGCTTGTTATTATCTCCTCGTAATGTTGGATAGACGGATTCATCAAAATGACAATCCGCGTACCTGGCCTTAAATAAATCACCCGTGGTTGGCTCAAGGTACTTAATAATTGTGGGAGAATCATATCCAACATATATCCCCATCCTCCTTTGAGGTCCCATCTTTGTTCTTTGTGGTGGTGCAATCGGTACATAAACGGCACATCCGAATGTCTTAAGATGGGATATGTCTGGCTCTTGACCCGTTATTAATTGGGATGGGGAATACTTGTGTTCACTAGATGGCCTGATGCGAATTAGCTCTGCTGCATGTAAAACCGCATGTCCCCAAGCTGAGACCGGGAGTTTTGATCTCATAAGCAACGGTCTGGCTATTAATTGTATGTGTTTAATAAATGATTCTGCCAAACCGTTTTGTGTATGTACATGTGCCACAGAATGTTCAACACTTACCCCCATGGACATACAATAATCATTAAACGCTTGGGACGTGAATTCACCAGCATTATCAAGACGTATAGTCTTTAAAGGAAAATCTGGAAAGTGTGCCCTTAAACGTATTATCTGGGCAAGAAATCTTGCAAACGCTAAATTTCTAGTTGATGATAGGCAGACATGTGACCATCTCGTGGATGCATCAATAAGAACCATAAAGTATCGAAACGTCCCACAAGGTGGGTGTATTGGTCCGCATATGTCTCCTTGTATTCTTTCCAGAAAGTTTATTGTTTCCTTAGTCACTTTAACTGGTGACGGCCTAGTAATGAGTTTCCCTAGTGAACATGCTTCACACGTGAGATTCTTTGGGATAACTCTCATTTCTTTCAATGTGTGCCCATTAGTACTTGTTAATATTTTTCGCATCATGTTAGAACCGGGATGGCCAAGCCGGTTATGCCAAAAAGTGAAATTCTCGGTAAATTCTTTGTTTACCGTGGCATTTGCTTCTATCATTCCGATCTTAGCACAATAAAGGCCCGCAGAAATGGCAGGTATAATCTCTAGGACTTTCTTATGGCCTTGGGTAATTTCAAAGATTTGAAGGAACTCTTTGTTACCTTCGTCCTTAGTTTCAACATGAAGACCATTCATTCGAATCTCTTTAAAGCTCAATAGGCTTCTCTTTGAACTGGGTGAATATAAAGCATCAGAAATATCTAGATGTGTGCCCTTAGGTAATAAAACATGGGCCTGGTCGTGGCCTTCAATCAAATTGGCTATACCCGCAATAGTGGTTACATTTGCCCTTTTAAGTGTAATATCAATGAAATATATTTTATCTCTTAGAATCGTGTGGCTTGATCCACTATCCACAACGAATACATCCATATCATCTTTCATTCCTCAAAAGAAATAATAATCGCATCTTTAGAGACTTTTAAAATAACACCCTTTTGTTCCATTAAGTTTAAATAATAGCAATAAAACAAAACCAAAAACATAAACTAGAAAACGTAAATTGTTGATTTTCGACATCTGAAACATGCATCTTATTTTCTAAGTATCACGAAAATTAAAGTTCAGGCGTATGATGCAAAACAAGTCGTGGATGCATGATGCTTATTAAACAAGTTTTATGTTTCTAACAACCTAACATAATGTGTCTACATGTTCATGATGCAAACTTACCATGCAAATTCTAAACCGTTTATGATGATCGATTTTAATATGTTCGGATTTTAAGCAAAGCATGTTAGGTCACTATGATGCAGTTTCATTCAATCAGGTTTTAACAATCAAACAGATCAATCAATACAATCAAACTAACAAACGGGTTTAATTAGATCATGCAACCAAATTCGATTTGACTAGGAAAAATTTCGAACAGAAGGTTCGGTGTCGATCGACACGGGTTTAATTCAAGCAATAAAATTCGATTTTAATCAGTTTAGGTTAGGGATACAAATTAGGGCTAATTACGGTGAGCAGTTATGAATCATGATGAAACAAACAATCAATCAAACAATAACAAGAACGAGCATTATTAGGTTTCGGGTTTTCATGAATTTAGGGTTTTATGGTTCTTTAGAGTAGAGTTTCTCGTTACTTACCTTAACCTCCGTGTGCTTGAATGGATGATGAAGGATGCTTCTAGTTCGCCGTAACCTTGGTAGGTTGTATGAACTTTAGAGATCGAGATCGAGCTTCGTATGCGACGTGATGGAGTTTTGAGATTTTCGGAAATTAGGGTTTTTTAGTGAAAAACGAATTAGCTTAGGGATTTAGAGAATTCGTGCTGAAAACGTGTTGTGAATCAAGAGAATCGAATTGGGAAAAATCGTATGTTATTTCATTTGGGAATGATCCTTTATATAAGGATCAATACATGAGAAAAAAAAAATCTTTTTTCCTAAAGGGAAAAGGAAAGTACATAATAAGTAAATCCTTGTTCAACAAGGAATCATTAACCGGCCCTAAAGACTAAGTATAGATGGACCGTAAATGGGCCAGAACTAGTTATGATAATCTACTATGATTTATAACACTTATAAGTTATTTTTAAAAAGTATATTAAACACAGAAACTAAAAATTCATTCAAGTTTTTTTAAATAAATCTACTGTTAAATCAAAAACCAATTTTTTTTAAGAAAACCCAAAATTTCAAATCCAAAAACTACATAAACATTTATGGCCTTAAAAACTACCAAATTCTTGTTTCCTACTCCATGTTTATAATAGACATTTTTTTCACTTAACGAAATCACGTCGAAGGAATTTCAATTGCACAAAGGAAAGAAAAAAACGATTAGAAAAGACCAACAGAGAGAGAAAGAAGAAAAAGGCGATTAAATATCTCTGGTTCTTCTTCGTCGATATCCAGCTCGGACCGATGTGCGGTGGCTCCGTAAGCACCGGCGTCAGTTCCTCGTCTTAGTTTTTCCTTTACTTCATTCGGATCTCTCTTGATGGATTTGGCTTCGGCTCTTGTGGATCAATTCCGGATCTGTCTCAGTGGGTGAAAGTGGTGGTGGCGGCTCTGGCAGTCGTGGAGAAGGCTCTTCCAGTCTGAGTTTGTTCTTTTAGTTGCTGGCTTTCTTCTTGTGATTTTCCCGGATTTTGATCCTTGGTGGTATTTTTGCGTTTGTGTTGGTTTCAAATTAGGTCTCGGATATGATGTTATGTTCCTTATTTGTTCGAGATTTGTCTTTGGAACCTTTCCTTCTTGCCCGTTCTTAGTTTTTGGCCGTTGTTGCTCTGTCTTGTTGATGATCCCTTGGAGTTGTGTTTTTTAGTTGTAGTTGTAGTTGGGTGATGGGTTATTCAGGTGAATTATGGAGTCTATGGCTTTGGGGTTGGTTTTTTCGGTTTATTAGAAGGTTCTTTGAAGTCTGGTTTTTGTGTGTTTGCGTTTATTGATCGGAGAGGTGGGCTTTGTGCTGGATTATTTGCGTGTCATCGATGAGGCATCTCCGATTCGAAAGCGTCTCCTCTTAGCTTTCGTCATCCCTTGGTCTTTATGTGCTTCTCCTTGATCCGGTTCCTTCGGTTGCTTTCATTGGTGAAGAATCTTCTTTTCATGCTTTGTTGCAAGCGGGTTGGGATGTGGTGCGTGGTTTCGAGACTCAGTTCAGACTCTTTGAGTTGTGATTGCGCCTTCTATCTCGTTTTCATGTGAAGTTGGAGTGAAGTCTCTTCCTGTATATTCACTTTGCTTTATTCCTTCATAATTTGGTGAATATCTAGCCTTTGTAGTTGTTGTTTATGTTCTTAAGTTCTATCTTAGTTTCCGGTTACGCACCGGCGTTGTCTCCGGTTTCGCACCGGCGTTGTCTCCGGCTTTGGGCCGGCTATGTATCCGGTTTTGAACCGGCTTTGTATTCGCTACGGTTTCATTTTAATAAAATCTTTAGATGAAAAAAAAGAATTTTAATTGCACAACGCTGGAAATTTTATGTAACACTGCCTTTAATAATTTGCAAATTGGTTAATTAATTGCATTATTTGTTAATCGAATCTCAGACATAATACTAATTAGACATTAGTTGGCCAAAAAAGTAATGTAGAGTAAAATATTTCCAGCCTATTTTTGTAATGCTAAAAACAATAGTACCCAATGACGTATCACCAATTTTTAGCTAGGAAAATACATAAAAAATATCCGCATTTTAAGTATAAAAGATACAAAGTTTTTTTTTTGAGAAACTCTACTCTTTAACACATAAATTATATATTATGGACGTATATATTGTTTAAATTCCAGGATGTTTACTTGTGTACGTTTCTTCAAGATACAAAGTTATGGACAAATATATTATCTGAATTCAATATTATGTCTTGTCAGGAATTTCTATTTGATAGCCGCTCGTCACCGAAAGATATTGGGGCCCGGTATGATATTTTATCTACTTTTTAAAATTATATATTAGGGACGTATATATTGCAGATGACCATCATCATCATTCTGCAGGTGCTCCCGTACTAGCGTTCACCAGGTGCTTGGATGATATTGTTAGACTCTGTATATAGCTTTACATAGCATACCCCTCAACAATGAGAGTGGCCAAAGAGCGTCTTCGGCCTTGTTCGTTTTCTTGTCGTGCGCATCAAGACAAAGTCCTTTCGGGCTTTGTGTGTTGTAACGCCGCGTTGGCACGGAGTGTCCTACCAGAGCAAGAAAGTATGGT